>JBAPCB010000055.1:95000-413911 GCA_039654105.1 Coreius guichenoti | reverse complement strand
GATTCACGAAAATGTTCGTATTTTCAAAATGTTAGTTGGTAGGAAAGAAATGTACACCTGCTCCCTACCACGTGTGAATGGTGCGTAAAACATTTGAATGTCTAATTTAGGTAAACTGATGACATTGCATTTTGATGCACTATGAACCATATTTCACGAGTTGATTTGCCCGGTCTTTTTTTTTAACTTCAACTTTGGGTAATAGCAATAGGCAGCGCTCGTCACGGTCACTTTTTACCCAGCTGTCCAATCACAGTGGAGGAGGGGCGGGACAAATACAACACCGACCAATCATCCTACTTGTACAACGACTGAACAACAATGGATTAATATTGCGTTAATAATGAGTTAATAATGCTGGTTACTGCATTTTTATATTCAGTAATATTCTTCAAAATGAGACACTAGTAACACATTACTGCCATGGATATTCTGTATCACAGCAACCAAAGTATCTCAGCTGGAAAAATGTTGAGCTTGCAAAGCGCTTTCAAGTGCCACCAGCCGGCCGTTTTCAGAAGAGCACCAGGCCCTTTGGTGGACACACAATAACTGAATATTTATTGCTAGGCATATGGCTCTTTTTGGCTCAGTTGGTCTCTTTAGCATGTATGCAATATACTGGAGCCGAACCTGAGAAGGAAGTCCAGAAGTTTCCACAGCGTTCCTGGACACATCATTTGCAGTTGTAACTCAGGGGCAGGGATTATGCTATTATGGATGAGCGTGCACGTGCGCCCTATTTACGAATGTTTGGAGTTCATTACTATACACACGTTTAACTACCAAATACGTGATATATGAAGTGTTTGTGAATCCGGAGAGTTTTCTTAAAGGTCCATTTTACACGCAAATTACTCAGAATTTGCTCATATATTTACGAAACTTTCATGAATGAGGACCATTGGAGATGGAGATCACGATTCTGAATAAAAAAACGAAACAAAATAACATGCAAACTAGAGGTTCTGACAAAATGTTCATCGCTTTAGTTTATTTAAAAATATATATATATTAATTGGAATGGAGTCAATGTCTCATTCATAAAGACGTGTTTTGTTATTGGATGAACGCCTCCTGGCATAACGATAAGAAAATACAATACATACAAGTGTCAAAATACTTTTTAAAAGATGATTTACTCTTATTTTGACCAATACTGTGTTTATACCCAAACTATAAGCTTTTATCCTGTTATTTAAATGTTTGTAACACATAAATAAGGATAATGTGTGGTTGAATGAAGCTGCTTTATACTGTTCATTTATGGCAGCGGCTCTCTCTGGATCAGCAGGAGCGCAAACACACATTTGAGTATTGCAGTGTGTGATGATCGTAATTTCAAAGGTTTGCCAAAGTCCATCGCAGGCGTCAGCGAAGCGTGCGCAGTGTGTGTGTGTGTCGCCGCTCATGTCAATGAATGAGAGCGCTCACATCTGAAGCCTGACGGCCGACCCTCTCATTCATTCACATGAGCAGCGGCACACACACACACACACACACATACACACTGTTCACGCTCCGCTGACGCTTGATGTGAAACAGGCGTAATGGACACAGCAGAACTGTTGTCATTTAGGAATGAGATCGCATGTGTGTTTGAATCGAGATCGCGATCTTTTAACGATTAATCGTGCAGCTCTAGCCTCCGTCGGCAGAAACATACATAAGCCTAACTCTGTCTGTTTTACGTGTTATTATTTTCAACAAACCATATTATAGATGCGTATGCTTTGTCGAACTGTGGGTGGAGAAGTGTTACACCCCTACAACTAACAGTGTGTGTTTGTTAGAGAATGAAGCATGACTGCCCCCTACTGACCTCTGTGATGGGGAGGGTCAAAGCCCTGGAAGAGACGAGGAGAGACGGGTTGGTCAGTGACAGACAGAGATTCACTTTACCAGCCTTTATTCCATAGTCTCTGTCTAGATCCCTCACAGACTCGCTTTCATGCAAATATACATAAATAAAATAATAAAGTTAAATGAATAAATATGGTTCCTGACTAGGGTCAATACACCTGCTGTGATGTCATCAGACTGGCGGTCAAAGTCCTCAAAGCTCAACATGCTCAAGGAAATGATGTCATCATCATTAACAGCCACAGCAAAACTCAATCAGTCAAAAATAAATAAATAAACTCAAACAGTTTGTTGAGAACGAGGAAACATGAGGAAGATCTAGACTTACCTGAAGTAAGAAGATGATGAGAAAATAAAAACTATTTCTTCTTCTGAACGGCTCAAACTAATTCTTGCGGTCAAAGATCCATATGGTGAACTACAAAGAGAAAACAACATAAAGAGTGTGTGAGATTTTACTATCAAATCCACAAGCAGAGCAGGAAAACACACCGTGTAGCTTTGCATCTGTAGACAGACATACGAGGAAAACACAACCTCTGCCAAACCTTTTCTGGAGTCGCTTATAAAACTTGTGTAACATTGAGAATGAATTTTGGGCCAGAGACTCAGTTCTTATCAATAAAGGAAGGAGGAAAAAAGGGAAATCCTTACTAGTTCAGACTCCAGATCCGTGAGGCTCGCAATCATTTTACACATTATCTTCTCCATCCCTGCCAAAAACAACAACCTGACCTGTGTTTTAGGCCAAAATACATTATAAATCTGTATCCTTTAATTATGAAATAAAGTAATACAGTCACTCTTCATCAATCATTAGGATTAAACACAAATACAACATCTTCAAAGAGTTTCCTTAAGGATATAAAGTCATTACACATGAACATATTATAGAAATATACATAAATGTAATAATTCAAGAGTGCGTGTGTAATGGTGTCAAATTAATCAATTATCCGCGTCAATTAACGTCTTATTACACATTAATTTTGAACAGAAACAATCACTGAACACTCACGAAATCCATGTTATGTTGTAATGATATTATTTTTATCCAAATGTGGTCCAAACGCAGATTTAACAGTCTTAAAATCAGCATTAAGTTTTCACTTCGCTTCTCTCAAAATGGCGGATCTCTAATCCTCTCAACGTTGATCTTAAACACACTTAAAGGGATAGTTCACCGAAAATTACAATTCTGTCATCATTTAGTCTTTCATCAGTACTGGGGACCCCCTAACACAAAGTCTTCCCATATATTGTTGCTCTTTTTAAATCCCGGTTAATGATAAACGGATATAAATCGTCTTTACCTGCAGCACAGGGTCATTCTCGAGCTGCACGCGCAATAAACAGCTGCTTCCTCTGACAAACGATAGAAGACATTTACACGTTTGGTTTCCTTTAATGGACTGTAGGTAAATATCCACCTCATCCAGCGCTCTTTCTGTTTTCTGTCTTATAAAATATCCCGTTATATTTCTGTGAGAAACCGCTGCAAACGAGTCAGTGCTGAGAGTGAACTCCCCGAATGAATCAAACTGAATCAGTTTCAGACCTGTTTGAAAACCCGTTCGAGCGATTGGATCAAACGAGTGACTGATTCTGAATCTGCCATCGCTAGTTCTGATTCAGGTCCGGCGCCACGAGGAGGGATTTGTGTGTATTATTCGTGTATTACAGTTTTTCTGAATTGCTAAAACACATTTCTTGAAACATCACTCATTTTCTCACAACATTAAACGCATCAAAATCGTCAAACTACATTTACAAAACCCCTGACTCTTCTGGCAAAATCAAACAATTGCCTCAAAACTATTTCACCTGTTCTCAAAATCAAACAAAGCTTCAGATCAGACACACGAGTCAATAATAAGCCCTACAGATCATTCATTAGACACTGCATCAAAAAATGGAGAACATCCAGAACAAGAGGTTACAGAACAAATGTATATTGTGTGCAGTAATTTTTTTGCAATATGTAAAAAAGTATAGTATCAAAAGCAAAGTATGGTGAATATATTGTATACTGTGTACTGCAAGTACAGTATTGTATTGAATATGGTTTGGTAATGAACACTTCAACACTTTTACTGTAAAAAATACAGCAGTCTAAACCCAAAAGGTCGAAGAAAACTCTAAATGAAAAGTGTGTTACAGTACCTTTAAAAAAAAGTGCAAAATCTGCAAAATCAAAGTCAGTGAGAGATTGATTCTGCCTCAGCATCACGTCTTTGTGCTATAGCCTGAGTCGAGTCAGTCCTCTTTATTTCTATAGTGCTTTACACAATACAGATTGGTTCAAAGCAGCTTTACAGTGATAACAGGAAAATGATGATCAGTGATGCAAAGAGAGACTTCAGAGTTCAGCTGAAGTCAGTTCAGTGTTGATTCAGTTCCGTTGTGAAGATCATCAATTATTAAATTAGTTTATTTCATCTATAAAGCAGCTCTGGAGAAAACAGTGATGTCATCGTCCAGCTCAGTTCAGTTCTCGTCCAATAGTGTGAATGCAGTCAATCATATTGTTGAATATTGTTGAGGACTCCACATCACAGGCAATGTTGTCTCTTACCAGGCAAAGGGAAAAACCCTCTGTTGTATGGTGCTCGATTTGTGTCTTCTCTTATCTAACCAAGCTTAAAGACGTGTTGACGTGTGTGTGACGTGTGGAGAACGTTCATTCGTCTTAGCGCCATACTTAACGTGCCTTGGCTAATTTCAAACTAGTGCACATATGCACACTGTTATACAGGCTACAGCTACTTGTATGATGGGCTTGTCTTATTTGAGACACCGTTCAAACAGTGTGGGCTACAATATTTGATCATTTAAGCTATTATTAAATTAGATGAAGTAATTTTCAACAGCAGAGAAAATCACATTAATAGCTATTTAACATAAGCTAGCCTATATCTTTATTTAGGGTTGTGATTTTAAAAAAAAAACTACATACATATAGTAAATATAAAAGTAAAACCGCCAGTAGATGGCGGCAAGGCACGGTTCTATTGAGATTACTTAAAGGTGGGGTAAGTGCTTTCTGGTAACCGATGTTGATATTTCAAATCACCAAAACAAACACGCCCCTATTTAGATAGCTCCACCCTACACATACGTAACCCAGGCAACAACTATGGGAATCTGTGTGTTACTATGGTAATCCAGGTCGAATGTTCAATGAAAAAGTCATCCCTTCCATCCCAAAAACACAAACACAGTTCTCATGAACAACTCGATAACACGAGCACGACAGAACTAACGAACATATTACAAATATGACAAGATTAGAGGGTTATATCGATCACGAAAAGAGGAACCAAAGGAAACAAACATATATTAGAGTATATTATCTTACTGTTCGGACACACTTCGGGAGCTGACGCTTGAAACAGACCGTGGAGGAGGTTTAGACGCTCCAGGCTTATCGGGTGTGGAAATGAATGGGTCTTTATCATCGCTGATGTGAACGACAATACGATCGCAAATGGACAAACAAGGGAACGTGACACATGAGCATATTCAAGCAAAAGCCAGCATATATTAGTTCTGTGAAACAAAACAAAATCAATGTTACTCGCCTATCGAGAAGAAATAAAGCAACCTCGGCCTTCACTCCTTGAGTTCTCTCCAGCGCTGGAAAGCTGATATTAGTAGACACGCACATTTATTAAAATAAATAAATGAATGAATAAGTAAATAAATATACAAATATGTAAATGAATAAATAGATAAATGTGATAATAGGAAAATAAATAACAGAGTAAACAACTTGATAAATTAAATGATTCATTTTTAATCAAATTAAATTTCGTATTATCTTTCCCTTAATTTATTATTTTCTGCTTTTATACTTTTTAAAAAATATTTTTAACTTTTATTTATTTGTTAATTCATTTTAATATTTATTTATTTATTTTTATTTTTACATTTATTTTTATATTTATTTATGCATTCATTCCCACATGTATTTATTTTTACATTTATTTATTTATTGACTCATTTATTTTTACTTTTAGAGATAAGTTTCATTGGTATCGGAAGCAAGTACGATAGACGTCCCACCGTAGTGCCATCTGACTCGCACAGATTTTGAATTCGACAGGTTGTAGCTCTTGCATGTATACTATGGCGGACGTTTCACAAAAAGCTAACGTTAGAGAGTTGCGCATCTTAGCGAATGAAGTCGAAAATCAAATGACTGTTGTTTAGATTAGATGTGCTTATCGATGTTTTAGGAGCGCTATATTCCGATATGAATGTGGAAGTACAGACTGAATTGTTAGGCACTCTGCAAAATATTTCCCAGCACATTCAAAATCTGTGCGAGTCAGATGGCACTACGGTGGGACGTGACGTCCATCGTACTTGCTTCCGTTAAGTACCAATGAAACTTATCTCTCAATGGGTCAAACTGCTAGAAACATTGCTAAGTTGTTTGGTGTCTGAAAGAACTATCTGGCCGCCATTTACTTTGAAAACTCTCCTCTCGCTTAGCTGGTCTGACGATTCTATGCGTGAGCTCTCAACCAATGATGCACTGAAGCTACACAAGGACCGCCCTCCTCATTTCCATATTGCACACGGAAAAGTACAAATAAATGAATCAATAAATAAATAAATCTAAAAATAAATACATGTGGGAATAAATACATCAAAAAATAAATGAATGCATAAATAAATAAATATAAAAATAAATGAATGCATAAATAAATATTAAATTTAAATAAAAGGTAAATGTTTTTTTTTTTTGAATATTTAAAAGCAGAAAATAATCAATTAGATAATACAAAAATTTTATTTGATTAAAAATGAATCATATTTATTTTATCAAGTCATTTATTCTGTTATTTATTTTCCTATTATCACATTTATTTATCTATTTATTCATTTACATATTTGTATATTTATTTACTTATTCATTCATTAATTAATTAATTTATTTTTAATTTCTGCAGGTTTGGTCCTCATAGACATGAGGCGCCGGTGCGATCACTTGCATTTTTTCCTGATAACAGCGGAAACAACATAAAATACTCCGCCATTTTTGGTCAGATAAGAGTAACGCCTCATTCGAAACTGTAAAGGGTCACTTTTATTTGTGTGCACTCACAATAACAAGAAAACGTTGTGTCTTTGTAAAATAAAGAAAACACACACTTTCTGCCGTCTCGGTCTCTGTGAACTGCAGCGCGTCACATAAATAAACAGAAACTCAGTGTATAGGCTACTTGCCTCAGACATGAGAAATTAGGGCTGCTCGGTTACGGCAAAAATCATAATCACGATTATTTTGGTCAATATTGACATCATGATTATTTAGCACAATTATTGGTGGGTGATATGATCAAAGTATTATTTCTTGATATGAGTAATTTTAAATGTTTTAAAAGTGAAATTTCACAATTATTGATACTTCATCAAAAGCTAATGCTCAATTAATTAATGTAAAAAGTCCTCAAAACAGTTTCAGAAGACCGTAAACAGTCAGCAATACAACAAGAACAAAGAAACCAAATTACAAACAAAACCAACAAAAATACAACAGAACAAAAATACAAATGAAATTAAAGCTGCAAGCAGCGATGAAAGGGCCCTCGCACACGGGAGCACCGCCACCCGGTGGCCTCAGGAAAACAGCGAATAGTGGGCGACATGCATTTAAGTGGGTAAATATAGGAGAAATATGGCAAAGTCACTACAATGTGCCACATTTCCTGCTGCCAGCAGGTGGCGCTTTGACTATAACCGAATATTGGCATGTAGATGTCTTCAGGCCGGGACTATTATCAAACAAGTGAAGTTTGGGGCAGATCGGACACTGTATGCCTGAGTTACAACAACTTCCTGTTTCGTGGCTTAAATCGCATACATTAGCACTTAGCCACGTGTTGTATGATTTAATGTGTTTCTAGCATGTTTGGTACTTCATGGCATATTTAAGCGAGTTTCTGGGAATGAATTATAGTGTAAAGCATGCCATTTCCTGTTTCCAGAAGGTGGCGCTATGACTAACTGAACATTGCCATGTAGATGTCTTCAGGACAGGACTCTTATCAAACATGTGAAGTTTTGGGGCAGATCGGACATTGTATGTCCGAGTTACAACAACTTCCTGTTTCATGGCGAAACATCGAACTTTATCAGGCCGCCACGGACACGCCCTCCAGGGAAAACTCAAGATCTTCGCAATTTAACGTCGCAAAGGCCTTTAGATTAGATTGTGCAAATATGATGATGATCTGATTAAATCTCTAGGAGGAGTTCGTTAAAGTACAGCGTCTGGAAATGGCAAAATTTGCAACAATTTTGCAAAGAATATTAAAAATATCTGACTTCCTTTTGGTTTTCAGATTTCGTACCAGGAGACTTTTTTGTAGGTATTGGGCTGTTACATGTGTCTACCGAATTTCATACCTGTACGTGAAACGTACCGGGAGGGGCACTTCATTGAAATTTTGTAGGTGGCGCTATCGAGTCATTTTGCCATGCCTAATTCTGAAACCCATAACAGACGTAAATTTTCGCCACTTCTGAGTTTTCGAGCGTGTTTAGGCCCTCAAAAAAGCGATTCATTTGGGAGAAGAATAATAATAACAACAATAATAATAATAATAATAATAATAATAATAATAATAAACGGAGCAATTCCAATAGGGTCCTCACACCATCGGTGCTCGGGCCCTAATAATAATAATAATAATAATAAACGGAGCAATTCCAATAGGGTCCTCACACCATCGGTGCTTGGGCCCTAATAATAATAATAATAATAATAAAAAACGGAGCAATTCCAATAGGGTCCTCACACCATCGGTGCTCGGGCCCTAATAATAATAATAATAATTAAAGCTGCAAGCTGTTCAAGCATTTAAGGTCATTTAAGGCACACATGCATAAAAAGATATTAAGGTTTATTTAGCAAGCATGTAACAGTCATAGAAGGACAATACCATTTTAAAGACTGCTATAGGCTTTTGTGTGCAGTTATATGATAGACTAGATAAAAAAGTTTGTTGAGACAAACTTTAAGTTGGCTTGAGAAAAGCCGGACCAGAAAGTTTGAAAAAAAGTATTAAAAGCTTAAAGTTTGAAGATTTTCGGTTTGAAGTAGTTTGAAGTTTGACGGCTTTGAAGTCAATACAGTCTCTCAGAAGATAGATAGATAGGTAAGATGCTAAGACAATTAGCATGATGGTAACAATTAGCATGTTTGATATCATCATGCTAACTCACTTAGCATGTTGCTAGTACGATGCTAACACAATTAGCATGTTGTTAGTATGATTAACATTTTGCTAACATGATGTTAACACGATTTACCACGTTGCTAGCATGGTTTACCATGATTTACCATGTTCTAGTATGATTTACCATAGTTTACCACAATCTAGTATGATTTATCATGATTCTAGCATTATTTACCATAGTTTACCATGATTTACCACATTCTAGTATGATTACCATGATTCTAGCATGATTTACCATAGTTTACCATGTTCTAACTTTACCATGTTCTCACTTAAATTTCAACTATATTACTGATCTGCCTACTCATTGACACTATATGATAATTGAAATGAGCTGGATGACATCACCGTTTTCACCAGAGCGGCTGTACAGCCGAATCAAATTCTGCTGCATTATTTTCCTGTTACCACTGTGAAGCTGCTTTGAAACAATTGGCATTGTAAAAAGCGCTATATAAATAAAGGTGATTTGATTTGATTTTGATTCTAGCATGGTTTACCATGATTTACCATGTTCTAGTATGATTTACCATGATTCTATTATGATTTACCATAGCTTACCAGGATTTACCATAGTTTACCATGATTTACCATAGTTTACCATGAGTTACCACATTTTAATATGATTTACCATGATTTACCACATTGTAGTATGGTTTACCATGATTCTTGCATGATTTACCATAGTTTACCATGATTTACCACAAGTTACAACATTCTAATATGATTTACCATGATTCTAGCATGATTTACCATAGTTTATCATGAGTTACCACATTTTAATATGATTTACCATGTTTCTAGTATGATTTACCATGATTTACCATAGTTGCTAACAAAACCAAAATATCATTTTTTAGGTCTCACTGTACTTATATTGTGATTTAATTTCATTTCGTTTGCCATCCTTTCTTCCTGTGTGCAACAACGTACATGGAAAACAACTTTGGTTCCTATGACAGACTTTCTGACAACAGAGTTGAACTTACCTGTATGATGAACTGTTTAATGTGCATTCCCCCGAAAAATATTAGGTATTTAGATGATATAAACAATCCTAACTTGTAGATACACATTTCATTTTAACAGCTGGAAACACAAGCAAGCACATTTTTTTATCCTGCAGCCCCCTCTATAGGACAACATTAATATTACAGCCAACACAAGTGGCATTGATAAACATTGACCAAATTTTGATATTAAATGTTATTATAATGATTTTACGATGCCTAAACATGAATTTAAAATCAAAAACTATTGCCAAATGTCATCTTATATGTCACATGTGCTTATTTGAATAACGTCTGAGCATTTCTTGAGTACATATTGGCCACACACACACACACACACACACTTCTGTTTTACATATAGATATTTTAAATACATTATTAGTAACAAAATGCTTACTCCTAGTCTGGTGGTCATTTTCACACATTAATCACACCATCATTTTTTGGCAGAATTGTCAATACCAATACCAAATTTGACAAAATGTGATTGTAAATGTTATAATAGTGTTTTTATAATGTCTAAATATAAATTACAGAACAGTATAAGTATGTAGTATGACAAAATGACTATTTTAACCAGCAGGTGGCAGCAGAGAACCACTCATTGGCTCACTTTCATTTTAAATGTCTGTTTTTCATTTAATGGGCACATTTTCCAAGTTAATGCCTTCAAACGTGCTAACTCACATACACATTTTGTTGCAGATATAGATATTTGAAATAAATGATAGGTAACAAATTGCTTATTCCAGGTTTTCCCCTTTAAAACATATTTTCAGGTGTTATTTTAATTGTAATGTAATATTATTGTAAAAAACATACATCAAATGAACAAATGAATTGGTAAACCTTGACAAAATGTGATTTGCAATGTTATTATAATGATTTTATAAAGTTTATATATGCTTAGTGAGCAGAATGAACCAATGAGTGGTCTTCTGCTGCCCTCTGGTGGCTTTATGGCAATTTTAGTTAATACGCCATTATAAGCATTGGCACATTGTCACCTTTTTAACTGTTATAGAGGCATCTATTGCTCAATCTCCATGAAATTTTGCATGCTTGTTTAGAGTCACATGCTGCACGTGCCCACCTATTTGTGAAGTTTTGAGTTTTTGTTCAGGATTAATAGGCTTTTGAGCATGTTTTGCCATTCTCTAAATGACTCTGTTATAGCTACCCAAAGGGTAAAGTTCAACATTTTTTTGATAACTATTGATCAGGAGAGTCCAGAGAATCATACTGCAGTGGTTTGGTTCCGATCGGGCAAAAAACCTAGGACTAGTTCGCAAAAGTAGGTTTTTAATATAATCGCGAATATTTAATCAACGATTTGATTGACAGCAGTGGTTCTTGAGGCAAAGTTGTTTAGCATGAGGAGATCTATCAAATGATATGCATATTGTGTGGATATGTCAAACACCACGTGATTACAGAGCCATAAAACTTGTTAGCGCCAACTAGTGGCTGATTTCTTTCGAAATTCTTACAGACCTCTAGGACCATGAGTCGAACATGCCCACCGAGTTTCGTTCCGATCAGCCTCCGTTAACCTTGTCTAATAGGTGCTCAAACTTCATTTGCCGATGGCGGCCATGTTTTTTGAGATACGGCAATGTCCTCATAGACATACATGGTACCTTGGGCCAAGACACTGCATACCGATTTTCAAGTCAATCGGACTAACGGTCAGGTGGTCATAGTCCTTTTCATGTTTTTTTCATGTTATAGCGCCACCAAATGTTCAATCGACCAAAGACTGAGCCCATACACATGTGTACCAAGTTTGGTGAAGATCATTTCGTTCTTGAGTTATAGCCTTTTTAGTAAAATTGGCTCCACCCTGAATGTACATTTTTACACCCCTTAGCTTCCGTGAATCGAAATTTTTACTTTTTTTTTGATAATTATTGACATTCAGACTCCAGAGAACATTTCTGCACTGGTTTGGTTCCAATCGGGCAAAAAACCTAGGACTAGTTTGCAAAAGTAGGTTTTCGACAAAATTCAAAAATGCGAAAAAATTTGCATACCGGAAATAAAATCGGATATATCGTCACGAGGTCAGCTTTCCAATGATATAAGACACTTGAGTGTGGGCCAAATGGTTTAGGAGTTATGAGCCATTTCGCGCTTTTGATCGCTGTAGCGCCACCTATTGGCCAATCGGGGTCATACTCTGTCAACCTCTCCTCGATTTTTGTACTACCATCTGACAAAGTTTCAAGTTTCTAGCATTTACGGTTTGGGCTGCACGATGCGTTTTAAGGGATAATAATAATAATAATAATAAAAATCCTTACAATTACAATAGGGTTTCAGCCCTTACGGGTTTGAACCCCTAATAAACGGAGCAATTCCAATAGGGTCCTCACACCATCGGTGCTCGGGCCCTAATAATAATAATAATTAAAGCTGCAAGCAGCGATGAAAGGGCCCTCGCACCCGGGAGCACCACAACCCGGTGGCCTCAGGAAAACAGTGAATAGTGGGTGACATGCATTTAAGTGGGTAAATATAGGAGAAATATGGCAAAGTCACTTCAATGTGCCACACTTCCTGCTGCCAGCAGGTGGCGCTTTGACTATAACCGAATATTGGCATGTAGATGTCTTCAGGCCAGAACTATTATCAAACAAGTGAAGTTTGGGGCAGATCGGACACTGTATGCCTGAGTTACAACAACTTCCTGTTTCGTGGCGTAAATCGCATACATTAGCACTTAGCCAAGTTTTGCTTGATTTAATGTGTTTCTAGCATGTTTGGGACTTGATGGTATATTTAAATGTGTTTCTGGGAGGGAATTACAGTGTAAAGCATGCCATTTCCTGTTGCCAGCAGGTGGCGTTATGACTAACTAATATTGGCATGTAGATGTCTTCAGGCCTGGACTCTTATTAAACATGTGAAGTTTGGGGCGTATCGGACATTGTATGCCTGACTTACAACAGCTTCCTGTGTCATGGCAAAACATCAGACTTTGTCAGGCCGCCACGGACACGCCCTCCAGCGAAAACTCAAGATCTTCACAATTTAACATCACCAAGGCCTTAAGATTAAACTGACCAAACATGATGTTGTTCTGGTTAAATCTCAATGAGGATACTCATCACAGTGTAAAACATGATCTTTCCTGTTGCCCACAGGTGGCGCTATGCCTGTAACTGAATATTGGCGTGTAGATGTCTTCAGGCCAGGACTCTAATCAAACATGTGAAGTTTGGGGCAGATCGGAAATTGTATGTCCAAGTTACAACAACTTCCTGTTTCATGGCGAAACATCGAAATTTGTCAGGCCGCCACGGACACGCCCTTCTGGGAAAACTCAAGATCTTCACAATTTAACATCACAAAGGCCTTTAGATTAGACTGCAAATATAATGTTGATCTGATTAAATCTCTAGGAAGAGTTTGTTAAAGTACAGCGTCTGGAAATGGCAAAATTTGCAAGAATTTTGCAAAGAAAATTCAAAATATCTGACTTCCTATTGGTTTTCAGATTTCGTACCAGGAGACTTTTTTGTAGGTATTGGGCTGTTACATGTGTCTACCGAATTTCATACCTGTACGTGAAACGTAGCGGGAGGGGCACTTTGTTGAAATGTTGTAGGTGGCACTATCGAGCAATTTTACCATGCCTAATTCTGAAACTCATACAGTGGGGAGAACAAGTATTTGATACACTGCCGATTTTGCAAGTTTTCCTACTTACAAAGCATGTAGAGTTCTGTAATTTTTATCATAGGTACTCTTCAACTGTGAGAGACGGAATCTAAAACAAAAATCCAGAAAATCACATTGTATGATTTTTAAATAATTAATTTGCATTTTATTGCATGACATAAGTATTTGATCACCTACCAACCAGTAAGAATTCCAGCTCTCACAGACCTGTTAGTTTTTCTTAAAGAAGCCCTCCTGTTCTCCACTCATTACCTGTATTAACTGCACCTGTTTGAACTCGTTACCTGTATACAAGACACCTGTCCACACACGCAATCAAACAGACTCCAACCTCTCCACAATGGCCAAGACCAGAGAGCTGTGTAAGGACATCAGGGATAAAATTGTAGACCTGCACAAGGCTGGGATGGGCTACAGGACAATAGGCAAGCAGCTTGGTGAGAAGGCAACAACTGTTGGCGCAATTATGAGAAAATGGAAGAAGTTCAAGATGACGGTCAATCTCCCTCGGTCTAGGGCCAGGACTCTCCCCCATGTCTTCAGGCCAGGACTCTAATAAAACATGTGAAGTTTGGGGCAGATCGGACATTGTATGACCGAGTTACAACAACTTCCTGTTTTATGGTGAAACATCGAACTTTGTCAGGCCGCCACGGACACGCCCTCCAGGGAAAACTCAAGATCTTCACAATTTAACGTCGCAAACAATTTCATACCAGGAGATTTTTTTGTAGGTATTGAGCTGTTACATGCGTCTCCCGAATTTCATACCTGTACGTGAAACGTAGCGGGAGGGGCACTTTGTTGAATCTCGCTATCGAGCCATTTTGCCATGCCTAATTATGAAACCCATATCAGACGTAAATTTTCACCACTTTTTTTTTGTGCAAAGCTTCATGAGTTTTCAAGCATGTTTAGGCCATCAAAAATGCGATTCATTTGGGAGAAGAATAATGATAGGCTGAGCAATTCCAATAGGGTCCTCACACCATCGGTGCTCTGGCCCTAATAATAATAATAATAATAATAATAATAATAAACGGGGCAATTCCAATAGGGTCCTCACACCATCGGTGCTCGGGCCCTAATAATAATAATAAACGGAGCAATTCCAATAGGGTCCTCACACCATTGGTGCTCGGGCCCTAATAAATAATGTTTTAGGTTTTTCAGGAAGATAACAGTGGAATTAACACTGCTGTACACATTAAAGTGCCCCTATTATGCAAACCTACTCTGCTCTGATTGGTCAGATGGCCCAGTCTGTTGTGATTGGTCTACTCTGCTCTGATTGGTCAGATGGCTCAGTCTGTTGTGACTGGTCTACTCTGCTCTGATTGGTCAGATGGCCCAGTCTGTTGTGATTGGTCTACTCTGCTCTGATTGGTCAGATGGCCCAGTCTGTTGTGATTGGTCTACTCTGCTCTGATTGGTCAGATGGCACAGTATGTTGTGAATGGTCTACTCTGCTCTGATTGGTCAGATGGCCCAGTCTGTTGTGATTGGTCTACTCTGCTCTGATTGGTCAGATGGCTCAGTCTGTTGTGATTGGTCTACTCTGCTCTGATTGGTCAGATGGCCCAGTCTGTTGTGATTGGTCTACTCTGCTCTGATTGGTCAGATGGCACAGTCTGTTGTGATTGGTCTACTCTGCTCTGATTGGTCAGATGGCCCAGTCTGTTGTGATTGGTCTACCGCGTACAGCGCATATTTCGGAAACAAACGTCCATGACTATAACTGAACTCCAGCTCTGTCCGGAGGCTTCCTAAAGCTCAGTGATTGTACACACTGTAAAGACAGTAATGATGACGTTGATTTTACATAAATCCCAGCGAGAGTCCAAATCGACGATGAAACATTGGAAAAACTAGTCATTCAATCCTAACCTTGAGCAGGACGTTTCTCAGGGATGCTACTCACTTTGAGGTACATTATGAGATGTTTTAACTGTAATTCCTCACCATCAGCATTAACAAGTGTGCGTCCATCAACAATCCCGTGTGTGTGTGTCTAATGTATTGCGGTGCACATGTGGGAACTGTATCAATAACTGCATACGTTAGTCCAGCTGGTGTAAACATTAACGTTTGCAAAACAAATCTTGCTCCATCCTTTATCTTTACTCAAAGTAGTAAGAATGACTGACAATCAGCATTAATAGACTCAGTTTTATGTAATACTGCAGCCCAGAGCTGATTTACAGTAGTGTTTCAGTAAGACAGTAATAACGTGAGTTAGCCGGTTAGCCAGAGACCTACACAATATGAAACACAACGCGTGTGCAATAACTGGACGGGCAATATGCTAATATTTCGTCTTGTTGTCACAACCAAGCCTGCAGCACTCGTGTCAAAAACGAGGTGGCTGGTCCCAGTATAGCTCATAACCCCCGCCTCTCCGTGTATTCTAATGGACGCGAGACAAACTAAACAATCAAATTACACTTCATATAATTTTTTCCCAAAGATGGCTTCTGTCATTTTAGGCAGTTTTTAATCACGCTGATTTTATTTCAAGTGTTCGTTTTTTAAATAAGTTTGGTATTAGTTAGTTATTATTGCGGCTCTACTTCCTGTTCTCTACTGCACAGACTCGGACCCAAATCTGCACAAGATGTCAGCGCCATATTCGGACCTCCGGCGGCTTCACTTTTCTTCAGCGGAAGGTAGTGAAGACGCGTCGTCCATATTTTTTTACGGTCTATGGTCACAACGAAACGGCTTGCGATTCGTTTTAAAAGCGATTCGTTTAAAGCTGCAATCTGTAACTTTTTGCGCTCTAGCGGTTAATAAACAGAACTGCATGCGTCTTGCAGAAGAACATTGCAGCCGGAGCTACTTCTCTCTGTTTATGTCTATGGCGAGTCACGCAGGGACTGTGCTCCTCCGCAGCGGTTCCTACCAGAACGGTCTGAAATAGTCCCAATATAAACACTTATTATAAGTGTACCATAATGATTCAGGGTAAGACAAAAACATGGTTTGGAAAATGGATTCATGTTGTACATTCTCATTATATAATTTTTGTAAATCTTTAACACAAAAAAAGTTACGGACAGCAGCTTTAATTGACTCCGAGTCGACTCTTACTTTTGAGAGACAATAACTTCATATACGCGCTGCACTTTCAGATTTAAAACTTTGCAGGATGTTTTCATTCACTTAGAGCTATGTTACACTTCTTGAAAGGTAATTTTCAAAAATTCATAATTGTTGTTGTTTGACAGACAGCAGCCGGTTTACTGTATTGGGCTACTGTCACTTTAAGAGCTAATGCACGGATCCTACTGACACACATCCGATTTCTTTCCCAACTGTTTACGTTCACTTAAGACTTAACCGAATGTGTTTACGTGGATACACCAAAACAGCATTTCGACATGTTTGTGTGTTGCTATTTGAGTGTTTAGACGTGTATCTGAAGCCCACGGTATCCTTCACTTATGTGTGTTCAGCCCGTCTCGGAGCGCACAGGAGGCCGTCTAGGGAACAGCGTCTCTTTCACGGCTTAATGCACTTTTAATAACAGTTTAATATCAATCACGTCCTGCAGTTTAGCAACAGTAGACTGCATTTTACATCACTCTCTTATTCGGCTGATTTGGATGTTAAGTTTGGCTGAGGGAGGAACGAAAGCGCACCGCTGTGAAGGAGAGGAAAACACTAGTTTATTAATAAATCATTAAAATGTCTTGTTGCTATTTTTTCCGACACATTCACAATCATTACTTTTGCTGGAGCTTTGCCGCAAGATTTATGCGTGTGCTTGAGCGCGAAATATATTAAACGCTCATTATGGTTTAGTATTCTCCTCAGTATATATTTAATTAAATTAATATAAACGTGCGATTATTCGACTAATGGCTTAAATGAATGACTCCTAGTCGACTAGACAAATCTTTGGTCGGGACGGCCCTAATTAAAACTAACTCTGGTGCGATTGCTCTGTTAGTGCGGTTCATTAGAATAAGTGTGAGCGCTGCCATCTGAACCCTGGTGCGCACCAATGGACCAACAGCCCTGAAAGATGAGTCTCTGTTCACTTCCACACAATGAAAGCCAATGAAAAGGGGATTTTAAGACTGTTAAAGGATTAGTTCACTTCAAAACGAAAATGTCCTGATAATTTACTCACCCCCATCTCATCCAAGATGTTCATGTCTTTCTTTCTTCAGTCGAAAAGAAATTAAGTTTTTTGAGGAAAACATTCCAGGATTTTTCTTCACATAATGGACTTCAACGGCAACCAACGGTTGAAGGTCCAAATCAATGCAGTTTCAAAGGAAGGGCTTCAGTGGCTCTGCACGATCCCAGACGATCTAGCCAAACCATCGCGTCACGCAGGTGGAAGTACCGACCCAGTGTTAAAACAAACGTGCAAAGACTAAATCAAATGCCCTTTACAAGAATAAAGGTAAAACAACGATGTCGGACGATTTTAAAGTTGTAGGAGAACATGAGATGGAGTTTTTCGGTACTTCCACCTACATCACACGTGACCTTTCCAACGTGATGACATCATACGCCGTTGTTTTATATTCCTCCCGTCCTCGGGAGTATGTTCTCCTGAGTCGAACTTGGCAAGTCTGAACTACCAAGGACACAAGTCCGAATTTTGCATACTTGGTATTGAGAAACGGCCCCAGTCACACCGATCACCATCGCCTGAATACTAATCACCACCAGCTGTCACCAATCATCTCATCACCCCAGCACTAGTTATAAGGACTTGCCACACACACACACACACACACACACATGTTGGTGCAACTACATTATGAGGACATTCCATAGACGTAATGGTTTTTATACTGTACAAACTGTACATTCTATCCCCCTACACTACCCCTAAACCTACCCATCACAGAAAACATTCTGCATTTTTACATTTTTAATAAAACATTGTTTAGTATGTTTTTTAAGTCATTTTTATTACGAGGACACAGGAAATATCTTGTGTCTTCGTAAGTTGTACGTTGTAATACCAGTGTAATACCCATGTCATTATACAAATTTGTGTCCTCATAAATCACATAAACAAGCACACACACACACACACCTACCTACCTATGTACTTGCCTCCTTGATCCCATCCTCATCCTTGTCTCCAGTCTCCAGTTCCGCGTCATCCTCCAGTCTCCACGTGAGCATCCTACAAGAGAAAAGGAACATTGCGTAATATCTCTCAGTGACTGTTGAAAGTGTGTGTGTGTGTGTGTGTGTGTGTGTGTGTGGCTACTCACCATTCGTCATTCATCATCATCATCATCTTCACTGCTCTGCTGCTTATTTCACTCAGTTTCCTGTTTCCTCATTAAATATAAATGAAGTGTTTTGGATTTTGAATACTTACCAGTCTGTCCAGTGTGTGTTCCCTGACAATAATGTGTTAAACTTAGTTTTTGTTGAAGTTGAGTTCAAAATGTGTGTAATTTGACACTAATTGACGCTAAGTGGATAATTTCGCACACAACATACTTGATAAACACACTTGAATGTTTAAATTTGTTCCTTTAAAATAGTCTATAAATGTGTGTTCAAGTGTATTTAGTTTTGCAGGATTTGCTGCCTAAATCACATTGATATATTACTATATTTCATTATTTCAAATGTAGTTTGGAAGATTTCCATGTCCTTTTAAACCTGTAAGTACTATTTTTTTGTCTGTGGAACTCAAAAGAATATATTTTAAAGAATGTTGGTCACCAGTTTTGTTGATTATTGTATTTCATTGTTTGGACAAAAACACTGAGACGTTTGTCAAAATGTCGTCTTTTATGTTCCACAGTTTATGAATGAGCATGAGCGGGGACGTCGCTAAACCCTTTTTACTGAGGCTCAATAATAATTTTCTCAGCATCAAGTTGTGTGTGTTTTCTGTCAGATGTTTAGAATCAGAACTAGCGATGGCAGATTCAGAATCAGTCACTCGTTTGATCCAATCGCTCGAACGGGTTTTCAAACAGGTCTGAAACTGATTCAGTTTGATTCATTCGGGGAGTTCACTCTCAGCACTGACTCGTTTGCAGCGGTTTCTCACAGAAATATAACGGGATATTTTATAAGACAGAAAACAGAAAGAGCGCTGGATGAGGTGGATATTTACCTACAGTCCATTAAAGGAAACCAAACGTGTAAATGTCTTCTATCGTTTGTCAGAGGAAGCAGCTGTTTATTGCGCGCGCAGCTCGAGAATGACCCTGTGCTGCAGGTAAAGACGATTTCTATCCGTTTATCATAACCAGGATTTAAAAAGAGCAACAATATATGAGAAGACTTTGTGTTAGGGGGTCCCCAGTACTGATGAAAGACTAAATGATGACAGAATTGTAATTTTCGGTGAACTATCCCTTTAAGTGTCCAGTTATTGAGGTAACGCATGTTTAAGATCAACGTTGAGAGGATTAGAGATCCGCCATTTTGAGAGAAGCGAAGTGGAAACTTAATGCTGATTTTAAGACTGTTAAATCTGCGTTTGGACCACATTTGGATAAAAATAATATCATTACAACATAACATGGATTTTGTGAGTGCTCAATGATTGTTTCTGTTCAAAATTAATGTGTAATAAGACGTTAATTGACGCTCAGGGGATAATTGATTAATTTGACACCATTACACACGCACTCTTGAATTATTACATTTATGTATATTTCTATAATATGTTCATGTGTAATGACTTTATATCCTTAAGGAAACTCTTTGAAGATGTTGTATTTGTGTTTAATCCTAATGATTGATGAAGAGTGACTGTATTTATTTCATAATTAAAGGATACAGATTTATAATGTTGTTTGGCCTAAAACACAGGTCAGGTTGTTGTTTTTGGCAGGGATGGAGAAGATAATGTGTAAAATGATTGCGAGCCTCACGGATCTGGAGTCTGAACTAGTAAGGATTTCCCTTTTTTCCTCCTTTCTTTATTGATAAGAACTGAGTCTCTGGCCCAAAATTAATTCTCAATGTTACACAAGTTTTATAAGCGACTCCAGAAAAGGTTTGGCAGAAGTTGTGTTTTCCTCGTATGTCTGTCTACAGATGCAAAGCTACACGGTGTGTTTTCCTGCTCTGCTTGTGGATTTGATAGTAAAATCTCACACACTCTTTATGTTGTTTTCTCTTTGTAGTTCACCATATGGATCTTTGACCGCAAGAATTAGTTTGAGCCGTTCAGAAGAAGAAATAGTTTTTATTTTCTCATCATCTTCTTACTTCAGGTAAGTCTACATCTTCCTCATGTTTCCTCGTTCTCAACAAACTGTTTGAGTTTATTTATTTATTTTTGACTGATTGAGTTTTGTTGTGGCTGTTAATGACGATGACATCATTTCCTTGAGCATGTTGAGCTTTGAGGACTTTGACCGCCAGTCTGATGACATCACAGCAGGTGTATTGACCCTAGTCAGGAACCATATTTATTTTATTTAATATTTTATTTTTTGTGCATGTAAACAAGGGACACGCAGACCTGCAACCTGTACTCATCTTGAGCTCAAAGTGCTGGTACTGTCAGACAACAGAAGGAAACAGACGAGGAATGTGATAAACGGGTTTATGAAGTGAAGACTGAGGATGGATCAGTGATGGTGAGTATCTCAGCAGCAGACGAGTGAACACAACATCTTATCTGGTGATGAATAGATCTTTCTCTTGTAGGCAGATGATGAGCGGTCGGCGTGGGCAGGAGCGATGACACAGGCAGACGATCACTGATGACGGATGATCAGGTAAGATCTCAGGAGGTAAAGATAGAAGGGAGTCAATCGCTTGCCTTGTAGAGACGAGACCAGACACTGAAGTGAGGTGAGAGTGCTGATGATATACTGTGAGGTGTTACAGGTGTTACTATGGAAGCATGTGTGTAGCAGAATTCAAGGTAACGCTTTAGATTACAGCCCGGAAAGTACTGTGTAACTAAAGCGAATTTACAGCGTAACTTACGGTAATTATAGTGTAACTATAAAGTAAGTACGTGTAGTTATAAGGGAACAATATGTAATATTTGGGGAATAAAGGGGTAACTATCAGGAAAATTAACAAATGATTTACTGAATGTATTTTTTAATTAAGGGGTAATTATCCATGTAGTTACAGGGTAAGTGTTAATCTACGGGCTGTAAATTAAAGTGGTGCTTGTTCCCCTCTTGTTTTCAAATTGGAAAACAAACTATCAAAACGTACACGGACTGATATTAAACTGTTAATAAAAGTGCATTAAGCCGTGAAAGAGACGCTGTTCCCTAGACGGCCTCCTGTGCGCTCCGAGACGGGCTGAACACACATAAGTGAAGGATACCGTGGGCACAGCCGGTTCTGTATTAAGTGAATGTAAACACTGAGAAAGAGCGTGTGTGTAACAGTTTATTGGATCCGTGCAGCTCTTAAAGTGACAGTGGCCAACATTAATGACGGCTGTAGTCATTGTTAATCTAACAAGAAAAGATAAAACCACTCACTGCTCTTGAATGAATAAGCTGTAGTTTAAATAAGGATTAGTCTATATTTAATGTATACAGCAGTTATTTTACATCTGATTACTTTATTCAGTTTGTGTTGTAGCTGTTACTGATCTGAACACCACTGTTAGTTCATCTTCCTGAAAAACCTTAAGCACTGTTTATTTCAGTTGTGTTTTTCTTCTGATGTATTTTAGTTTCTTTGTTCTTGTTGTATTTCTGACTGTTTACTTGTCTTCTGCAACTGTTTTGAGGACTTTTTTGATTAATTAACCTAGCATTAGCTTTAGCTGAAGTATCGATAATCGATAGTGTGTAAGGAAATATCGTTTCAAAATCATGATTAAAATCTAAATCGCAATATTGATCAAAAAATTGTGATAGATTTGTCTATATCGCACAGCCCTAGTAGTGTGTATTGTATTATAATGTAACATTATTACTCTGGTTATTATAATATATACTAATTTTTTATTTTTTCAGTACAATAGTATATATTTTTGCAATATGATTGTAATAGTAAGATATTTCTTGATTACTTTAAAGGGCTAGTTCACCCAAAAATGAAAATTAGCCCATGATTTACTCACCCTCAAGTAGGGCTGGGTGATAAAACGTTCGATAATTTTTTTTTCTTCGTCGGAAGAAACAAGAGGTTGCGAAGCAAGTTTGGTTGCATTAACAAAGGCACTCACTCTCTGGTAACCTAGCAACGTAGGGAGTGACACGCTAACAGCCAATTATGTTTGGTTGCGCCATATCGTTGTCTCGTGTTGGATTCTTCAGTAACAGTCAGAACCGGCGTGGAGTGATAAGTGGAAAATGAGTGCCGCAGCGAGCGAGGAAATTGTTGATAAAACAGGAAAACAAGTCAGCTCGCCAGTATGGCAGTTTTTTGGATTTTATAAGTCTGACCGTAGTCAGACCAATGTCGTCTGCAAATTATGCAAGACCGTCGTCCCCACCAAGACTGGTAATACCACAGACTTGTTTTACCACCTTAAGCCTTGTTTATACTTTCGTCTGGCTCCGCAGCTCGAGCCTCCGCTGACTGTGCGCGCGCCTCGTCCGTTGTGCTATTCTTTGAAACGACATGGAGAGGTACTCTGCATCAGTGCCTTATGACAAAGCATTTCTAAACGGTACAAAGAAATAACGGAGGCACTGCACCTTAGTGTTAAGAGATAATTGTTACGTGTTTGTTGTGATTTTAGACTTATGTTTACATTTTAATTATTTGAGTGTTTTCCATGGTTGTGTTGACATTTCTGCCTTTATAACTGAGGGGATTATAATCAGAGGAAGGTTAAGTTTAAAATAAAAATGTTTAAATGTAATATATTTTTCTCCTGGTCCTTATTTTAAACAGGTCATAAAAAATATCAATAATTATCGATATCGACCGATATGAAACACTTATATCGTGATACAGTTTTCAGCCATATCGCCCAGCCCTACCCTCAAGTCATCCTAGGTGTGTATGACATTCTTCTTTCAGACGAATAAAAGAACGGAGTTATATTAAAAAAGTCCTGGCTAATCCAGGCAGTGAATAATGGCAGTGAATTGTTGTCTCGTTTATGAAGTCCATAAAAATGCATCTATCCATCATAAAAGTGCATCTGTCCATCATAAAAGTGCATCTATCCATCATAAACGTGCATCCATCCATCATAAAAGTGTATCCGTCCATCATAAAAGTGCATCTGTCCATCATAAAAGCGCATCTATCAATCATAAAAGTGCATCTATCCATCATATAACTGCTCCACACGGCTCCGGGGGTTAATAAAGGCCTTCTGAAGCGAAGTGGTGCATTTGTGTAAGAAAAATATCCATATTTAAAACTTAATAGACTACTAATAATAACTAGCTTCCGGCGGTCAGCAAGTCGACTTGCACTAAAAGAGTAACCCCTGACGCGATGTACAGGAGCATCTCAAGCTTTGACGCCTCTCGTGGATAGGGCTGGGCAACAAACTCAAGCCCCTCTTCTCTTATATCGAAATCCTCTGACATTTCTCTTTAAAATTCTCGTTTTAGACTCTAATTCATGACCGGTGTTTTGTTTTGCTCTGTCCTCTGCGCTTCTGCGTTCGTCAATACGCATGCGTCAAGGGTTCAAGGGTTACTCTTTCGCCGTAAATCGATGCGTACGGCAATCCGCCGGAAGTTAGTTATTTTAGTCTATAAAGTTTTAAGTATGGATATTTATTTATATATATATATACACAGTGGGGAGAACAAGTATTTGATACACTGCCGATTTTGCAGGTTTGCCCACTTACAAAGCATGTAGAAGTCTGTAATTTTTATCATAGGTACTCTTCAACTGTGAGAGACGGAATCTAAAACAAAAATCCAGAAAATCACATTGTATGATTTTTAAGTAATTAATTTGCATTTTATTGCATGACATAAGTATTTGATACATCAGAAAAGCAGAACTTAATATTTGGTACAGAAACCTTTGTTTGCAATTACAGAGATCATACGTTTCCTGTAGTTCTTGACCAGGTTTGCACACACTGCAGCAGGGATTTTGGCCCACTCCTCCATACAGACCTTCTCCAGATCCTTCAGGTTTCGGGGCTGTCGCTGGGCAATACGGACTTTCAGCTCCCTCCAAAGATTTTCTATTGGGTTCAGGTCTGGAGACTGGCTAGGCCACTCCAGGACCTTGAGATGCTTCTTACGGAGCCACTCCTTAGTTGCCCTGGCTGTGTGTTTCGGGTCGTTGTCATGCTGGAAGACCCAGCCACGACCCATCTTCAATGCTCTTACTGAGGGAAGGAGGTTGTTGGCCAAGATCTCGCGATACATGGCCCCATCCATCCTCCCCTCAATACGGTGCAGTCGTCCTGTCCCCTTTGCAGAAAAGCATCCCCAAAGAATGATGTTTCCACCTCCATGCTTCACGGTTGGGATGGTGTTCTTGGGGTTGTACTCATACTTCTTCTTCCTCCAAACACGGCGAGTGGAGTTTAGACCAAAAAGCTCTATTTTTGTCTCCTCTATATATATATATATATATATATATATATATTTATATTTCTTTTTATTAAATTGAGCATTAATAGGTTGAGCAAATCCAATGTGTTTATATCTGAGAGCCTTTTATACACACACTTAACTGCAGACACTGAAATTACATACACTTTAAGTGTCCCTTATAAAGAATCACGATTGTCCCTTATTTTTGTCCCACTTTTTGTCCTTCGTTGTGTATGTTTGGATTATGTTGTGTTTTAAATAGTTCCCTCACAGTCATTCAGCTGATAGGGCCATCAGGGGAGGGTCTTTGTCTTTCTCAGGTGTGAAACACATCAATATTCATGATGATTCACGCCCTCCCCGCATAAGCCTTCCTGACACAAAACATGTCTTACAAATTTTAATGTTAATTATGTTCTTAGTTATTTTTTTAAATTTTCATTAAAGAAATATATAACAAAAAGGACCGATAAGAATACCGTTAAAGTACCGGATCGATAAGCATTATCGGTAAGAGTAGTATTACCGTTAAAATCTTAACCATACACATCCCTATATTAGTGTTTTGGATGAAACACAATATTTTCATGCAAAATTAATGCTGCATAGATATAAACACATTTTGTAAATATGCTCATCTATTAAAGGTGGGATATTTTTTTCTATTGAAAAAGTGCATTTCTTTGTGATTTTAAAATACTTGAAGGAAACAGCTCACTTTCAGCAGTTATTGTCTATGGATCGTAACATTTCTTACAGATTTCTGTAAGATTGCGAGCCTCACGGATCTGGAGTCTGAACTAGTAAGGATTTCCCTTTTTTCCTCCTTTCTTTATTGATAAGAATTGAGTCTCTGGCCCAAAATTCATTCTCAATGTTACACAAGTTTTATAAGCGACGTTTGTGACGGGTACGGTTTGTCACTCTAAAATATGCAAAAACCTGAAGTGCGTCTCAATCCGCTCCCTAGCTCCCGAGCTGGTGAATCAGTATATCGTGTACACGAGTTCGGACACTGGTAAGGGCAGTAAAGGACGCTGGCTCACTACACTGACTGTATTCCCAGTGACGTGACAGCGTCCTCATTCAACATCATCATTACTGGTATTGATGAACAGCAGAGCTGATATCTTTCTGACATTACTTGTAATATTTAAAGTACATTATGATAAATACTTTGCTTGTTACATATACGTGCAACATTTCAGCCGTAAATAAAGGATAAATGTTAGCTTGATTGTGTTTATGACCGGTCTAAAGATGTATGTTTATCCTGAAATATAATAAAATCATGGTTTCTATTTAAAAACATCTATTGCGTGTCGTTACCGGTCGTTGTGTGTAATGAGTCGGCTCACGTGATTTAAGTTTTCCGCTTCAGGACCTCCGTTAAGGGAACATCATAGTGAGCATCGATGCACCCTGGTCTTTCAGATAAATGCATTAAAGGAACACTCCACTATTTTTGAAAATAGGCTCATTTTCCAACTCCCCTAGAGTTAAACAGTTGAGTTTTACTGTTTTGGAATCCATTCAGCCGATCTCCGGGTCTGGCGGTAGCACTTTTAGCATAGCTTAGCATAGATCATTGAATCTGATTAAACCGTTAGCATCTCGCTCAAAAATGACCAAAGAGTTTCGATATTTTTCCTATTTAAAACTCGACTCTTCTGTAGTGACATCATGTACTAAGACTGACGGAAAATGAAAAGTTGTGATTTTCTAGGCCGATATGGCTAGGAACTATACTCTCATTCCTGCGTAATAATCAGGGAACTTTGTGCCGTCCCATGGGTGCAGCGGCGCAGTGATATTACACAGCGCCTGAAAATAGGCTACCTTCCGTCAACATAACCAGCGTGACAACCTCCTTACACAGGGAGCGTGCTGGGGACTATTTTCAGACGCAGTTACATAAATACTGTGCATCCTTAAACTTGTGAAAAGCTTGTTAAAGCTTTATGAACCAAATACACATCTATATGCATAGGTAAATATACACTGTGTACATTTGACATTAATCACACTTACAAACTAACTATCATTTGAATTCAGGCGGAAAAATCACAATGGCATTAACAAGTTCACATAAGACGATTCTGAATATACATACTAAGTTTAAATTGCTTATGTCTACACAAACTACACTACACTTCCGCGCATCTGTTTAATCTTACATATGAACTCTCATATGATCTCTGTAAATAATCTTATTCAGCAGTAACAGCAATATACATTTTATAGGACAATATATAAGAGCTATAATCAAGAGGTCACGACCCTTCAGTGCTCTGCCACGGCCATAACACTTTAAAGATGAAGTTTATATCATATAATAATTATTAATACAAATAACTTAACTTTATATTTAAAGCTAAATTATGTTCGCTTATTAGGATCAACAGTTCATCTCATGACTGAGCAACCGTAATAATGCGTTACGGACGCCTCATATTAAATCATATGCATATGAATATTGCTGTGTTTCAGGCGTACCGTATGTCAGTGCATATCCAGTAATCACAACCATCTTTGTGCTTTGTTAGTTTTAATACCAATAAAGGCCTCAACTTTCAAATTCAGTTGATTTTACAACAAAATTCAAACAATAGATGTGTCTCTTTAATAAAGCGTGACAGTAGCGCCTCAGTGTAAACGCAGATCAAGCGCACATGAGCCGATCTTCTCTTCCTCTTTTCCAGTTACAGAACGAAATATGAACATCAGAGTTTGCTTTATGATACAGTACAACTTACAGAAGAGCACTGAGTCTCATAGGACACTCGGGATATCACGCTTTTCCCTCTTGGTTAAAACATGAATATTCACCATAATCCCGCGATCAAGCTGTCAAAATAATAATGATAGTGCAATCATTTTGACTCACGACTGTGCTCTGAACTGCATAAACTGGCTGAAAACCGTGCGATCATTTGAATTGATCATTTGTGAACACGAAAAATAAATTAAAATACGTCCATAACACATGTATATTTCCCTCATCTAAAATATTAAACACGTGTGTGGACTGATATTCTTCTAATGTCTTTATTAAGGGATTATGAATATATAAAACAACGGTTCAATATATTGGTATTAAATGCATTCTCTGAGAATTTATATTTCAAGTTTTGACTGCAAACGTCACGTCCATAACGCTGGAATTGCCCTACACACGTTTTATAAGCGACTCCAGAAAAGGTTTGGCAGAGGTTGTGTTTTCCTCGTATGTCTGTCTACAGATGCAAAGCTACACAGTGTGTTTTCCTGCTCTGCTTGTGGATTTGATAGTAAAATCTCACACACTCTTTATGTTGTTTTCTCTTTGTAGTTCACCATATGGATCTTTGACCGCAAGAATTAGTTTGAGCCGTTCAGAAGAAGAAATAGTTTTTATTTTCTCATCATCTTCTTACTTCAGGTAAGTCTAGATCTTCCTCATGTTTCCTCGTTCTCAACAAACTGTTTGAGTTTATTTATTTATTTTTGACTGATTGAGTTTTGCTGTGGCTGTTAATGATGATGACATCATTTCCTTGAGCATGTTGAGCTTTGAGGACTTTGACCGCCAGTCTGATGACATCACAGCAGGTGTATTGACCCTAGTCAGGAACCATATTTATTCATTTAACTTTATTATTTTATTTATGTATATTTGCATGAAAGCGAGTCTGTGAGGGATCTAGACAGAGACTATGGAATAAAGGCTGGTAAAGTGAATCTCTGTCTGTCACTGACCAACCCGTCTCTCCTCGTCTCTTCCAGGGCTTTGACCCTCCCCATCACAGAGGTCAGTAGGGGGCAGTCATGCTTCATTCTTTAACACACACACACTGTTAGTTGTAGGGGTGTAACGCTTCTCCACCCACGGTTCATCTCAAATCTGACAAAGCATACGCATCTATAATATGGTTTGTTGAATATAACAACACGTAAAACAGACAGAGTGACTGCTGCGCTGATCTAACCACTGACTACGGAGTCGTTTACTCAAGTTCGTTATTAGAGACGCGTGCACAAAACAGAGAGCAACGGCGTCGTGATGCTCATGCGGTGTGGCGCGCTCGTTTTTCCCAGGCGCGTCTATGCGCAGCGAGATGAAAACGCTTAGCAACGACAGACACCACGGGAGCGTTTAGTTTGTTCTGCAAACTAGGTGTGTGTGAGTAAGACGCCTTTAAACGTGGCAGGAACATCTGTTTGTGTATGCGTTTGTAGATTATATTGCAAACAAATCATATTTAACTGTAATGGGAGATCCATGTTGAAAACAGTTGATCATTTTTTTTCAGGATTCTTTGATGAATAGAAAGTAAAAAAAGCTTTTGTAACATTAAAATGTCTTTACTGTCTCTCTTGACACGTTTAATGCATTCTTGCAGAACAAAACTGTTAATTTCTTAAAAATGATTAATTAATAAAACTATTAATTTAAAACAAATTCTTACTGACCCCAAACTTTTGAACGGTAGTGTATAATGCTACAAAAGCTTCAGATGGTTTGTGTGTAACAATTGACATTTATTTCTATGACGTTAAAATTCTTTTTAAGATTAAATTGAGCATTAATAGGTTGAGCAAATCCAATGTGTTTATATCTGAGAGCCTTTTATACACACTCTTAACTGCAGACACTGAAATTACATACACTTTGAGTGTCCCTTATAAAGCGCCACGATTGTCCCTTATTTTTGTCCCACTTTTTGTCCTTTGTTGTGTATGTCTGCCAAACCACGCATAAACGTCATGTTCTCAAAACTACAAACTTACACACATGCTGCTCATATTATTGTGTCAGAGTTTGTGTAATCAGACTTTAGCCATGAAAATGTTACAAGTAACAGAAATAAGCTCAAATGTGTGTGAGCCGCACTCTCTGTTCAGTGTTCCGCTCCGTGTGTGAGTCGCACTCTCTGCTCAGTGCTCCATGTGTGAGTCGCGCTCTCTGTTCCGTGTGTGAGCCGCACTCTCTGCTCAGTTATCCGCTCCGTGTGTGAGCCGCACTCTCTGTTCAGTGTTCCGCTCCGTGTGTGATCCGCACTCTCTGCTCAGTGTTCTGCTCCGTGTGTGAGCCGCACTCTCTGCTCAGTGTTCCGCTCTGTGTGTGCGTCGCACTCTCTGCTCAGTGTTCCGCTCTGTGTGTGCGTCGCACTCTCTGCTCAGTGTTCCGCTCTGTGTGTGCGTCGCACTCTCTGCTCAGTGTTCCGCTCCGTGTGTGATCCGCACTCTCTGCTCAGTGTTCTGCTCCGTGTGTGAGCCGCACTCTCTGCTCAGTGTTCCGCTCCGTGTGTGCGTCGCACTCTCTGCTCAGTGTTCCACTCTGTGTGTGAGCCGCACTCTCTGCTCAGTGTTCTGCTCTGCTCAGTATTCCGTTCCGTGTGTGATCCGCACTCTCTGCTCAGTGTTCCGCTCCGTGTGTGAGCCGCACTCTCTGCTCAGTGTTCCGCTCTGCTCAGTATTCCGTTCCGTGTGTGATCCGCACTCTCTGCTCAGTGTTCCGCTCCGTGTGTGCGTCGCACTCTCTGCTCAGTGTTCCGCTCCGTGTGTGCGTCGCACTCTCTGCTCAGTGTTCCGCTCCGTGTGTGCGTCGCACTCTCTGCTCAGTGTTCTGCTCTGTGTGTGAGTGTCACAATCTCTGCTCAGTGTTCCGCTCTGTGTGTGAGCCGCACTCTCTGCTCAGTGTTCCGCTCCGTGTGTGCGTCGCACTCTCTGCTCAGTGTTCCGCTCCGTGTGTGAGCCGCACTCTCTGCTCAGTGTTCCGCTCCGTGTGTGCGTCGCACTCTCTGCTCAGTGTTCCGCTCCGTGTGTGAGCCGCACTCTCTGCTCAGTGTTCCGCTCCGTGTGTGAGCCGCACTCTCTGCTCAGTGTTCCGCTCCGTGTGTGCGTCGCACTCTCTGCTCAGTGTTCCGCTCCGTGTGTGCGTCGCACTCTCTGCTCAGTGTTCTGCTCTGTGTGTGAGTGTCACAATCTCTGCTCAGTGTTCCGCTCTGTGTGTGAGCCGCACTCTCTGCTCAGTGTTCCGCTCCGTGTGTGCGTCGCACTCTCTGCTCAGTGTTCCGCTCCGTGTGTGAGCCGCACTCTCTGCTCAGTGCTCCATGTGTGAGTCGCGCTCTCTGTTCCGTGTGTGAGCCGCACTCTCTGTTCAGTGTTCCGCTCTGTGTGTGAGCCGCACTCTCTGCTCAGTGCTCCATGTGTGAGTCGCGCTCTCTGTTCCGTGTGTGAGCCGCACTCTCTGCTCAGTGTTCCGCTCCGTGTGTGAGCCGCACTCTCTGCTCAGTGTTCCGCTCTGTGTGTGTCGCACTCTCTGCTCAGTGTTCCGCTCCGTGTGTGAGCCGCACTCTCTGTTCAGTGTTCCGCTCTGTGTGTGAGCTGCACTCTCTGCTCAGTGTTCTGCTCTGTGTGAGTCGCACTCTCTGCTCAGTTTTCCGCTCTGTGTGAGTCGCACTCTCTGCTCAGTGTTCTGCTCTGTGTGTGTGAGCCGCACTCTCTGTTCAGTGTTCCGCTCCGTGTATGCGTCGCACTCTCTGCTCAGTGTTCTGCTCTGTGTGTGTGAGCCGCACTCTCTGTTCAGTGTTCCGCTCTGTGTGTGAGTCACACTCTCTGCTCAGTGTTCCGCTCCGTGTGTGAGCCGCACTCTCTGTTCAGTTTTCCGCTCTGTGTGTGCGTCGCACTCTCTGCTCAGTGTTCCGCTCCGTGTGTGAGCCGCACTCTCTGCTCAGTGTTCCGCTCTGTGTGTGAGTCACACTCTCTGCTCAGTGTTCCGCTCCGTGTGTGAGCCGCACTCTCTGTTCAGTTTTCCGCTCTGTGTGTGCGTCGCACTCTCTGCTCAGTGTTCCGCTCCGTGTGTGAGCCGCACTCTCTGCTCAGTTTTCCGCTCTGTGTGTGCGTCGCACTCTCTGCTCAGTGTTCCGCTCCGTGTGTGAGCCGCACTCTCTGCTCAGTGTTCCGCTCCGTGTGTGAGCCGCACTCTCTGCTCAGTGTTCCGCTCTGCTCAGTGTTCCGCTCCGTGTGTGATCCGCACTCTCTGCTCAGTGTTCTGCTCTGTGTGTGAGCCGCACTCTCTGCTCAGTGTTCCGCTCTGTGTGTTAGCCGCACTCTCTGCTCAGTGTTCCGCTCCGTGTGTGAGTCGCGATCTCTGTTCCGTGTGTGAGCCGCACTCTCTGCTCAGTGTTCCGCTCCGTGTGTGAGCCGCACTCTCTGCTCAGTGTTCCGCTCTGTGTGTGAGCCGCACTCTCTGCTCAGTGTTCCGCTCTGTGTGTAAGTCACACTCTCTGCTCAGTGTTCCGCTCCTTGTGAGCCGCACTCTCTGCTCAGTGTTCCGCTCCGTGTGTGCGTCGCACTCTCTGCTCAGTGTTCCGCTCCGTGTGTGCGTCGCACTCTCTGCTCAGTGTTCTGCTCTGTATGAGAGCCGCACTCTCTGCTCAGTGTTCCGTTCCTTGTGAGAGCCGCACTCTCTGCTCAGTGTTCCGCTCCGTGTGTGCGTCGCACTCTCTGCTCAGTGTTCTGCTCCGTGTGTGCGTCGCACTCTCTGCTCAGTGTTCTGCTCTGTGTGTGTGTGTCGCACTCTCTACTCAGTGTTCCGGTCCGTGTGTGAGCCGCACTCTCTACTCAGTGTTCTGCTCCGTGTGTGAGCCGCACTCTCTGCTCAGTGTTCCGCTCCGTGTGTGAGCCGCACTCTCTGCTCAGTGTTCCGCTCCGTGTGTGAGCCGCACTCTCTGTTCAGTGTTCCGCACCATGTGTGAGCCGCACTCTCTGCTCAGTGTTCCGCTCCGTGTGTGAGCCGCACTCTCTGCTCAGTGTTCCGCTCCGTGTGTGAGCCGCACTCTCTGCTCAGTGTTCCGCTCCGTGTGTGAGCCGCACTCTCTGCTCAGTGTTCCGCTCCGTGTGTGAGCCGCACTCTCTGCTCAGTGTTCCGCTCCGTGTGTGAGCCGCACTCTCTGCTCAGTGTTCCGCTCCGTGTGTGAGCCGCACTCTCTGTTCAGTGTTCCGCACCGTGTGTGAGCCGCACTCTCTGCTCAGTGTTCCGCTCTGTGTGTGAGCCGCACTCTCTGTTCAGTGTTCCGCTCCGTGTGTGAGCCGCACTCTCTGCTCAGTGTTCCGTTCTGTGTGTGCGTCACAGTCTCTGCTCAGTGTACCGCTCTGTGTGTGCTTCGCACTCTCTGCTCAGTGTTCCACTCCGTGTGTGAGCCGCACTCTCTGCTCAGTGTTCCGTTCCGTGTGAGAGCCGCACTCTCTGCTCAGTGTTCCGCTCTGTGTGTGAGCCGCACTCTCTGCTCAGTGTTCTGCTTCGTGTGTGAGCTGCACTCTCTGTTCAGTGTTCCGCACCGTGTGTGAGCTGCACTCTCTGTTCAGTGTTCCGCACCGTGTGTGAGCCGCACTCTCTGCTCAGTGTTCCGCTCCGTGTGTGATCCGCACTCTCTGCTCAGTGTTCCGCTCCGTGTGTGCGTCGCACTCTCTGCTCAGTGTTCTGCTCTGTGTGTGAGCCGCACTCTCTGCTCAGTGTTCCGCTCCGTGTGTGAGCCGCACTCTCTGCTTAGTGTTCCGCTCCGTGTGTGCGTCGCACTCTCTGCTCAGTGTTCCGCTCCGTGTGTGAGTCGCGTTCTCTGTTCCGTGTGTGAGCCGCACTCTCTGCTCAGTGTTCCGCTCCGTGTGTGAGCCGCACTCTCTGCTCAGTGTTCCGCTCTGTGTGTGAGCCGCACTCTCTGCTCAGTGTTCTGCTCTGTGTGTGAGCCGCACTCTCTGCTCAGTGTTCCGCTCTGTGTGAGCCGCACTCTCTGTTCAGTGTTCTGCTCTGTGTGTGAGCCGCACTCTCTGCTCAGTGTTCCGCTCCGTGTGTGAGCCGCACTCTCTGTTCAGGGTTCCGCTCCGTGTGTGAGCCGCACTCTCTGCTTAGTGTTCCGCTCCGTGTGTGAGCCGCACTCTCTGTTCAGGGTTCCGCTCCGTGTGTGAGCCGCACTCTCTGCTTAGTGTTCCGCTCCGTGTTTGCGTCGCACTCTCTGCTCAGTGTTCCGCTCCGTGTGTGAGCCGCACTCTCTGCTTAGTGTTCCGCTCCGTGTGTGCGTCGCACTCTCTGCTCAGTGTTCCGCTCCGTGTGTGAGCCGCACTCTCTGCTCAGTGTTCCGCTCCGTGTGTGAGCCGCACTCTCTGCTCAGTGTTCCGCTCCGTGTGTGAGCCGCACTCTCTGCTCAGTGTTCTGCTCCGTGTGTGAGCCGCACTCTCTGCTTAGTGTTCCGCTCCGTGTGTGCGTCGCACTCTCTGCTCAGTGTTCCGCTCCGTGTTTGCGTCGCACTCTCTGCTCAGTGTTCCGCTCCGTGTGTGAGCCGCACTCTCTGCTCAGTGTTTCGCTCCGTGTGTGAGCCGCACTCTCTGCTCAGTGTTTCGCTTTGTGTGTGTGCCGCACTCTCTGCTCAGTTTTCCGCTCTGTGTGTGAGCCGCACTCTCTGCTCGGTGTTCCGCTCTGTGTGTGATCCGCACTCTTTGCTCAGTGTTCCGTTCCGTGTGTGAGCCGCACTCTCTGCTCAGTGTTCCGCTCCGTGTGTGAGCCGCACTCTCTGCTCAGTGTTCCGCTCCGTGTGTGAGCCGCACTCTCTGCTCAGTGTTCCGCTCTGTGTGTGAGTCACACTCTCTGCTCAGTGTTCCGCTCTGTGTGTGAGCCGCACTCTCTGCTCAGTGTTCCGCTCCGTGTGTGAGACGCACTCTCTGCTCAGTGTTCCGCTCCGTGTGTGAGCCGCACTCTCTGCTCAGTGTTCCGCTCCGTGTGTGCGTCGCACTCTCTGCTCAGTGTTCCGCTCCGTGTGTGATCCGCACTCTCTGCTCACTGTTCTGCTCTGTGTGTGAGCCGCACTCTCTGCTCAGTGTTCCGCTCCGTGTGTGCGTCGCACTCTCTGCTCAGTGTTCCGCTCCGTGTGTGAGCCGCACTCTCTGCTCAGTGTTCCGCTCCGTGTGTGAGACGCACTCTCTGCTCAGTGTTCCGCTCCGTGTGTGAGCCGCACTCTCTGCTCAGTGTTCCGCTCCGTGTGTGCGTCGCACTCTCTGCTCAGTGTTCTGCTCTGTGTGTGAGACGCACTCTCTGCTCAGTGTTCCGTTCCGTGTGAGAGCCGCACTCTCTGCTCAGTGTTCCGCTCCGTGTGTGCGTCGCACTCTCTGCTCAGTGTTCTGCTCTGTGTGTGTGTGTCGCACTCTCTGCTCAGTGTTCCGTTCTGTGTGTGCGTCACAATCTCTGCTCAGTGTTCCGCTCTGTGTGTGAGCCGCACTCTCTGCTCAGTGTTCCGTTCTGTGTGTGCGTCACAATCTCTGCTCAGTGTTCCGCTCTGTGTGTGCTTCGCACTCTCTGCTCAGTGTTCCACTCCGTGTGTGAGCCGCACTCTCTGCTCAGTGTTCCGCTCTGTGTGTGAGCCGCACTCTCTGCTCAGTGTTCCGCTCTGTGTGTGAGTCACACTCTCTGCTCAGTGTTCCGCTCGGTGTGTGAGCCGCACTCTCTGCTCAGTGTTCCGTTCTGTGTGTGCGTCACAATCTCTGCTCAGTGTTCCGCTCTGTGTGTGTGTCGCACTCTCTGCTCAGTGTTCCACTCCGTGTGTGAGCCGCACTCTCTGCTCAGTGTTCCGTTCTGTGTGTGCGTCACAATCTCTGCACAGTGTTCCGCTCTGTGTGTGAGCCGCTCTCTCTGCTCAGTGTTCCGTTCCGTGTGAGAGCCGCACTCTCTGCTCAGTGTTCTGCTCTGTGTGTGTGTGTCGCATTCTCTGCTCAGTGTTCCGCTCCGTGTGTGAGCCGCACTCTCTGCTCAGTGTTCCGCTCTGTGTGTGAGCCGCACTCTCTGTTCAGTGTTCCGCTTCGTGTGTGAGCCGCACTCTCTGCTCAGTGTTCCGATCCGTGTGTGAGCCGCACTCTCTACTCAGTGTTCCGCTCCGTGTGTGAGCCGCACTCTCTGCTCAGTGTTCTGCTCTGTGTGTGTGTGTCGCACTCTCTGCTCAGTGTTCCGCTCCGTGTGTGAGCCGCACTCTCTGCTCAGTGTTCTGCTCCGTGTGTGAGCCGCACTCTCTGCTCAGTGTTCCGCTCCGTGTGTGAGCCGCACTCTCTGCTCAGTGTTCTGCTCTGTGTGTGTGTGTCGCACTCTCTGTTTAGTGTTCCGCTCTGTGTGTGGGCCGCACTCTCTGCTCAGTGTTCTGCTCCGTGTGTGAGCCGCACTCTCTGCTCAGTGTTCTGCTCCGTGTGTGCGTCGCACTCTCTGCTCAGTGTTCCGCTCCGTGTGTGCGTCGCACTCTCTGCTCAGTGTTCCGCTCCGTGTTTGCGTCGCACTCTCTGCTCAGTGTTCCGCTCCGTGTGTGCGTCGCACTCTCTGCTCAGTGTTCCGCTCCGTGTGTGAGTCGCGTTCTCTGTTCCGTGTGTGAGCCGCACTCTCTGCTCAGTGTTCCGCTCCGTGTGTGAGCCGCACTCTCTGCTCAGTGTTCTGCTCTGTGTGTGAGACGCACTCTCTGCTCAGTGTTCCGCTCTGTGTGAGCCGCACTCTCTGCTCAGTGTTCCGCTCCGTGTGTGCGTCGCACTCTCTGCTCAGTGTTCCGCTCCGTGTGTGAGTCGCGTTCTCTGTTCCGTGTGTGAGCCGCACTCTCTGCTCAGTGTTCCGCTCCGTGTGTGCGTCGCACTCTCTGCTCAGTGTTCCGCTCTGTGTGTGAGCCGCACTCTCTGCTCAGTGTTCCACTCCGTGTGTGAGCCGAACTCTCTGTTCAGTGTTCTGCTCCGTGTGTGCGTCGCACTCTCTGCTCAGTGTTCCGCTCTGTGTGTGAGCCGCACTCTCTGCTCAGTGTTCCGCTCTGTGTGTGCTTCGCACTCTCTGCTCAGTGTTCCGCTCTGTGTGTGTGTCGCACTCTCTGCTCAGTGTTCCACTCCGTGTGTGAGCCGCACTCTCTGCTCAGTGTTCCGTTCTGTGTGTGCGTCACAGTCTCTGCTCAGTGTACCGCTCTGTGTGTGCTTCGCACTCTCTGCTCAGTGTTCCGCTCTGTGTGTGTCGCACTCTCTGCTCAGTGTTCCACTCCGTGTGTGAGCCGCACTCTCTGCTCAGTGTTCCGTTCCGTGTGAGAGCCGCACTCTCTGCTCAGTGTTCTGCTCCGTGTGTGCGTCGCACTCTCTGCTCAGTGTTCTGCTCTGTGTGTGAGCCGCACTCTCTGCTCAGTGTTCTGCTCCGTGTGTGCGTCGCACTCTCTGCTCAGTGTTCCGTTCCGTGTGAGAGCCGCACTCTCTGCTCAGTGTTCCGCTCCGTGTGTGATCCGCACTCTCTGCTCAGTGTTCTGCTCCGTGTGTGCGTCGCACTCTCTGCTCAGTGTTCTGCTCTGTGTGTGAGCCGCACTCTCTGCTCAGTGTTCCGCTCCGTGTGTGAGCCGCACTCTCTGCTCAGTGTTCCGCTCCGTGTGTGCGTCGCACTCTCTGCTCAGTGTTCCGCTCCGTGTGTGAGTCGCGTTCTCTGTTCCGTGTGTGAGCCGCACTCTCTGCTCAGTGTTCCGCTCCGTGTGTGAGCCGCACTCTCTGCTCAGTGTTCCGCTCTGTGTGTGAGCCGCACTCTCTGCTCAGTGTTCCGCTCTGTGTGAGCCGCACTCTCTGTTCAGTGTTCCGCTTCGTGTGTGAGCCGCACTCTCTGCTCAGTGTTCCGCTCTGTGTGTGAGCCGCACTCTCTGCTCAGTGTTCCGCTCCGTGTGTGAGCCGCACTCTCTGCTCAGTGTTCCGCTCCGTGTGTGAGCCGCACTCTCTGCTCAGTGTTCCGCTCTGTGTGTGAGCCGCACTCTCTGCTCAGTGTTCTGCTCTGTGTGTGAGCCGCACTCTCTGCTCAGTGTTCCGCTCTGTGTGAGCCGCACTCTCTGTTCAGTGTTCCGCTTCGTGTGTGAGCCGCACTCTCTGCTCAGTGTTCTGCTCTGTGTGTGAGCCGCACTCTCTGCTCAGTGTTCCGCTCTGTGTGTGAGTCGCGTTCTCTGTTCCGTGTGTGAGCCGCACTCTCTGCTCAGTGTTCCGCTCCGTGTGTGAGCCGCACTCTCTGCTCAGTGTTCCGCTCTGTGTGAGCCGCACTCTCTGCTCAGTGTTCTGCTCTGTGTGTGAGCCGCACTCTCTGCTCAGTGTTCCGCTCCGTGTGTGAGCCGCACTCTCTGCTCAGTGTTCTGCTCTGTGTGTGAGCCGCACTCTCTGCTCAGTGTTCCGCTTCGTGTGTGAGCCGCACTCTCTGCTCAGTGTTCTGCTCTGTGTGTGAGCCGCACTCTCTGCTCAGTGTTCCGCTTCGTGTGTGAGCCGCACTCTCTGCTCAGTGTTCTGCTCTGTGTGTGAGCCGCACTCTCTGCTCAGTGTTCCGCTTCGTGTGTGAGCCGCACTCTCTGCTCAGTGTTCCGATCCGTGTGTGAGCCGCACTCTCTGCTCAGTGTTCCGCTCCGTGTGTGAGCCGCACTCTCTACTCAGTGTTCCGCTCCGTGTGTGAGCCGCACTCTCTGCTCAGTGTTCCGCTCCGTGTGTGAGCCGCACTCTCTGCTCAGTGTTCCGCTCTGTGTGTCCGTCGCACTCTCTGTTCAGTGTTCCGCTCTGTGTGTGGGCCGCACTCTCTGCTCATTGTTCCGCTCTGTGTGTGAGCCGCACTCTATCTGCTCAGTGTTCTGCTCCGTGTGTGCGTCGCACTCTCTGCTCAGTGTTCCGCTCCGTGTGTGCGTCGCACTCTCTGCTCAGTGTTCCGCTCCGTGTTTGCGTCGCACTCTCTGCTCAGTGTTCCGCTCCGTGTGTGAGCCGCACTCTCTGTTCAGGGTTCCGCTCCGTGTGTGAGCCGCACTCTCTGCTTAGTGTTCCGCTCCGTGTGTGAGCCGCACTCTCTGTTCAGGGTTCCGCTCCGTGTGTGAGCCGCACTCTCTGCTTAGTGTTCCGCTCCGTGTTTGCGTCGCACTCTCTGCTCAGTGTTCCGCTCCGTGTGTGAGCCGCACTCTCTGCTTAGTGTTCCGCTCCGTGTGTGCGTCGCACTCTCTGCTCAGTGTTCCGCTCCGTGTGTGAGCCGCACTCTCTGCTCAGTGTTCCGCTCCGTGTGTGAGCCGCACTCTCTGCTCAGTGTTCCGCTCCGTGTGTGAGCCGCACTCTCTGCTCAGTGTTCTGCTCCGTGTGTGAGCCGCACTCTCTGCTTAGTGTTCCGCTCCGTGTGTGCGTCGCACTCTCTGCTCAGTGTTCCGCTCCGTGTTTGCGTCGCACTCTCTGCTCAGTGTTCCGCTCCGTGTGTGAGCCGCACTCTCTGCTCAGTGTTTCGCTTTGTGTGTGTGCCGCACTCTCTGCTCAGTTTTCCGCTCTGTGTGTGAGCCGCACTCTCTGCTCGGTGTTCCGCTCTGTGTGTGATCCGCACTCTTTGCTCAGTGTTCCGTTCCGTGTGTGAGCCGCACTCTCTGCTCAGTGTTCCGCTCCGTGTGTGAGCCGCACTCTCTGCTCAGTGTTCCGCTCCGTGTGTGAGCCGCACTCTCTGCTCAGTGTTCCGCTCTGTGTGTGAGTCACACTCTCTGCTCAGTGTTCCGCTCTGTGTGTGAGCCGCACTCTCTGCTCAGTGTTCCGCTCTGTGTGTGAGCCGCACTCTTTGCTCAGTGTTCCGTTCCGTGTGTGAGCCGCACTCTCTGTTCAGTGTTCTGCTCTGTGTGTGAGCCGCACTCTCTGCTCAGTGTTCCGCTCCGTGTGTGAGCCGCACTCTCTGCTCAGTGTTCCGCTCCGTGTGTGCGTCGCACTCTCTACTCAGTGTTCCGCTCCGTGTGTGAGTCGCGTTCTCTGTTCCGTGTGTGAGCCGCACTCTCTGCTCAGTGTTCCGCTCCGTGTGTGAGCCGCACTCTCTGCTCAGTGTTCTGCTCTGTGTGTGAGCCGCACTCTCTGCTCAGTGTTCCGCTCTGTGTGAGTCGCACTCTCTGCTCAGTGTTCCGTTCCGTGTGTGAGCCGCACTCTCTGCTCAGTGTTCTGCTCTGTGTGTGAGCCGCACTCTCTGCTCAGTGTTCCGCTCCGTGTGTGAGCCGCACTCTCTGCTCAGTGTTCCGCTCCGTGTGTGCGTCGCACTCTCTACTCAGTGTTCCGCTCCGTGTGTGAGTCGCGTTCTCTGTTCCGTGTGTGAGCCGCACTCTCTGCTCAGTGTTCCGCTCCGTGTGTGAGCCGCACTCTCTGCTCAGTGTTCTGCTCTGTGTGTGAGCCGCACTCTCTGCTCAGTGTTCCGCTCTGTGTGAGCCGCACTCTCTGCTCAGTGTTCCGCTCTGTGTGAGCCGCACTCTCTGCTCAGTGTTCTGCTCTGTGTGTGAGCCGCACTCTCTGCTCAGTGTTCCGCTCCGTGTGTGAGCCGCACTCTCTGCTCAGTGTTCTGCTCTGTGTGTGAGCCGCACTCTCTGCTCAGTGTTCCGTTCCGTGTGAGAGCCCCACTCTCTGCTCAGTGTTCCGCTCCTTGTGTGCGTCGCACTCTCTGCTCAGTGTTCCGTTCTGTGTGTGCGTCACAATCTCTGCTCAGTGTTCCGCTCTGTGTGTGCTTCGCACTCTCTGCTCAGTGTTCCGCTCTGTGTGTGTGTCGCACTCTCTGCTCAGTGTTCCACTCCGTGTGTGAGCCGCACTCTCTGTTCAGTGTTCCGCTCCGTGTGTGCGTCGCACTCTCTGCTCAGTGTTCCACTCCGTGTGTGAGCCGCACTCTCTGTTCAGTGTTCCGCTCTGTGTGTGAGCCGCACTCTCTGCTCAGTGTTCCGCTCTGTGTGTGAGCCGCACTCTCTGCTCAGTGTTCTGCTCTGTGTGTGAGCCGCACTCTCTGCTCAGTGTTCCGCTCTGTGTGAGCCGCACTCTCTGCTCAGTGTTCCGCTCTGTGTGTCGCACTCTCTGCTCAGTGTTCCGCTCTGTGTGTGTGTCGCACTCTCTGCTCAGTGTTCCACTCCGTGTGTGAGCCGCACTCTCTGTTCAGTGTTCCGCTCCGTGTGTGCGTCGCACTCTCTGCTCAGTGTTCCGCTTTGTGTGTGAGCTGCACTCTCTGTTCAGTGTTCCGCACCGTGTGTGATCCGCACTCTCTGCTCAGTGTTCTGCTCCGTGTGTGCGTCGCACTCTCTGCTCAGTGTTCTGCTCTGTGTGTGAGCCGCACTCTCTGCTCAGTGTTCCGCTCCGTGTGTGAGCCGCACTCTCTGCTCAGTGTTCCGCTCCGTGTGTGCGTCGCACTCTCTGCTCAGTGTTCCGCTCCGTGTGTGAGTCGCGTTCTCTGTTCCGTGTGTGAGCCGCACTCTCTGCTCAGTGTTCCGCTCCGTGTGTGAGCCGCACTCTCTGCTCAGTGTTCCGCTCTGTGTGTGAGCCGCACTCTCTGCTCAGTGTTCTGCTCTGTGTGAGCCGCACTCTCTGCTCAGTGTTCCGCTCCGTGTGTGAGCCGCACTCTCTGCTCAGTGTTCCGCTCTGTGTGTGAGCCGCACTCTCTGCTCAGTGTTCCGCTCTGTGTGAGCCGCACTCTCTGTTCAGTGTTCCGCTTCGTGTGTGAGCCGCACTCTCTGCTCAGTGTTCCGCTCTGTGTGTGAGCCGCACTCTCTGCTCAGTGTTCCGCTCCGTGTGTGAGCCGCACTCTCTGCTCAGTGTTCCGCTCCGTGTGTGAGCCGCACTCTCTGCTCAGTGTTCCGCTCTGTGTGTGAGCCGCACTCTCTGCTCAGTGTTCTGCTCTGTGTGTGAGCCGCACTCTCTGCTCAGTGTTCCGCTCTGTGTGAGCCGCACTCTCTGTTCAGTGTTCCGCTTCGTGTGTGAGCCGCACTCTCTGCTCAGTGTTCTGCTCTGTGTGTGAGCCGCACTCTCTGCTCAGTGTTCCGCTCTGTGTGTGAGTCGCGTTCTCTGTTCCGTGTGTGAGCCGCACTCTCTGCTCAGTGTTCTGCTCTGTGTGTGAGCCGCACTCTCTGCTCAGTGTTCCGCTCCGTGTGTGAGCCGCACTCTCTGCTCAGTGTTCTGCTCTGTGTGTGAGCCGCACTCTCTGCTCAGTGTTCCGCTTCGTGTGTGAGCCGCACTCTCTGCTCAGTGTTCTGCTCTGTGTGTGAGCCGCACTCTCTGCTCAGTGTTCCGCTTCGTGTGTGAGCCGCACTCTCTGCTCAGTGTTCTGCTCTGTGTGTGAGCCGCACTCTCTGCTCAGTGTTCTGCTTCGTGTGTGAGCCGCACTCTCTGCTCAGTGTTCCGATCCGTGTGTGAGCCGCACTCTCTACTCAGTGTTCCGCTCCGTGTGTGAGCCGCACTCTCTGCTCAGTGTTCCGCTCCGTGTGTGAGCCGCACTCTCTGCTCAGTGTTCCGCTCTGTGTGTCCGTCGCACTCTCTGTTCAGTGTTCCGCTCTGTGTGTGGGCCGCACTCTATCTGCTCAGTGTTCTGCTCCGTGTGTGCGTCGCACTCTCTGCTCAGTGTTCCGCTCCGTGTGTGCGTCGCACTCTCTGCTCAGTGTTCCGCTCCGTGTTTGCGTCGCACTCTCTGCTCAGTGTTCCGCTCCGTGTGTGAGCCGCACTCTCTGTTCAGGGTTCCGCTCCGTGTGTGAGCCGCACTCTCTGCTTAGTGTTCCGCTCCGTGTGTGAGCCGCACTCTCTGTTCAGGGTTCCGCTCCGTGTGTGAGCCGCACTCTCTGCTTAGTGTTCCGCTCCGTGTTTGCGTCGCACTCTCTGCTCAGTGTTCCGCTCCGTGTGTGAGCCGCACTCTCTGCTTAGTGTTCCGCTCCGTGTGTGCGTCGCACTCTCTGCTCAGTGTTCCGCTCCGTGTGTGAGCCGCACTCTCTGCTCATTGTTCCGCTCTGTGTGTGAGCCGCACTCTATCTGCTCAGTGTTCTGCTCCGTGTGTGCGTCGCACTCTCTGCTCAGTGTTCCGCTCCGTGTGTGCGTCGCACTCTCTGCTCAGTGTTCCGCTCCGTGTTTGCGTCGCACTCTCTGCTCAGTGTTCCGCTCCGTGTGTGAGCCGCACTCTCTGTTCAGGGTTCCGCTCCGTGTGTGAGCCGCACTCTCTGCTTAGTGTTCCGCTCCGTGTGTGAGCCGCACTCTCTGTTCAGGGTTCCGCTCCGTGTGTGAGCCGCACTCTCTGCTTAGTGTTCCGCTCCGTGTTTGCGTCGCACTCTCTGCTCAGTGTTCCGCTCCGTGTGTGAGCCGCACTCTCTGCTTAGTGTTCCGCTCCGTGTGTGCGTCGCACTCTCTGCTCAGTGTTCCGCTCCGTGTGTGAGCCGCACTCTCTGCTCAGTGTTCCGCTCCGTGTGTGAGCCGCACTCTCTGCTCAGTGTTCCGCTCCGTGTGTGAGCCGCACTCTCTGCTCAGTGTTCTGCTCCGTGTGTGAGCCGCACTCTCTGCTTAGTGTTCCGCTCCGTGTGTGCGTCGCACTCTCTGCTCAGTGTTCCGCTCCGTGTTTGCGTCGCACTCTCTGCTCAGTGTTCCGCTCCGTGTGTGAGCCGCACTCTCTGCTCAGTGTTTCGCTTTGTGTGTGTGCCGCACTCTCTGCTCAGTTTTCCGCTCTGTGTGTGAGCCGCACTCTCTGCTCGGTGTTCCGCTCTGTGTGTGATCCGCACTCTTTGCTCAGTGTTCCGTTCCGTGTGTGAGCCGCACTCTCTGCTCAGTGTTCCGCTCCGTGTGTGAGCCGCACTCTCTGCTCAGTGTTCCGCTCCGTGTGTGAGCCGCACTCTCTGCTCAGTGTTCCGCTCTGTGTGTGAGTCACACTCTCTGCTCAGTGTTCCGCTCTGTGTGTGAGCCGCACTCTCTGCTCAGTGTTCCGCTCTGTGTGTGAGCCGCACTCTTTGCTCAGTGTTCCGTTCCGTGTGTGAGCCGCACTCTCTGTTCAGTGTTCTGCTCTGTGTGTGAGCCGCACTCTCTGCTCAGTGTTCCGCTCCGTGTGTGAGCCGCACTCTCTGCTCAGTGTTCCGCTCCGTGTGTGCGTCGCACTCTCTACTCAGTGTTCCGCTCCGTGTGTGAGTCGCGTTCTCTGTTCCGTGTGTGAGCCGCACTCTCTGCTCAGTGTTCCGCTCCGTGTGTGAGCCGCACTCTCTGCTCAGTGTTCTGCTCTGTGTGTGAGCCGCACTCTCTGCTCAGTGTTCCGCTCTGTGTGAGTCGCACTCTCTGCTCAGTGTTCCGTTCCGTGTGAGAGCCGCACTCTCTGCTCAGTGTTCTGCTCTGTGTGTGAGCCGCACTCTCTGCTCAGTGTTCCGCTCCGTGTGTGAGCCGCACTCTCTGCTCAGTGTTCTGCTCTGTGTGTGAGTCGCACTCTCTGCTCAGTGTTCCGTTCCGTGTGAGAGCCCCACTCTCTGCTCAGTGTTCCGCTCCGTGTGTGCGTCGCACTCTCTGCTCAGTGTTCTGCTCTGTGTGTGTGTGTCACACTCTCTGCTCAGTGTTCCGCTCCTTGTGTGCGTCGCACTCTCTGCTCAGTGTTCCGTTCTGTGTGTGCGTCACAATCTCTGCTCAGTGTTCCGCTCTGTGTGTGCTTCGCACTCTCTGCTCAGTGTTCCGCTCTGTGTGTGTGTCGCACTCTCTGCTCAGTGTTCCACTCCGTGTGTGAGCCGCACTCTCTGTTCAGTGTTCCGCTCCGTGTGTGCGTCGCACTCTCTGCTCAGTGTTCCGCTCTGTGTGTGAGCCGCACTCTCTGCTCAGTGTTCTGCTCTGTGTGTGAGCCGCACTCTCTGCTCAGTGTTCCGCTCTGTGTGTGAGCCGCACTCTCTGCTCAGTGTTCTGCTCTGTGTGTGAGCCGCACTCTCTGTTCAGTGTTCCGCTCTGTGTGTGAGCCGCACTCTCTGCTCAGTGTTCCGCTCTGTGTGTGAGCCGCACTCTCTGCTCAGTGTTCTGCTCTGTGTGTGAGCCGCACTCTCTGCTCAGTGTTCCGCTCTGTGTGAGCCGCACTCTCTGCTCAGTGTTCCGCTCTGTGTGTCGCACTCTCTGCTCAGTGTTCCGCTCTGTGTGTGTGTCGCACTCTCTGCTCAGTGTTCCACTCCGTGTGTGAGCCGCACTCTCTGTTCAGTGTTCCGCTCCGTGTGTGCGTCGCACTCTCTGCTCAGTGTTCCGCTCTGTGTGTGAGCCGCACTCTCTGCTCAGTGTTCTGCTCTGTGTGTGAGCCGCACTCTCTGCTCAGTGTTCTGCTCTGTGTGTGAGCCGCACTCTCTGCTCAGTGTTCTGCTCTGTGTGTGAGCCGCACTCTCTGCTCAGTGTTCCGTTCCGTGTGAGAGCCGCACTCTCTGCTCAGTGTTCCGCTCCGTGTGTGAGCCGCACTCTCTGCTCAGTGTTCCGCTCTGTGTGAGTCGCACTCTCTGCTCAGTGTTCCGTTCCGTGTGAGAGCCGCACTCTCTGCTCAGTGTTCCGCTCCTTGTGTGCGTCGCACTCTCTGCTCAGTGTTCCGCTCCGTGTGTGAGCCGCACTCTCTGCTCAGTGTTCCGCTCTGTGTGAGTCGCACTCTCTGCTCAGTGTTCCGTTCCGTGTGAGAGCCGCACTCTCTGCTCAGTGTTCCGCTCTGTGTGTGAGCCGCACTCTCTGCTCAGTGTTCCGTTCTGTGTGTGCGTCACAATCTCTGCTCAGTGTTCCGCTCTGTGTGTGAGCCGCACTCTCTGCTCAGTGTTCCGCTCTGTGTGTGAGCCGCACTCTCTGCTCAGTGTTCCGTTCCGTGTGAGAGCCGCACTCTCTGCTCAGTGTTCCGCTCTGTGTGTGCGTCGCACTCTCTGCTCAGTGTTCCGCTCCGTGTGTGAGCCGCACTCTCTGCTCAGTGTTCCGCTCTGTGTGAGTCGCACTCTCTGCTCAGTGTTCCGTTCCGTGTGAGAGCCGCACTCTCTGCTCAGTGTTCCGCTCCTTGTGTGCGTCGCACTCTCTGCTCAGTGTTCCGCTCCGTGTGTGAGCCGCACTCTCTGCTCAGTGTTCCGCTCTGTGTGAGTCGCACTCTCTGCTCAGTGTTCCGTTCCGTGTGTGAGCCGCACTCTCTGTTCAGTGTTCCGCTCCGTGTGTGCGTCGCACTCTCTGCTCAGTGTTCCGCTCTGTGTGTGAGCCGCACTCTCTGCTCAGTGTTCTGCTCTGTGCGTGAGCCGCTCTCTCTGCTCAGTGTTCCGTTCCGTGTGAGAGCCGCACTCTCTGCTCAGTGTTCTGCTCTGTGTGTGTGTGTCGCATTCTCTGCTCAGTGTTCCGCTCCGTGTGTGAGCCGCACTCTCTGTTCAGTGTTCCGCTCCGTGTGTGAGCCGCACTCTCTGCTCAGTGTTCCGCTCCGTGTGTGAGCCGCACTCTCTGCTCAGTGTTCCGCTCCGTGTGTGAGTCGCGATCTCTGTTCCGTGTGTGAGCCGCACTATCTGCTCAGTGTTCCGCTCTGTGTGTGAGCCGCACTCTCTGCTCAGTGTTCCACTCTGCTCAGTGTTCCGCTCCGTGTGTGATCCGCACTCTCTGTTCAGTGTTCCGCTCCGTGTGTGCGTCGCACTCTCTGCTCAGTGTTCTGCTCTGTGTGTGAGTCGCACTCTCTGCTCAGTGTTCTGCTCCGTGTGTGAGTCACGATCTCTGTTCCGTGTGTGAGCCGCACTATCTGCTCAGTGTTCCGCTCTGTGTGTGAGCCGCACTCTCTGCTCAGTGTTCCGCTCTGTGTGTGAGTCGCACTCTCTGTTCAGTGTGTGAGCCGCACTATCTGCTCAGTGTTCCGCTCTGTGTGTGAGCCGCACTCTCTGCTCAGTGTTCCGCTCTGTGTGTGAGTCACGATCTCTGTTCCGTGTGTGAGCCGCACTATCTGCTCAGTGTTCCGCTCTGTGTGTGAGCCGCACTCTCTGCTCAGTGTTCCCCTCCGTGTGTGAGCCGCACTCTCTGTTCAGTGTTCCGCTCCGTGTGTGAGCCGCACTATCTGCTCAGTGTTCCGCTCTGTGTGTGAGCCGCACTCTCTGCTCAGTGTTCCGCTCTGTGTGTGAGTCACGATCTCTGTTCCGTGTGTGAGCCGCACTATCTGCTCAGTGTTCCGCTCTGTGTGTGAGCCGCACTCTCTGCTCAGTGTTCCCCTCCGTGTGTGAGCCGCACTCTCTGCTCAGTGTTCCGCTCTGTGTGTGAGCTGCACTCTCTGCTCAGTGTTCTGCTCTGTGTGTGAGCCGCACTCTCTGCTCAGTGTTCCCCTCCGTGTGTGAGCCGCACTCTCTGCTCAGTGTTCCGCTCTGTGTGAGTCGCACTCTCTGCTCAGTGTTCCGCTCCGTGTGTGAGTCGCGTTCTCTGTTCCGTGTGTGAGCCGCACTCTCTGCTCAGTGTTCCGCTCCGTGTGTGAGCCGCACTCTCTGCTCAGTGTTCCGCTCTGTGTGAGCCGCACTCTCTGCTCAGTGTTCCGCTCCGTGTGTGAGCCGCACTCTCTGCTCAGTGTTCTGCTCTGTGTGTGAGCCGCACTCTCTGCTCAGTGTTCCGCTTCGTGTGTGAGCCGCACTCTCTGCTCAGTGTTCTGCTCTGTGTGTGAGCCGCACTCTCTGCTCAGTGTTCCGCTTCGTGTGTGAGCCGCACTCTCTGCTCAGTGTTCCGCTTCGTGTGTGAGCCGCACTCTCTGCTCAGTGTTCCGCTCCGTGTGTGAGCCGCACTCTCTGCTCAGTGTTCCGCTTCGTGTGTGAGCCGCACTCTCTGCTCAGTGTTCCGATCCGTGTGTGAGCCGCACTCTCTACTCAGTGTTCCGCTCCGTGTGTGAGCCGCACTCTCTGCTCAGTGTTCCGCTCCGTGTGTGAGCCGCACTCTCTGCTCAGTGTTCTGCTCTGTGTGTGTGTCGCACTCTCTGCTCAGTGTTCCGCTCCGTGTGTGAGCCGCACTCTCTGCTCAGTGTTCCGCTCTGTGTGTCCGTCGCACTCTCTGTTCAGTGTTCCGCTCTGTGTGTGAGCCGCACTCTATCTGCTCAGTGTTCTGCTCCGTGTGTGCGTCGCACTCTCTGCTCATTGTTCCGCTCTGTGTGTGAGCCGCACTCTATCTGCTCAGTGTTCTGCTCCGTGTGTGCGTCGCACTCTCTGCTCAGTGTTCCGCTCCGTGTTTGCGTCGCACTCTCAGCTCAGTGTTCCGCTCCGTGTGTGAGCCGCACTCTCTGCTTAGTGTTCCGCTCCGTGTGTGCGTCGCACTCTCTGCTCAGTGTTCCGCTCCGTGTGTGCGTCGCACTCTCTGCTCAGTGTTCCGCTCCGTGTTTGCGTCGCACTCTCAGCTCAGTGTTCCGCTCCGTGTGTGAGCCGCACTCTCTGCTCAGTGTTCCGCTCCGTGTGTGCGTCGCACTCTCTGCTTAGTGTTCCGCTCCGTGTTTGCGTCGCACTCTCAGCTCAGTGTTCCGCTCCGTGTGTGAGCCGCACTCTCTGCTTAGTGTTCCGCTCCGTGTGTGCGTCGCACTCTCTGCTCAGTGTTCCGCTCCGTGTGTGAGCCGCACTCTCTGCTCAGTGTTCCGCTCCGTGTGTGAGCCGCACTCTCTGCTCAGTGTTCCGCTCCGTGTGTGAGCCGCACTCTCTGCTCAGTGTTCTGCTCCGTGTGTGAGCCGCACTCTCTGCTTAGTGTTCCGCTCCGTGTGTGCGTCGCACTCTCTGCTCAGTGTTCCGCTCCGTGTTTGCGTCGCACTCTCTGCTCAGTGTTCCGCTCCGTGTGTGAGCCGCACTCTCTGCTCAGTGTTCCGCTCCGTGTGTGAGCCGCACTCTCTGCTCAGTGTTTCGCTTTGTGTGTGTGCCGCACTCTCTGCTCAGTTTTCCGCTCTGTGTGTGAGCCGCACTCTCTGCTCGGTGTTCCGCTCTGTGTGTGATCCGCACTCTTTGCTCAGTGTTCCGTTCCGTGTGTGAGCCGCACTCTCTGCTCAGTGTTCCGCTCCGTGTGTGAGCCGCACTCTCTGCTCAGTGTTTCGCTTTGTGTGTGTGCCGCACTCTCTGCTCAGTTTTCCGCTCTGTGTGTGAGCCGCACTCTCTGCTCAGTGTTCCGCTCCGTGTGTGAGCCGCACTCTCTGCTCAGTGTTTCGCTTTGTGTGTGTGCCGCACTCTCTGCTCGGTGTTCCGCTCTGTGTGTGATCCGCACTCTTTGCTCAGTGTTCCGTTCCGTGTGTGAGCCGCACTCTCTGCTCAGTGTTCTGCACCGTGTGTGAGCCGCACTCTTTGCTCAGTGTTCCGTTCCGTGTGTGAGCCGCACTCTCTGCTCAGTGTTCTGCACCGTGTGTGAGCCGCACTCTCTGCTCAGTTTTCCGCTCTTTGTGTGCGTCGCACTCTCTGCTCAGTGTTCTGAACCGTGTGTGAGCCGCACTCTCTGCTCAGTTTTCCGCTCTTTGTGTGCGTCGCACTCTCTGCTCAGTGTTCCGCTCTGTGTGTGTCGCACTCTCTGCTCAGTGTTCCGTTCCGTGTGAGAGCCGCACTCTCTGCTCAGTGTTCTGCTCTGTGTGAGTCGCACTCTCTGCTCAGTGTTCCGCTCTGTGTGTGAGCCGCACTCTCTGCTCAGTGTTCTGCTCTGTGTGAGCCGCACTGTCTGCTCAGTGTGTGTGTGTCGCACTCTCTGCTCAGTGTTCCGCTCCGTGTGTGAGCCGCACTCTCTGCTCAGTGTTCCGCTCCGTGTGTGAGCCGCACTCTCTGCTCAGTGTGTGTGTGTCGCACTCTCTGCTCAGTGTTCCGCTCTGTGTGTGAGCCACACTCTCTGTTCAGTGTTCCGCTCCGTGTGTGAGCCGCACTCTCTGCTCAGTGTTCCGCTCCGTGTGTGCATCGCACTCTCTGCTCAGTGTTCCGCTCCGTGTCTGAGCCGCACTCTCTGCTCAGTGTTCCGCTCCGTGTGTGCGTCACAATCTCTGCTCAGTGTTCCGCTCTGTGTGTGAGCCGCACTCTCTGCTCAGTGTTCTGCTCTGTGTGTGTGTGTCGCACTCTCTGCTCAGTGTTCCGCTCCGTGTGTGAGCCGCACTCTCTGCTCAGTGTTCCGCTCCGTGTGTGAGCCGCACTCTCTGCTCAGTGTTCCGCTCCGTGTGTGAGCCGCACTCTCTGCTCAGTTTTCCGCTCTGTGTGTGCGTCGCACTCTCTGCTCAGTGTTCCGCTCTGTGTGAGCCGCACTCTCTGCTCAGTGTTCCGCTCCGTGTGTGCGTCGCACTCTCTGCTCAGTGTTCCGCTCCGTGTGTGAGCCGCACTCTCTGCTCAGTTTTCCGCTCCGTGTGTGCGTCGCACTCTCTGCTCAGTGCTCCGCTCCGTGTGTGAGCCGCACTCTCTGCTCAGTGTGTGTGTGTCGCACTCTCTGCTCAGTGTTCTGCTCTGTGTGTGTGTGTCGCACTCTCTGCTCAGTGTTCCGCTCCGTGTGAGCCGCACTCTCTGCTCAGTGTTCCGCTCCGTGTGTGAGCCGCACTCTCTGCTCAGTGTGTGTGTGTCGCACTCTCTGCTCAGTGTTCCGCTCCGTGTGTGAGCCGCACTCTCTGCTCAGTGTTCCGCTCCGTGTGTGAGCCGCACTCTCTGCTCAGTGTGTGTGTGTCGCACTCTCTGCTCAGTGTTCCGCTCTGTGTGTGAGCCACACTCTCTGTTCAGTGTTCCGCTCCGTGTGTGAGCCGCACTCTCTGCTCAGTGTTCCGCTCCGTGTGTGAGCCGCACTCTCTGCTCAGTGTTCCGCTCCGTGTGTGAGCCGCACTCTCTGCTCAGTGTTCCGCTCCGTGTGTAAGCCGCACTCTCTGTTCAGTGTTCCGCTCCGTGTGTGAGCCGCACTCTCTGCTCTGTTTTCCGCTCTGTGTGTGCGTCGCACTCTCTGCTCAGTGTTCCGCTCCGTGTGTGAGCCGCACTCTCTGCTCAGTGTTCCGCTCTGTGTGTCCGTCGCACTCTCTGCTCATTGTTCCGCTCTGTGTGTGAGCCGCACTCTCTGCTCAGTGTTCTGCTCCGTGTGTGAGCCGCACTCTCTGCTCAGTGTTCCGCTCCGTGTGTGCGTCGCACTCTCTGCTCAGTGTTCCGCTCCGTGTTTGCGTCGCACTCTCTGCTCAGTGTTCCGCTCCGTGTGTGAGCCGCACTCTCTGCTCAGTGTTTCGCTTTGTGTGTGTGCCGCACTCTCTGCTCAGTTTTCCGCTCTGTGTGTGAGCCGCACTCTCTGCTCGGTGTTCCGCTCTGTGTGTGAGCCGCAATCTCTGCTCAGTGTTCCGCTCTGTGTGCTCAGTGTTCCGTTTCGTGTGTGAGCCGCACTCTCTGCTCAGTGTTCCGCTCTGTGTGTGAGCCGCACTCTCTGCTCAGTGTTCCGCTCTGTGTGTGAGCCGCACTCTTTGCTCAGTGTTCCGTTCCGTGTGTGAGCCGCACTCTCTGCTCAGTGTTCCGCACCGTGTGTGAGCCGCACTCTCTGCTCAGTTTTCCGCTCTTTGTGTGCGTCGCACTCTCTGCTCAGTGTTCCGCTCTGTGTGTGTCGCACTCTCTGCTCAGTGTTCCGTTCCGTGTGTGCGTCGCACTCTCTGCTCAGTGTTCTGCTCTGTGTGAGTCGCACTCTCTGCTCAGTGTTCTGCTCTGTGTGAGCCGCACTCTCTGCTCAGTGTTCCGCTCTGTGTGTCGCACTCTCTGCTCAGTGTTCCGTTCCGTGTGAGAGCCGCACTCTCTGCTCAGTGTTCCGCTCCGTGTGTGCGTCGCACTCTCTGCTCAGTGTTCCGCTCTGTGTGTGCGTCGCACTCTCTGCTCAGTGTTCCGCACCGTGTGTGAGCCGCACTCTCTGCTCAGTTTTCCGCTCTTTGTGTGCGTCGCACTCTCTGCTCAGTGTTCCGCTCTGTGTGTGTCGCACTCTCTGCTCAGTGTTCCGTTCCGTGTGTGCGTCGCACTCTCTGCTCAGTGTTCTGCTCTGTGTGAGTCGCACTCTCTGCTCAGTGTTCTGCTCTGTGTGAGCCGCACTCTCTGCTCAGTGTTCCGTTCCGTGTGAGAGCCGCACTCTCTGCTCAGTGTTCCGCTCCGAGTGTGCGTCGCACTCTCTGCTCAGTGTTCCGCTCCGTGTGTGCGTCGCACTCTCTGCTCAGTGTTCCGCTCTGTGTGTGTGTCGCACTCTCTGCTCAGTGTTCTGCTCCGTGTGTGAACCGCACTCTCTGCTCAGTGTTCCGCTCTGTGTGTGTGTCGCACTCTCTGCTCAGTGTTCCGCTCTGTGTGTGAGCCGCACTCTCTGCTCAGTGTTCTGCTCTGTGTGAGCCGCACTGTCTGCTCAGTGTTCCGCTCTGTGTGTGGGCCGCACTCTCTGCTCATTGTTCCGCTCCGTGTGTGCGTCGCACTCTCTGCTCAGTGTTCCGCTCCGTGTGTGAGCCGCACTCTCTGTTCAGTGTTCCGCTCCGTGTGTGCGTCGCACTCTCTGCTCAGTGTTCCGCTCCGTGTGTGAGCCGCACTCTCTGTTCAGTGTTCCGCACCGTGTGTGAGCCGCACTCTCTGCTCAGCGTTCCGCTCCGTGTGTCCGTCGCACTCTCTGCTCAGTGTTCTGCTCTGTGTGTGTGTGTCGCACTCTCTGCTCAGTGTTCCGTTCCGTGTGAGAGCCGCACTCTCTGCTCAGTGTTCTGCTCTGTGTGTGAGTCACACTCTCTGCTCAGTGTTCCGCTCCGTGTGTGAGCCGCACTCTCTGTTCAGTGTTCCGCTCCGTGTGTGCGTCGCACTCTCTGCTCAGTGTTCCGCTCTGTGTGAGCCGCACTGTCTGCTCAGTGTTCCGCTCCGTGTGTGAGCCGCACTCTCTGTTCAGTGTTCCGCTCCGTGTGTGCGTCGCACTCTCTGCTCAGTGTTCTGCTCTGTGTGTGTGTGTCGCACTCTCTGCTCAGTGTTCCGCTCCGTGTGTGAGCCGCACTCTCTGCTCAGTGTTCCGCTCTGTGTGTGAGCCGCACTCTCTGTTCAGTGTTCCGCTTCGTGTGTGAGCCGCATTCTCTGCTCAGTGTTCCGCTCCGTGTGTGAGCCGCACTCTCTGCTCAGTGTTCCGCTCCGTGTGTGCATCGCACTCTCTGCTCAGTGTTCCGCTCCGTGTGTGAGCCGCACTCTCTGCTCAGTGTTCCGCTCCGTGTGTGAGCCGCATTCTCTGCTCAGTGTTCCGCTCCGTGTGTGAGCCGCACTCTCTGCTCAGTGTTCCGCTCCGTGTGTGAGCCGCACTCTCTGCTCAGTGTTCCGCTCCGTGTGTGCGTCGCACTCTCTGCTCAGTGTTCCGCTCCGTGTGTGAGCCGCACTCTCTGCTCAGTGTTCCGCTCCGTGTCTGCGTCGCACTCTCTGCTCAGTGTTCCGCTCCGTGTGTGCGTTGCACTCTCTGCTCAGTGTTCCGCTCTGTGTGTGTGTCGCACTCTCTGCTCAGTGTTCCGCCCTGTGTGTGCTTCGCACTCTCTGCTCAGTGTTCCGCTCTGTGTGTGTGTCGCACTCTCTGCTCAGTGTTCCGCTCCGTGTGTGAGCCGCACTCTCTGCTCAGTGTTCCGCTCCGTGTGTGAGCCGCACTCTCTGCTCAGTGTTCCGCTCCGTGTGTGAGCCGCACTCTCTGCTCAGTGTTCCGCTCCGTGTGTGCGTCGCACTCTCTGCTCAGTGTTCCGCTCCGTGTCTGCGTCGCACTCTCTGCTCAGTGTTCCGCTCCGTGTGTGCGTCGCACTCTCTGCTCAGTGTTCCGCTCCGTGTGTGCGTTGCACTCTCTGCTCAGTGTTCCGCTCCGTGTGTGAGCCGCACTTTCTGCTCAGTGTTCCGCTCCGTGTGTGAGTCGCGTTCTCTGTTCCGTGTGTGAGCCGCACTCTTTGCTCAGTGTTCCGCTCTGTGTGTGAGCCGCACTCTCTGCTCAGTGTTCCGCTCTGTGTGTGAGTCGCACTCTCTGCTCAGTGTTCCGCTCTGTGTGTGAGCCGCACTCTCTGCTCAGTGTTCTGCTCTGTGTGAGTCGCACTCTTTGCTCAGTGTTCCGCTCTGTGTGTGAGCCGCACTCTCTGCTCAGTGTTCCGCTCTGTGTGTGAGTCGCACTCTCTGCTCAGTGTTCCGTTCCGTGTGAGAGCCGCACTCTCTGCTCAGTGTTCCGCTCCGTGTGTGCGTCGCACTCTCTGCTCAGTGTTCCGCTCCGTGTGTGCGTCGCACTCTCTGCTCAGTGTTCTGCTCTGTGTGTGAGCCGCACTCTCTGTTCAGTGTTCCGCTCCGTGTGTGAGACGCACTCTCTGCTCAGTGTTCCGCTCCGTGTGTGAGCCGCACTCTCTGCTCAGTGTTCCGCTTCGTGTGTGTGCCGCACTCTCTGCTCAGTTTTCCGCTCCGTGTGTGAGCCGCACTCTCTGCTCAGTGTTCCGCTCCGTGTGTGAGCCGCACTCTCTGTTCAGTGTTCCGCTCCGTGTGTGAGCCGCACTCTCTGCTCAGTGTTCCGCTCCGTGTGTGAGCCGCACTCTCTGCTCAGTGTTCCGCTCCGTGTGTGAGCCGCACTCTCTGTTCAGTGTTCCGCACCGTGTGTGAGCCGCACTCTCTGCTCAGTTTTCCGCTCTGTGTGTGCGTCGCACTCTCTGCTCAGTGTTCCGCTCTGTGTGTGTGTCGCACTCTCTGCTCAGTGTTCCGCTCCGTGTGTGAGCCGCACTCTCTGCTCAGTGTTCCGCTCCGTGTGTGAGCCGCACTCTCTGCTCAGTGTTCCGCTCCGTGTGTGAGCCGCACTCTCTGCTCAGTGTTCCGCTTCGTGTGTGTGCCGCACTCTCTGCTCAGTTTTCCGCTCTGTGTGTGAGCCGCACTCTCTGCTCGGTGTTCCGCTCCGTGTGTGAGCCGCACTCTCTGCTCATTGTTCCGCTCTGTGTGAGCCGCACTCTCTGCTCAGTGTTCCGCTCCGTGTGTGCGTCGCACTCTCTGCTCAGTGTTCCGCTCCGTGTGTGCGTCGCACTCTCTGCTCAGTGTTCCGCTCCGTGTGTGCGTCGCACTCTCTGCTCAGTGTTCCGCTCTGTGTGTGAGCTGCACTCTCTGCTCAGTGTTCCGCTCTGTGTGAGTCGCACTCTCTGCTCAGTGTTCCGCTCTGTGTGTGCGTCGCACTCTCTGCTCAGTGTTCCGCTCTGTGTGTGCGTCGCACTCTCTGCTCAGTGTTCCGCTCTGTGTGTGAGCCGCACTCTCTGCTCAGTGTTCCGTTCTGTGTGTGCGTCACAATCTCTGCTCAGTTTTCCGCTCTGTGTGTGAGCCGCACTCTCTGCTCGGTGTTCCGCTCTGTGTGTGAGCCGCACTCTCTGTTCAGTGTTCCGCACCGTGTGTGAGCTGCACTCTCTGCTCAGTGTTCCGCACCGTGTGTGAGCTGCACTCTCTGCTCAGTGTTCCGCACCGTGTGTGAGCTGCACTCTCTGCTCAGTGTTCCGTTCTGTGTGTGAGTCGCACTCTCTGCTCAGTGTTCCGCTCCGTGTGTGAGCCGCACTCTCTGTTCAGTGTTCCGCTCTGTGTGTGTGTCGCTCTCTCTGCTCAGTGTTCCGCTCCATGTGTGAGCCGCACTCTCTGCTCAGTGTTCCGTTCCGTGTGTGAGCCGCACTCTCTGCTCAGTGTTCCGCTCCGTGTGTGAGCCGCACTCTCTGCTCAGTGTTCCGCTTTGTGTGTGTGCCGCACTCTCTGCTCAGTGTTCCGCTCTGTGTGTGAGCCGCACTCTCTGCTCAGTGTTCCGCTTTGTGTGTGTGCCGCACTCTCTGCTCAGTGTTCCGCTCTGTGTGAGAGCCGCACTCTCTGCTCAGTGTTCCGTTCCGTGTGAGAGCCGCACTCTCTGCTCAGTGTTCCGCTCCGTGTGTGCGTCGCACTCTCTGCTCAGTGTTCCGCTCCGTGTGTGCGTCGCACTCTCTGCTCAGTGTTCCGCTCCGTGTGTGCGTCGCACTCTCTGCTCAGTGTTCCGCTCTGTGTGTGTGTCGCACTCTCTGCTCAGTGTTCCGCTTTGTGTGTGCTTCGCATTCTCTGCTCAGTGTTCCGCTCTGTGTGTGTGTCGCACTCTCTGCTCAGTGTTCCGCTCCGTGTGTGAGCCGCACTCTCTGCTCAATGTTCCGCTCCGTGTGTGAGCCGCACTCTCTGCTCAGTGTTCCGCTTCGTGTGTGTGCCGCACTCTCTGCTCAGTGTTCCGCTCCGTGTTTGATCCGCACTCTCTGCTCAGTGTTATGCTCTGTGTGTGAGCCGCACTCTCTGCTCAGTGTTCCGCTCCGTGTGTGAGCCGCACTCTCTGCTCAGTGTTCCGCTCCGTGTGTGCGTCGCACTCTCTGCTCAGTGTTCCGCTCCGTGTGTGAGTCGCGTTCTCTGTTCCGTGTGTGAGCCGCACTCTCTGCTCAGTGTTCCGCTCCGTGTGTGAGCCGCACTCTTTGCTCAGTGTTCCGCTCTGTGTGTGAGCCGCACTCTCTGCTCAGTGTTCCGCTCTGTGTGTGAGTCGCACTCTCTGCTCAGTGTTCTGCTCTGTGTGAGTCACACTCTCTGCTCAGTGTTCCGTTCCGTGTGAGAGCCGCACTCTCTGCTCAGTGTTCCGCTCCGTGTGTGCGTCGCACTCTCTGCTCAGTGTTCCGCTCCGTGTGTGCGTCGCACTCTCTGCTCAGTGTTCTGCTCTGTGTGTGAGCCGCACTCTCTGTTCAGTGTTCCGCTCCGTGTGTGAGCCGCACTCTCTGCTCAGTGTTCCGCTCCGTGTGTGAGCCGCACTCTCTGCTCAGTGTTCCGCTCCGTGTGTGTGCCGCACTCTCTGCTCAGTGTTCTGCTCTGTGTGTGAGCCGCACTCTCTGTTCAGTGTTCCGCTCCGTGTGTGAGCCGCACTCTCTGCTCAGTGTTCCGCTCCGTGTGTGTGCCGCACTCTCTGCTCAGTTTTCCGCTCTGTGTGTGAGCCGCACTCTCTGCTCAGTGTTCCGCTTCGTGTGTGTGCCGCACTCTCTGCTCAGTTTTCCGCTCCGTGTGTGAGCCGCACTCTCTGCTCAGTGTTCCGCTCTGTGTGTGAGCCACACTCTCTGCTCAGTGTTCCGCTCTGTGTGTGTCGCACTCTCTGCTCAGTGTTCCGCTCCGTGTGTGAGCCGCACTCTCTGCTCAGTGTTCCGCTTTGTGTGTGTGCCGCACTCTCTGCTCAGTTTTCCGCTCTGTGTGTGAGCCACACTCTCTGCTCAGTTTTCCGCTCTTTGTGTGCGTCGCACTCTCTGCTCAGTGTTCCGCTCCGTGTGTGAGCCGCACTCTCTGCTCAGTGTTCCGCTTTGTGTGTGTGCCGCACTCTCTGCTCAGTTTTCCGCTCTGTGTGTGAGCCGCACTCTCTGCTCAGTGTTCCGTTCCGTGTGTGAGCCGCACTCTCTGCTCAGTGTTCCGCTCTGTGTGTGAGCCGCACTCTCTGCTCAGTGTTCCGCTCTGTGTGTGAGCCGCACTCTCTGCTCAGTGTTCCGCTCTGTGTGTGAGCCGCACTCTCTGCTCAGTGTTCCGCTCTGTGTGTGAGCCGCACTCTCTGCTCAGTGTTCCGCTCCGTGTGTGAGCCACACTCTCTGCTCAGTGTTCCGCTCTGTGTGAGTCGCACTCTCTGCTCAGTGTTCCGCTCCGTGTGTGAGTCGCGATCTCTGTTCCGTGTGTGAGCCGCACTCTCTGCTCAGTGTTCCGCTCCATGTGTGAGTCGCGATCTCTGTTCCGTGTGTGAGCCGCACTCTCTGCTCAGTGTTCCGCTCCGTGTGTGCGTCGCACTCTCTGCTCAGTGTTCCGCTCCGTGTGTGAGTCGCGATCTCTGTTCCGTGTGTGAGCCGCACTCTCTGCTCAGTGTTCCGCTCCATGTGTGAGTCGCGATCTCTGTTCCGTGTGTGAGCCGCACTCTCTGCTCAGTGTTCCGCTCCGTGTGTGAGCCGCACTCTCTGCTCAGTGTTCCGCTCTGTGTGTGAGCCGCACTCTCTGCTCAGTGTTCCGCTCCGTGTGTGATCCGCACTCTCTGCTCAGTGTTCCGCTCTGTGTGTGAGCCGCACTCTCTGCTCAGTGTTCTGCTCTGTGTGTGAGCCGCACTCTCTGCTCAGTGTTCCGCTCCGTGTGTGCGTCGCACTCTCTGCTCAGTGTTCCGCTCTGTGTGAGTCGCACTCTCTGCTCAGTGTTCCGCTCTGTGTGAGTCGCACTCTCTGCTCAGTGTTCTGCTCTGTGTGTGAGCCGCACTCTCTGCTCAGTGTTCCGCTCCGTGTGTGAGCCGCACTCTCTGCTCAGTGTTCCGCTCCGTATGTGCGTCGCACTCTCTGCTCAGTGTTCCGCTCTGTGTGTGTGTGTCGCACTCTCTGCTCAGTGTTCCGCTCTGTGTGTGAGCCGCACTCTCTGTTCAGTGTTCTGCTCCGTGTGTGCGTGTCGCACTCTCTGCTCAGTGTTCCGCTCTGTGTGTGAGCCGCACTCTCTGTTCAGTGTTCTGCTCCGTGTGTGCGTGTCGCACTCTCTGCTCAGTGTTCCGTTCCGTGTGAGAGCCGCACTCTCTGCTCAGTGTTCCGCTCCGTGTGTGAGCCGCACTCTCTGCTCAGTGTTCCGCTCCGTATGTGCGTCGCACTCTCTGCTCAGTGTTCTGCTCTGTGTGTGTGTGTCGCACTCTCTGCTCAGTGTTCCGCTCCGTGTGTGAGCTGCACTCTCTGCTCAGTGTTCCGTTCCGTGTGAGAGCCGCACTCTCTGCTCAGTGTTCCGCTTTGTGTGTGTGCCGCACTCTCTGCTCAGTTTTCCGCTCTGTGTGTGAGCCGCACTCTCTGCTCAGTGTTCCGTTCCGTGTGTGAGCCGCACTCTCTGCTCAGTGTTCCGCTCCGTGTGTGAGCCGCACTCTCTGCTCAGTGTTCCGCTCTGTGTGCTCAGTGTTCCGTTTCGTGTGTGAGCCGCACTCTCTGCTCAGTGTTCCGCTCTGTGTGTGAGCCGCACTCTCTGCTCAGTGTTCCGTTCCGTTTGTGAGCCGCACTCTCTGCTCAGTGTTCCGTTCCGTGTGTGAGCCGCACTCTCTGCTCAGTTTTCCGCTCTTTGTGTGCGTCGCACTCTCTGCTCAGTGTTCCGCTCCGTGTGTGAGCCGCACTCTCTGCTCAGTGTTCCGCTTTGTGTGTGTGCCGCACTCTCTGCTCAGTTTTCCGCTCTGTGTGTGAGCCGCACTCTCTGCTCAGTGTTCCGTTCCGTGTGTTAGCCGCACTCTCTGCTCAGTGTTCCGCTCCGTGTGTGAGCCGCACTCTCTGCTCAGTGTTCCGCTCTGTGTGCTCAGTGTTCCGTTTCGTGTGTGAGCCGCACTCTCTGCTCAGTGTTCCGCTCTGTGTGTGAGCCGCACTCTCTGCTCAGTGTTCCGTTCCGTGTGTGAGCCGCACTCTCTGCTCAGTGTTCCGTTCCGTGTGTGAGCCGCACTCTCTGCTCAGTTTTCCGCTCTTTGTGTGCGTCGCACTCTCTGCTCAGTGTTCCGCTCCGTGTGTGAGCCGCACTCTCTGCTCAGTGTTCCGCACCGTGTGTGAGCCGCACTCTCTGCTCAGTTTTCCGCTCTTTGTGTGCGTCGCACTCTCTGCTCAGTGTTCCGCTCCGTGTGTGAGCCGCACTCTCTGCTCAGTGTTCCGCACCGTGTGTGAGCCGCACTCTCTGCTCAGTTTTCCGCTCTTTGTGTGAGCCGCACTCTCTGCTCAGTGTTCCGCTCCGTGTGTGAGCCGCACTCTCTGCTCAGTGTTCCGTTCCGTGTGTGAGCCGCACTCTCTGCTCAGTGTTCCGCACCGTGTGTGAGCCGCACTCTCTGCTCAGTTTTCCGCTCTGTGTGTCCGTCGCACTCTCTGTTCAGTGTTCCGCTCTGTGTGTGAGCCGCACTCTCTGCTCATTGTTCCGCTCTGTGTGTGAGCCGCACTCTCTGCTCAGTGTTCCGCTCCGTGTGTGAGCCGCACTCTCTGCTCAGTGTTCCGCTCTGTGTGAGTCGCACTCTCTGCTCAGTGTTCCGCTCCGTGTGTGCGTCGCACTCTCTGCTCAGTGTTCCGCTCCGTGTGTGCGTCGCACTCTCTGCTCAGTGTTCCGGTCCGTGTGTGAGCCGCACTCTCTGCTCAGTGTTCCGCTCTGTGTGTGAGCCGCACTCTCTGTTCTGTGTTCCGCTTCGTGTGTGAGCCGCACTCTCTGTTCAGTTTTCCGCTCTGTGTGTGCGTCGCACTCTCTGCTCAGTGTTCCGCACCGTGTGTGAGCCGCGTTCTCTGTTCCGTGTGTGAGCCGCACTCTCTGCTCAGTGTTCCGCTCCGTGTGTGAGCCGCACTCTCTGCTCAGTGTTCCGCTCTGTGTGTGAGTCGCACTCTCTGCTCAGTGTTCTGCTCTGTGTGAGTCGCACTCTCTGCTCAGTGTTCTGCTCTGTGTGTGTGTGTCGCACTCTCTGCTCAGTGTTCCGCTCTGTGTGTGAGCCGCACTCTCTGCTCAGTGTTCCGCTCCGTGTGTGCGTCGCACTCTCTGCTCAGTGTTCTGCTCTGTGTGTGTGTGTCGCACTCTCTGCTCAGTGTTCCGCTCTGTGTGTGAGCCGCACTCTCTGTTCAGTGTTCTGCTCCGTGTGTGCGTCGCACTCTCTGCTCAGTGTTCCGCTCTGTGTGTGAGCCGCACTCTCTGCTCAGTGTTCCGTTCTGTGTGTGCGTCACAATCTCTGCTCAGTGTTCCGCTCTGTGTGTGAGCCGCACTCTCTGCTCAGTGTTCCGCTCTGTGTGTGAGCCGCACTCTCTGCTCAGTGTTCCGCTCTGTGTGTGAGCCGCACTCTCTGCTCAGTGTTCCGTTCTGTGTGTGCGTCGCACTCTCTGCTCAGTGTTCCGCTCTGTGTGTGAGCCGCACTCTCTGCTCAGTGTTCCGCTCTGTGTGTGAGCCGCACTCTCTGCTCAGTGTTCCGCTCTGTGTGTGAGCCGCACTCTCTGCTCAGTGTTCCGCTCTGTGTGTGAGCCGCACTCTCTGCTCAGTGTTCCGTTCTGTGTGTGCGTCGCACTCTCTGCTCAGTGTTCCGTTCTGTGTGTGAGCCGCACTCTCTGCTCAGTGTTCCGTTCTGTGTGTGAGCCGCACTCTCTGCTCAGTGTTCCGCTCTGTGTGTGAGCCGCACTCTCTGCTCAGTGTTCCGCTCTGTGTGTGAGCCGCACTCTCTGCTCAGTGTTCCGTTCTGTGTGTGAGCCGCACTCTCTGCTCAGTGTTCCGTTCTGTGTGTGAGCCGCACTCTCTGCTCAGTGTTCCGTTCTGTGTGTGAGCCGCACTCTCTGCTCAGTGTTCCGCTCTGTGTGTGAGCCGCACTCTCTGCTCAGTGTTCCGCTCTGTGTGTGAGCCGCACTCTCTGCTCAGTGTTCCGCTCTGTGTGTGAGCCGCACTCTCTGCTCAGTGTTCCGCTCCGTGTGTGAGCCGCACTCTCTGCTCAGTGTTCCGCTCCGTGTGTGAGCCGCATTCTCTGCTCAGTGTTCCGCTCCGTGTGTGCGTCGCACTCTCTGCTCAGTGTTCTGCTCCGTGTGTGCGTCGCACTCTCTGCTCAGTGTTCTGCTCTGTGTGTGTGTCGCACTCTCTGCTCAGTGTTCCGCTCCGTGTGTGCGTCGCACTCTCTGCTCAGTGTTCTGCTCCGTGTGTGCGTCGCACTCTCTGCTCAGTGTTCTGCTCTGTGTGTGTGCCGCACTCTCTGCTCAGTGTTCCTTTCCGTGTGTGAGCCGCACTCTCTGCTCAGTGTTCCGCTCTGTGTGTGATCCGCACTCTCTGCTCAGTGTTCTGCTCTGTGTGTGAGCCGCACTCTCTGCTCAGTGTTCTGCTCCGTGTGTGAGCCGCACTCTCTGCTCAGTGTTCCGCTCCGTGTGTGAGCCGCACTCTCTGCTCAGTGTTCCGCTCCGTGTGTGCGTCGCACTCTCTGCTCAGTGTTCTGCTCTGTGTGTGTGTCGCACTCTCTGCTCAGTGTTCCGGTCCGTGTGTGAGCCGCACTCTCTGCTCAGTGTTCCGCTCCGTGTGTGCGTCGCACTCTCTGCTCAGTGTTCTGCTCTGTGTGTGTGTCGCACTCTCTGTTCAGTGTTCCGCTCCGTGTGTGAGCCGCACTCTCTGCTCAGCGTTCCGCTCCGTGTGTGCGTCGCACTCTCTGCTCAGTGTTCTGCTCTGTGTGTGTGTCTCACTCTCTGCTCAGTGTTCCGGTCCGTGTGTGAGCCGCACTCTCTGCTCAGTGTTCCGCTCCGTGTGTGAGCCGCACTCTCTGCTCAGTTTTCCGCTCCGTGTGTGCGTCGCACTCTCTGCTCAGTGTTCCGCTCCGTGTGTGCGTCGCACTCTCTGCTCAGTGTTCCGGTCCGTGTGTGAGCCGCACTCTCTGCTCAGTGTTCCGCTCCGTGTGTGAGCCGCACTCTCTGTTCAGTGTTCCGCACCGTGTGTGAGCCGCACTCTCTGCTCAGTTTTCCGCTCCGTGTGTGCGTCGCACTCTCTGCTCAGTGTTCCGCTCCGTGTGTGAGCCGCACTCTCTGCTCAGTGTTCCGCTCTGTGTGTCCGTCGCACTCTCTGTTCAGTGTTCCGCTCTGTTTGTGAGCCGCACTTTCTGCTCATTGTTCCGCTCTGTGTGTGAGCCGCACTCTCTGCTCAGTGTTCCGCTCCGTGTGTGAGCCGCACTCTCTGCTCAGTGTTCCGCTCCGTGTGTGATCCGCACTCTCTGCTCAGTGTTCTGCTCTGTGTGTGAGCCGCACTCTCTGCTCAGTGTTCCACTCCGTGTGTGAGCCGCACTCTCTGCTCAGTGTTCCGCTCCGTGTGTGAGCCGCACTCTCTGCTCAGTGTTCCGCTCTGTGTGTGAGCCGCACTCTCTGCTCAGTGTTCCGCTCCTTGTGTGATCCGCACTCTCTGCTCAGTGTTCTGCTCTGTGTGTGAGCCGCACTCTCTGCTCAGTGTTCCGCTCAGTGTTCCGCTCCGTGTGTGAGCCGCACTCTCTGCTCAGTGTTCCGCTCTGTGTGTGAGCCGCACTCTCTGCTCAGTGTTCCGCTCCGTGTGTGCGTCGCACTCTCTGCTCAGTGTTCCGCTCTGTGTGTGAGCCGCACTCTCTGCTCAGTGTTCCGCTCTGTGTGAGTCGCACTCTCTGCTCAGTGTTCCGCTCTGTGTGTGAGCCGCACTCTCTGCTCAGTGTTCCGCTCTGTGTGAGTCGCACTCTCTGCTCAGTGTTCCGCTCTGTGTGTGAGCCGCACTCTCTGCTCAGTGTTCCGCTCTGTGTGAGTCGCACTCTCTGCTCAGTGTTCCGCTCCGTGTGTGAGCCGCACTCTCTGCTCAGTGTTCCGCTCCGTGTGTGCGTCGCACTCTCTGCTCAGTGTTCCGCTCTGTGTGTGAGCCGCACTCTCTGCTCAGTGTTCCGCTCCGTGTGTGAGCCGCACTCTCTGCTCAGTGTTCCGCTTCGTGTGTGTGCCGCACTCTCTGCTCAGTGTTCCGCTTCGTGTGTGTGCCGCACTCTTTGCTCAGTGTTCCGCTCCGTTTGTGCGTCGCACTCTCTGCTCAGTGTTCCGCTCTGTGTGTGAGCCGCACTCTCTGTTCAGTGTTCTGCTCCGTGTGTGCGTGTCGCACTCTCTGCTCAGTGTTCCGCTCTGTGTGTGAGCCGCACTCTCTGTTCAGTGTTCTGCTCCGTGTGTGCGTCGCACTCTCTGCTCAGTGTTCCGCTCTGTGTGTGCGTCACAATCTCTGCTCAGTGTTCCGCTCTGTGTGTGCTTCGCACTCTCTGCTCAGTGTTCTGCTCTGTGTGTGAGCCGCACTCTCTGCTCAGTGTTCCGTTCTGTGTGTGCGTCACAATCTCTGCTCAGTGTTCCGCTCTGTGTGTGCTTCGCACTCTCTGCTCAGTGTTCTGCTCTGTGTGTGTGTCGCACTCTCTGCTCAGTGTTCCGGTCCGTGTGTGAGCCGCACTCTCTGCTCAGTGTTCCGCTCTGTGTGTGAGCCGCACTCTCTGCTCAGTGTTCCGTTCCGTGTGTGAGCCGCACTCTCTGCTCAGTGTTCCGCTCCGTGTGTGAGCCGCACTCTCTGCTCAGTGTTCCGGTCCGTGTGTGAGCCGCACTCTCTGCTCAGTGTTCCGCTCCGTGTGTGAGCCGCACTCTCTGCTCAGTGTTCCGCTCTGTGTGTGAGCCGCACTCTCTGCTCAGTGTTCCGCTCTGTGTGTGAGCCGCACTCTCTGCTCAGTGTTCCGGTCCGTGTGTGAGCCGCACTCTCTGCTCAGTGTTCCGCTCTGTGTGTGAGCCGCACTCTCTGCTCAGTGTTCCGTTCCGTGTGTGAGCCGCACTCTCTGCTCAGTGTTCCGTTCCGTGTGTGAGCCGCACTCTCTGCTCAGTGTTCCGCTCTGTGTGTGAGCCGCACTCTCTGCTCAGTGTTCCGCTCCGTGTGTGAGCCGCACTCTCTGCTCAGTGTTCCGTTCCGTGTGTGAGCCGCACTCTCTGCTCAGTGTTCCGTTCCGTGTGTGAGCCGCACTCTCTGCTCAGTGTTCCGTTCCGTGTGTGAGCCGCACTCTCTGCTCAGTGTTCCGCTCTGTGTGTGCGTCGCACTCTCTGCTCAGTGTTCCGCTCTGTGTGTGAGCCGCACTCTCTGCTCAGTGTTCCGCTCTGTGTGTGAGCCGCACTCTCTGTTCAGTGTTCTGCTCCGTGTGTGCGTCGCACTCTCTGCTCAGTGTTCCGCTCAGTGTGTGAGCCGCACTCTCTGCTCAGTGTTCTGCTCCGTGTGTGCGTCGCACTCTCTGCTCAGTGTTCCGCTCCGTGTGTGAGCCGCATTCTCTGCTCAGTGTTCCGCTCCGTGTGTGAGCCGCATTCTCTGCTCAGTGTTCCGCTCCGTGTGTGCGTCGCACTCTCTGCTCAGTGTTCTGCTCCGTGTGTGCGTCGCACTCTCTGCTCAGTGTTCTGCTCTGTGTGTGTGTCGCACTCTCTGCTCAGTGTTCTACTCTGTGTGTGTGTCGCACTCTCTGCTCAGTGTTCCGGTCCGTGTGTGAGCCGCACTCTCTGCTCAGTGTTCCGCTCCGTGTGTGAGCCGCACTCTCTGCTCAGTGTTCCGCTCCGTGTGTGAGCTGCACTCTCTGCTCAGTGTTCCGCTCTGTTTGTGAGCCGCACTCTCTGCTCAGTGTTCCGCTCCGTGTGTGAGCCGCACTCTCTGCTCAGTGTTCCGCTCTGTGTGTGAGCCGCACTCTCTGCTCAGTGTTCCGTTCCGTGTGTGAGCCGCACTCTCTGCTCAGTGTTCTGCTCTGTGTGTGAGCCGCACTCTCTGCTCAGTGTTCTGCTCTGTGTGTGAGCCGCACTCTCTGCTCAGTGTTCTACTCTGTGTGTGTGTCGCACTCTCTGCTCAGTGTTCTGCTCTGTGTGTGTGTCGCACTCTCTGCTCAGTGTTCTACTCTGTGTGTGTGTCGCACTCTCTGCTCAGTGTTCCGGTCCGTGTGTGAGCCGCACTCTCTGCTCAGTGTTCCGCTCCGTGTGTGAGCCGCACTCTCTGCTCAGTGTTCCGCTCCGTGTGTGAGCTGCACTCTCTGCTCAGTGTTCCGCTCCGTGTGTGAGCCGCACTCTCTGCTCAGTGTTCCGCTCTGTGTGTGAGCCGCACTCTCTGCTCAGTGTTCCGTTCCGTGTGTGAGCCGCACTCTCTGCTCAGTGTTCCGCTCCGTGTGTGAGCCGCACTCTCTGCTCAGTGTTCCGGTCCGTGTGTGAGCCGCACTCTCTGCTCAGTGTTCCGCTCCGTGTGTGAGCCGCACTCTCTGCTCAGTGTTCCGCTCCGTGTGTGAGCTGCACTCTCTGCTCAGTGTTCCGCTCCGTGTGTGAGCCGCACTCTCTGCTCAGTGTTCCGCTCTGTGTGTGAGCCGCACTCTCTGCTCAGTGTTCCGTTCCGTGTGTGAGCCGCACTCTCTGCTCAGTGTTCCGCTCTGTGTGTGAGCCGCACTCTCTGCTCAGTGTTCCGTTCCGTGTGTGAGCCGCACTCTCTGCTCAGTGTTCCGCTCCGTGTGTGAGCCGCACTCTCTGCTCAGTGTTCCGCTCTGTGTGTGAGCCGCAGTCTCTGCTCAGTGTTCCGCTCCGTGTGTGATCCGCACTCTCTGCTCAGTGTTCTGCTCCGTGTGTGAGCCGCACTCTCTGCTCAGTGTTCCGCTCTGTGTGTGCTTCGCACTCTCTGCTCAGTGTTCCGCTGTGTGTGTGTCGCACTCTCTGCTCAGTGTTCCGCTCTGTGTGTGTGTCGCACTCTCTGCTCAGTGTTCCGCTCTGTGTGTGCTTCGCACTCTCTGCTCAGTGTTCCGCTCTGTGTGTGTGTCGCACTCTCTGCTCAGTGTTCCGCTCTGTGTGTGCTTCGCACTCTCTGCTCAGCGTTCCGCTCTGTGTGTGTGTCGCACTCTCTGCTCAGTGTTCCGCTCCGTGTGTGAGCCGCACTCTCTGCTCAGTGTTCCGCTCCGTGTGTGATCCGCACTCTCTGCTCAGTGTTCTGCTCCGTGTGTGAGCCGCACTCTCTGCTCAGTGTTCCGCTCTGTGTGTGCTACGCACTCTCTGCTCAGTGTTCCGCTCTGTGTGTGAGCCGCACTCTCTGCTCAGTGTTCCTCTCCGTGTGTGCGTCGCACTCTCTGCTCAGTGTTCCGCTCCGTGTGTGAGCCGCACTCTCTGCTCAGTGTTTCGCTCCGTGTGTGAGCCGCACTCTCTGCTCAGTTTTCCGCTCTGTGTGTGAGCCGCACTCTCTGCTCAGTGTTCCTCTCCGTGTGTGCGTCGCACTCTCTGCTCAGTGTTCCTCTCCGTGTGTGCGTCGCACTCTCTGCTCAGTGTTCCTCTCCGTGTGTGCGTCGCACTCTCTGCTCAGTGTTCCGCTCTGTGTGTGAGCCGCACTCTCTGTTCAGTGTTCCTCTCCGTGTGTGCGTCGCACTCTCTGCTCAGTGTTCCGCTCCGTGTGTGAGCCGCACTCTCTGCTCAGTGTTCCGCTCCGTGTGTGAGCCGCACTCTCTGCTCAGTGTTCCGCTTCGGGTGTGTGCCGCACTCTCTGCTCGGTGTTCCGCTCTGTGTGTGCGTCGCACTCTCTGCTCAGTGTTCCTCTCCGTGTGTGCGTCGCACTCTCTGTTCAGTGTTCCTCTCCGTGTGTGAGCCGCACTCTCTGCTCAGTGTTCCGTTTCGTGTGAGAGCCGCACTCTCTGCTCAGTGTTCCGCTCCGTGTGTGCGTCGCACTCTCTGCTCAGTGTTCCTCTCCGTGTGTGCGTTGCACTCTCTGCTCAGTGTTCCGCTCTGTGTGTGAGCCGCACTCTCTGTTCAGTGTTCTGCTCCGTGTGTGCGTCGCACTCTCTGCTCAGTTTTCCGTTCTGTGTGTGCGTCACAATCTCTTCTCAGTGTTCCGCTCTGTGTGTGAGCCGCACTCTCTGCTCAGTGTTCCGCTCCGTGTGTGCGTCGCACTCTCTGCTCAGTGTTCCGCTCTGTGTGTGAGCCGCACTCTCTGTTCAGTGTTCTGCTCCGTGTGTGCGTGTCGCACTCTCTGCTCAGTGTTCCGCTCTGTGTGTGAGCCGCACTCTCTGTTCAGTGTTCTGCTCCGTGTGTGCGTCGCACTCTCTGCTCAGTTTTCCGTTCTGTGTGTGCGTCACAATCTCTGCTCAGTGTTCCGCTCTGTGTGTGAGCCGCACTCTCTGCTCAGTGTTCCGTTCTGTGTGTGCGTCACAATCTCCGCTCAGTGTTCCGCTCTGTGTGTGAGCCGCACTCTCTGCTCAGTGTTCCGCTCTGTGTGTGAGCCGCACTCTCTGCTCAGTGTTCCGCTCTGTGTGTGAGCCGCACTCTCTGCTCAGTTTTCCGCTCCGTGTGTGAGCCGCACTCTCTGCTCAGTGTTCCGCTCCGTGTGTGAGCCGCACTCTCTGCTCAGTGTTCCGCTTCGGGTGTGTGCCGCACTCTCTGCTCGGTGTTCCGCTCTGTGTGTGAGCCGCACTCTCTGCTCAGTGTTCCGCTCTGTGTTCTCAGTGTTCCGTTTCGTGTGTGAGCCGCACTCTCTGCTCAGTGTTCCGCTCCGTGTGTGAGCCGCACTCTCTGTTCAGTGTTCCGCACCGTGTGTGAGCTGTACTCTCTGCTCAGTGTTCCGCTCTGTGTGTGAGCCGCACTCTCTGCTCAGTGTTCCGCTCCGTGTGTGATCCGCACTCTCTGCTCAGTGTTCTGCTCTGTGTGTGAGCCGCACTCTCTGCTCAGTGTTCCGCTCTGTGTGTGTGTCGCACTCTCTGCTCAGTGTTCCACTCCGTGTGTGAGCCGCACTCTCTGCTCAGTGTTCTGCTCTGTGTGTGAGCCGCACTCTCTGCTCAGTGTTCCGCTCCGTGTGTGATCCGCACTCTCTGCTCAGTGTTCCGCTCCGTGTGTGAGCCGCACTCTCTGCTCAGTGTTCCGTTCTGTGTGTGCGTCGCACTCTCTGTTCAGTGTTCTGCTCTGTGTGAGTCGCACTCTCTGCTCAGTGTTCCACTCCGTGTGTGAGCCGCACTCTCTGCTCAGTGTTCTGCTCTGTGTGTGAGCCGCACTCTCTGCTCAGTGTTCCGTTCCGTGTGAGAGCCGCACTCTCTGCTCAGTGTTCCACTCCGTGTGTGAGCCGCACTCTCTGCTCAGTGTTCTGCTCTGTGTGTGTGTGTCGCACTCTCTGCTCAGTGTTCTGCTCTGTGTGTGAGCTGCACTCTCTGTTCAGTGTTCTGCTCCGTGTGTGCGTGTCGCACTCTCTGCTCAGTGTTCCGCTCTGTGTGTGAGCCGCACTCTCTGTTCAGTGTTCTGCTCCGTGTGTGCGTCGCACTCTCTGCTCAGTGTTCCGCTCAGTGTGTGAGCCGCACTCTCTGCTCAGTGTTCCGTTCTGTGTGTGCGTCACAATCTCTGCTCAGTGTTCCGCTCTGTGTGTGCTTCGCACTCTCTGCTCAGTGTTCCACTCCGTGTGTGTGTCGCACTCTCTGCTCAGTGTTCCGCTCTGTGTGAGAGCCGCACTCTCTGCTCAGTGTTCCGCTCCGTGTGTGCGTCGCACTCTCTGCTCAGTGTTCCGCTCCGTGTGTGCGTCGCACTCTCTGCTCAGTGTTCCGCTCCGTGTGTGCGTCGCACTCTCTGCTCAGTGTTCCGCTCCGTGTGTGCGTCGCACTCTCTGCTCAGTGTTCCGCTCCGTGTGTGCGTCGCACTCTCTGCTCAGTGTTCTGCTCTGTGTGTGTGTGTCGCACTCTCTGCTCAGTGTTCCGCTCTGTGTGTGAGCTGCACTTTCTGTTCAGTGTTCTGCTCCGTGTGAGAGCCGCACTCTCTGCTCAGTGTTCCGCTCCGTGTGTGCGTCGCACTCTCTGCTCAGTGTTCCGCTCCGTGTGTGCGTCGCACTCTCTGCTCAGTGTTCTGCTCTGTGTGTGTGTGTCGCACTCTCTGCTCAGTGTTCCGCTCTGTGTGTGAGCTGCACTTTCTGTTCAGTGTTCTGCTCCGTGTGTGCGTGTCGCACTCTCTGCTCAGTGTTCCGCTCTGTGTGTGAGCCGCACTCTCTGTTCAGTGTTCTGCTCCGTGTGTGCGTCGCACTCTCTGCTCAGTGTTCCGCTCCGTGTGTGAGCCGCACTCTCTGCTCAGTGTTCCGCTCCGTGTGTGAGCCGCATTCTCTGCTCAGTGTTCCGCTCCGTGTGTGCGTCGCACTCTCTGCTCAGTGTTCTGCTCCGTGTGTGAGCCGCACTCTCTGCTCAGTGTTCCGCTCTGTGTGTGAGCCGCACTCTCTGCTCAGTGTTCCGCTCCGTGTGTGAGCCGCACTCTCTGCTCAGTGTTCTGCTCTGTGTGTGCGTCGCACTCTCTGCTCAGTGTTCTGCTCTGTGTGTGCGTCGCACTCTCTGCTCAGTGTTCTGCTCTGTGTGTGTGTCGCACTCTCTGCTCAGTGTTCTGCTCCGTGTGTGAGCCGCACTCTCTGCTCAGTGTTCTGCTCTGTGTGTGCGTCGCACTCTCTGCTCAGTGTTCTGCTCTGTGTGTGCGTCGCACTCTCTGCTCAGTGTTCTGCTCTGTGTGTGAGCCGCACTCTCTGCTCAGTGTTCTGCTCCGTGTGTGCGTCGCACTCTCTGCTCAGTGTTCTGCTCTGTGTGTGCGTCGCACTCTCTGCTCAGTGTTCTGCTCTGTGTGTGTGTCGCACTCTCTGCTCAGTGTTCCGGTCCGTGTGTGAGCCGCACTCTCTGCTCAGTGTTCCGTTCCGTGTGTGAGCCGCACTCTCTGCTCAGTGTTCCGCTCCGTGTGTGAGCCGCACTCTCTGCTCAGTGTTCTGCTCTGTGTGTGAGCCGCACTCTCTGCTCAGTGTTCTGCTCTGTGTGTGAGCCGCACTCTCTGCTCAGTGTTCCGCTCCGTGTGTGAGCCGCACTCTCTGCTCAGTGTTCTGCTCTGTGTGTGAGCCGCACTCTCTGCTCAGTGTTCTGCTCTGTGTGTGAGCCGCACTCTCTGCTCAGTGTTCCGCTCCGTGTGTGCGTCGCACTCTCTGCTCAGTGTTCTGCTCTGTGTGTGTGTGTCGCACTCTCTGCTCAGTGTTCTGCTCTGTGTGTGAGCTGCACTCTCTGTTCAGTGTTCTGCTCCGTGTGTGCGTCGCACTCTCTGCTCAGTGTTCCGCTCAGTGTGTGAGCTGCACTCTCTGTTCAGTGTTCTGCTCCGTGTGTGCGTGTCGCACTCTCTGCTCAGTGTTCCGCTCTGTGTGTGAGCCGCACTCTCTGTTCAGTGTTCTGCTCCGTGTGTGCGTCGCACTCTCTGCTCAGTGTTCCGCTCAGTGTGTGAGCCGCACTCTCTGCTCAGTGTTCTGCTCCGTGTGTGCGTCACAATCTCTGCTCAGTGTTCCGTTCTGTGTGTGCGTCACAATCTCTGCTCAGTGTTCCGCTCTGTGTGTGAGCCGCACTCTCTGTTCAGTGTTCTGCTCCGTGTGTGCGTCACAATCTCTGCTCAGTGTTCCGTTCTGTGTGTGAGCCGCACTCTCTGTTCAGTGTTCTGCTCCGTGTGTGCGTCACAATCTCTGCTCAGTGTTCCGTTCTGTGTGTGCGTCACAATCTCTGCTCAGTGTTCCGCTCTGTGTGTGAGCCGCACTCTCTGTTCAGTGTTCTGCTCCGTGTGTGCGTCACAATCTCTGCTCAGTGTTCCGTTCTGTGTGTGCGTCACAATCTCTGCTCAGTGTTCCGCTCTGTGTGTGCTTCGCACTCTCTGCTCAGTGTTCCGCTTTGTGTGTGTGCCGCACTCTCTGTTCAGTGTTCCGCACCGTGTGTGAGCCGCACTCTCTGCTCAGTGTTCCGCTCCGTGTGTGATCCGCACTCTCTGCTCAGTGTTCTGCTCCGTGTGTGCGTCGCACTCTCTGCTCAGTGTTCTGCTCCGTGTGTGAGCCGCACTCTCTGCTCAGTGTTCCGCTCAGAGTTCCGCTCCGTGTGTGAGCCGCACTCTCTGCTCAGTGTTCTGCTCTGTGTGTGAGCCGCACTCTCTGCTCAGTGTTCCGCTCCGTGTGTGAGCCGCACTCTCTGCTCAGTGTTCCGCTCTGTGTGTGAGCCGCACTCTCTGCTCAGTGTTCTGCTCTGTGTGTGAGCCGCACTCTCTGCTCAGTGTTCCGCTCCGTGTGTGCGTCGCACTCTCTGCTCAGTGTTCCGCTCTGTGTGTGAGCCGCACTCTCTGCTCAGTGTTCTGCTCTGTGTGTGAGCCGCACTCTCTGCTCAGTGTTCCGCTCCGTGTGTGCGTCGCACTCTCTGCTCAGTGTTCCGCTCTGTGTGTGAGCCGCACTCTCTGCTCAGTGTTCCGCTCCGTGTGTGCGTCGCACTCTCTGCTCAGTGTTCCGCTCTGTGTGCGTCGCACTCTCTGCTCAGTGTTCCGCTCTGTGTGTGCGTCGCACTCTCTGCTCAGTGTTCCGCTCCGTGTGTGCGTCGCACTCTCTGCTCAGTGTTCCGCTCTGTGTGTGCTTCGCACTCTCTGCTCAGTGTTCCGCTCTGTGTGTGTGTCGCACTCTCTGCTCAGTGTTCCGCTCCGTGTGTGAGCCGCACTCTCTGCTCAGTTTTCCGCTCTGTGTGTCAGCCGCACTCTCTGCTCAGTTTTCCGCTCTGTGTGTGAGCCGCACTCTCTGCTCAGTGTTCCGCTTCGTGTGTGTGCCGCACTCTCTGCTCAGTTTTCCGCTCTGTGTGTCAGCCGCACTCTCTGCTCAGTTTTCCGCTCTGTGTGTGAGCCGCACTCTCTGCTCAGTGTTCCGCTTCGTGTGTGTGCCGCACTCTCTACTCAGTGTTCCGCTCTGTGTGTGAGCCGCACTCTCTGCTCAGTGTTCCGCTCTGTGTGTGAGCCGCACTCTCTGCTCAGTGTTCCGCTCTGTGTGTGAGCCGCACTCTCTGCTCAGTGTTCCGCTCTGTGTGTGAGTCGCACTCTCTGTTCAGTGTTCCGCTCCGTGTGTGAGTCGCGTTCTCTGTTCCGTGTGTGAGCCGCACTTTCTGCTCAGTGTTCCGCTCCGTGTGTGAGCCGCACTCTCTGCTCAGTGTTCCGCTCTGTGTGTGAGCCGCACTCTCTGCTCAGTGTTCCGCTCTGTGTGTGAGCCGCACTCTCTGCTCAGTGTTCCGTTCTGTGTGTGCGTCACAATCTCTGCTCAGTGTTCCGCTCTGTGTGTGCTTCGCACCCTCTGCTCAGTGTTCCGCTCTGTGTGTGTGTCGCACTCTCTGCTCAGTGTTCCACTCCGTGTGTGAGCCGCACTCTCTGCTCAGTGTTCCGTTCTGTGTGTGCGTCACAATCTCTGCTCAGTGTTCCGCTCTGTGTGTGAGCCGCACTCTCTGCTCAGTGTTCCGTTCTGTGTGTGCGTCACAATCTCTGCTCAGTGTTCCACTCCGTGTGTGAGCCGCACTCTCTGCTCAGTGTTCCGTTCTGTGTGTGCGTCACAATCTCTGCTCAGTGTTCCGTTCCGTGTGAGAGCCGCATTCTCTGCTCAGTTTTCCGCTCCGTGTGTGAGCCGCACTCTCTGCTCAGTGTTCCGCTCCGTGTGTTAGCCGCACTCTCTGCTCAGTGTTCTGCTTCGTGTGTGTGCCGCACTCTCTGCTCAGTGTTCCGCTCTGTGTGCTCAGTGTTCCGTTTCGTGTGTGAGCCGCACTCTCTGCTCAGTGTTCCGCTCCGTGTGTGATCCGCACTCTCTGCTCAGTGTTCCGCTCCGTGTTTGAGCCGCACTCTCTGCTCAGTGTTCCGCTCCGTGTTTGAGCCGCACTCTCTGCTCAGTGTTCCGCTCCGTGTGTGAGCCGCACTCTCTGCTCAGTGTTCCGCTCCGTGTGTGCGTCGCACTCTCTGCTCAGTGTTCCGCTCCGTGTGTGAGCCGCACTCTCTGCTCAGTGTTCCGCTCCGTGTGTGAGCCGCACTCTCTGCTCAGTGTTCCGCTCCGTGTGTGCGTCGCACTCTCTGCTCAGTGTTCCGCTCCGTGTGTGCGTCGCACTCTCTGCTCAGTGTTCCGTTCCGTGTGAGAGCCGCACTCTCTGCTCAGTGTTCCGCTCCGTGTGTGAGCCGCACTCTCTGCTCAGTGTTCCGTTCCGTGTGAGAGCCGCACTCTCTGCTCAGTGTTCCGCTCTGTGTGTGAGTCGCACTCTCTGCTCAGTGTTCCGCTCCGTGTGTGCGTCGCACTCTCTGCTCAGTGTTCCGCTCCGTGTGTGAGCCGCACTCTCTGCTCAGTGTTCCGTTCCGTGTGAGAGCCGCACTCTCTGCTCAGTGTTCCGCTCTGTGTGTGAGTCGCACTCTCTGCTCAGTGTTCCGCTCTGTGTGAGTCGCACTCTCTGCTCAGTGTTCCGTTCCGTGTGAGAGCCGCACTCTCTGCTCAGTGTTCCGCTCCGTGTGTGCGTCGCACTCTCTGCTCAGTGTTCTGCTCCGTGTGTGTGTGTCGCACTCTCTGCTCAGTATTCCGCTCTGTGTGTGAGCTGCACTCTCTGTTCAGTGTTCTGCTCCGTGTGTGCGTGTCGCACTCTCTGCTCAGTGTTCCGCTCTGTGTGTGAGCCGCACTCTCTGCTCAGTGTTCCGTTCCGTGTGTGAGCCGCACTCTCTGCTCAGTGTTCCGCTCCGTGTGTGAGCCGCACTCTCTGCTCAGTGTTCCGCTCCGTGTGTGATCCGCACTCTCTGCTCAGTGTTCTGCTCTGTGTGTGAGCCGCACTCTCTGCTCAGTGTTCTGCTCCGTGTGTGAGCCGCACTCTCTGCTCAGTGTTCCGCTCTGTGTGTGCTTCGCACTCTCTGCTCAGTGTTCCGCTCTGTGTGTGTGTCGCACTCTCTGCTCAGTGTTCCGCTCCGTGTGTGAGCCGCACTCTCTGCTCAGTGTTCCGCTCTGTGTGTGAGCCGCACTCTCTGCTCAGTGTTCCGCTCCGTGTGTGAGCCGCACTCTCTGCTCAGTGTTCCGCTTCGTGTGTGTGCCGCACTCTCTGCTCAGTGTTCCGCTCTGTGTGTGTGTCGCACTCTCTGCTCAGTGTTCCGCTCTGTGTGTGTGTCGCACTCTCTGCTCAGTGTTCCGCTCCGTGTGTGAGCCGCACTCTCTGCTCAGTGTTCCGCTCTGTGTGTGAGCCGCACTCTCTGCTCAGTGTTCCGCTCCGTGTGTGATCCGCACTCTCTGCTCAGTGTTCTGCTCTGTGTGTGAGCCGCACTCTCTGCTCAGTGTTCTGCTCCGTGTGTGAGCCGCACTCTCTGCTCAGTGTTCCGCTCTGTGTGTGCTTCGCACTCTCTGCTCAGTGTTCCGCTCTGTGTGTGTGTCGCACTCTCTGCTCAGTGTTCTGCTCCGTGTGTGAGCCGCACTCTCTGCTCAGTGTTCCGCTCTGTGTGTGAGCCGCACTCTCTGCTCAGTGTTCCGCTCCGTGTGTGAGCCGCACTCTCTGCTCAGTGTTCCGCTTCGTGTGTGTGCCGCACTCTCTGCTCAGTTTTCCGCTCTGTGTGTGAGCCGCACTCTCTGCTCGGTGTTCCGCTCTGTGTGCTCAGTGTTCCGTTTCGTGTGAGAGCCGCACTCTCTGCTCAGTGTTCCGCTCTGTGTGTGAGCCGCACTCTCTGTTCAGTGTTCTGCTCCGTGTGTGCGTGTCGCACTCTCTGCTCAGTGTTCCGCTCTGTGTGTGAGCCGCACTCTCTGTTCAGTGTTCTGCTCCGTGTGTGCGTCGCACTCTCTGCTCAGTGTTCCGCTCTGTGTGTGAGCCGCACTCTCTGCTCAGTGTTCCGTTCTGTGTGTGCGTCACAATCTCCGCTCAGTGTTCCGCTCTGTGTGTGAGCCGCACTCTCTGCTCAGTGTTCCGCTCTGTGTGTGAGCCGCACTCTCTGCTCAGTGTTCCGCTCCGTGTGTGAGCCGCACTCTCTGCTCAGTTTTCCGCTCTGTGTGTGTGCCGCACTCTCTGCTCAGTTTTCCGCTCTGTGTGTGAGCCGCACTCTCTGCTCGGTGTTCCGCTCTGTGTGCTCAGTGTTCCGTTTCGTGTGAGAGCCGCACTCTCTGCTCAGTGTTCCGCTCCGTGTGTGCGTCGCACTCTCTGCTCAGTGTTCCTCTCCGTGTGTGCGTCGCACTCTCTGCTCAGTGTTCCGCTCTGTGTGTGAGCCGCACTCTCTGTTCAGTGTTCTGCTCCGTGTGTGCGTGTCGCACTCTCTGCTCAGTGTTCCGCTCTGTGTGTGAGCCGCACTCTCTGTTCAGTGTTCTGCTCCGTGTGTGCGTCGCACTCTCTGCTCAGTGTTCCGCTCTGTGTGTGAGCCGCACTCTCTGCTCAGTGTTACGCTCTGTGTGTGCTTCGCACTCTCTGCTCAGTGTTCCGTTCTGTGTGTGCGTCACAATCTCCGCTCAGTGTTCCGCTCTGTGTGTGAGCCGCACTCTCTGCTCAGTGTTCCGCTCTGTGTCTGAGCCGCACTCTCTGCTCAGTTTTCCGCTCCGTGTGTGAGCCGCACTCTCTGCTCGGTGTTCCGCTCTGTGTGTGAGCCGCACTCTGCTCAGTGTTCCGCTCTGTGTTCTCAGTGTTCCGTTTCGTGTGTGAGCTGTACTCTCTGCTCAGTGTTCCGCACCGTGTGTGAGCTGTACTCTCTGCTCAGTGTTCCGCTCTGTGTGTGAGCCGCACTCTCTGCTCAGTGTTCCGCTCCGTGTGTGATCCGCACTCTCTGCTCAGTGTTCTGCTCTGTGTGTGAGCCGCACTCTCTGCTCAGTGTTCCGCTCTGTGTGTGTGTCGCACTCTCTGCTCTGTGTTCCGTTCTGTGTGTGCGTCGCACTCTCTGTTCAGTGTTCTGCTCTGTGTGAGTCGCACTCTCTGCTCAGTGTTCCGCTCCGTGTGTGCGTCGCACTCTCTGTTCAGTGTTCTGCTCTGTGTGAGTCGCACTCTCTGCTCAGTGTTCCGTTCCGTGTGAGAGCCGCACTCTCTGCTCAGTGTTCTGCTCTGTGTGTGTGTGTCGCACTCTCTGCTCAGTGTTCTGCTCTGTGTGTGAGCTGCACTCTCTGTTCAGTGTTCTGCTCCGTGTGAGAGCCGCACTCTCTGCTCAGTGTTCCGCTCCGTGTGTGCGTCGCACTCTCTGCTCAGTGTTCCGCTCTGTGTGTGAGCCGCACTCTCTGCTCAGTGTTCCGCTCTGTGTGTGAGCCGCACTCTCTGTTCAGTGTTCTGCTCCGTGTGTGCGTCGCACTCTCTGCTCAGTGTTCCGCTCTGTGTGTGAGCCGCACTCTCTGCTCAGTGTTCCGTTCTGTGTGTGCGTCACAATCTCTGCTCAGTGTTCCGCTCTGTGTGTGTGTCGCACTCTCTGCTCAGTGTTCCACTCCGTGTGTGAGCCGCACTCTCTGCTCAGTGTTCCGTTCTGTGTGTGCGTCACAATCTCTGCTCAGTGTTCCGCTCTGTGTGTGAGCCGCACTCTCTGCTCAGTGTTCCGTTCTGTGTGTGCGTCACAATCTCTGCTCAGTGTTCCGTTCCGTGTGAGAGCCGCATTCTCTGCTCAGTGTTCCGCTCCGTGTGTGCGTCGCACTCTCTGCTCAGTTTTCCGCTCCGTGTGTGAGCCGCACTCTCTGCTCAGTGTTCCGCTCCGTGTGTGAGCCGCACTCTCTGCTCAGTGTTCTGCTTCGTGTGTGTGCCGCACTCTCTGCTCAGTGTTCCGCTCTGTGTGCTCAGTGTTCCGTTTCGTGTGTGAGCCGCACTCTCTGCTCAGTGTTCCGCTCCGTGTGTGATCCGCACTCTCTGCTCAGTGTTCCGCTCCGTGTTTGAGCCGCACTCTCTGCTCAGTGTTCCGCTCCGTGTTTGAGCCGCACTCTCTGCTCAGTGTTCCGCTCCGTGTGTGTGTCGCACTCTCTGCTCAGTGTTCCGCTCTGTGTGTGTGTCGCACTCTCTGCTCAGTGTTCCGCTCCGTGTGTGAGCCGCACTCTCTGCTCAGTGTTCCGCTCTGTGTGTGAGCCGCACTCTCTGCTCAGTGTTCCGCTTCGTGTGTGTGCCGCACTCTCTGCTCAGTTTTCCGCTCTGTGTGTGAGCCGCACTCTCTGCTCGGTGTTCCGCTCTGTGTGCTCAGTGTTCCGTTTCGTGTGAGAGCCGCACTCTCTGCTCAGTGTTCCGCTCCGTGTGTGCGTCGCACTCTCTGCTCAGTGTTCCGCTCTGTGTGTGAGCCGCACTCTCTGCTCGGTGTTCCGCTCTGTGTGCTCAGTGTTCCGTTTCGTGTGAGAGCCGCACTCTCTGCTCAGTGTTCCTCTCCGTGTGTGCGTCGCACTCTCTGCTCAGTGTTCCGCTCTGTGTGTGAGCCGCACTCTCTGTTCAGTGTTCTGCTCCGTGTGTGCGTCGCACTCTCTGCTCAGTGTTCCGCTCTGTGTGTGAGCCGCACTCTCTGCTCAGTGTTCCGCTCTGTGTGTGAGCCGCACTCTCTGCTCAGTGTTCCGCTCTGTGTTCTCAGTTTTCCGCTCCGTGTGTGAGCCGCACTCTCTGCTCGGTGTTCCGCTCTGTGTGTGAGCCGCACTCTCTGCTCAGTGTTCCGCTCTGTGTTCTCAGTGTTCCGTTTCGTGTGTGAGCCGCACTCTCTGCTCAGTGTTCCGCTCCGTGTGTGAGCCGCACTCTCTGTTCAGTGTTCCGCACCGTGTGTGAGCTGTACTCTCTGCTCAGTGTTCCGCTCTGTGTGTGAGCCGCACTCTCTGCTCAGTGTTCCGCTCCGTGTGTGATCCGCACTCTCTGCTCAGTGTTCTGCTCTGTGTGTGAGCCGCACTCTCTGCTCAGTGTTCCGCTCTGTGTGTGTGTCGCACTCTCTGCTCAGTGTTCCACTCCGTGTGTGAGCCGCACTCTCTGCTCAGTGTTCCGTTCTGTGTGTGCGTCGCACTCTCTGTTCAGTGTTCCGTTCCGTGTGAGAGCCGCACTCTCTGCTCAGTGTTCCACTCCGTGTGTGCGTCGCACTCTCTGCTCAGTGTTCCGCTCCGTGTGTGCGTCGCACTCTCTGCTCAGTGTTCTGCTCTGTGTGTGTGTGTCGCACTCTCTGCTCAGTGTTCTGCTCTGTGTGTGAGCTGCACTCTCTGTTCAGTGTTCTGCTCCCTGTGTGCGTGTCGCACTCTCTGCTCAGTGTTCCGCTCTGTGTGTGAGCCGCACTCTCTGTTCAGTGTTCCGTTCTGTGTGTGCGTCACAATCTCTGCTCAGTGTTCCGCTCTGTGTGTGCATCACAATCTCTGCTTAGTGTTCCGCTTTGTGTGTGTGCCGCACTCTCTGTTCAGTGTTCCGCTCTGTGTGTGAGCCGCACTCTCTGCTCAGTGTTCCGCTCCGTGTGTGATCCGCACTCTCTGCTCAGTGTTCTGCTCCGTGTGTGAGCCGCACTCTCTGCTCAGTGTTCCGCTCCGTGTGTGAGCCGCACTCTCTGCTCAGTGTTCCGCTCCGTGTGTGCGTCGCACTCTCTGCTCAGTGTTCTGCTTCGTGTGTGTGCCGCACTCTCTGCTCAGTGTTCCGCTCTGTGTGCTCAGTGTTCCGTTTCGTGTGTGATCCGCACTCTCTGCTCAGTGTTCTGCTCTGTGTGTGAGCCGCACTCTCTGCTCAGTGTTCCGCTCCGTGTTTGAGCCGCACTCTCTGCTCAGTGTTCCGCTCCGTGTGTGAGCCGCACTCTCTGCTCAGTGTTCCGCTCCGTGTGTGCGTCGCACTCTCTGCTCAGTGTTCCGCTCCGTGTGTGAGCCGCACTCTCTGCTCAGTGTTCCGCTCTGTGTGTGAGTCGCACTCTCTGCTCAGTGTTCCGCTCCGTGTGTGCGTCGCACTCTCTGCTCAGTGTTCCGCTCCGTGTGTGAGCCGCACTCTCTGCTCAGTGTTCCGCTCCGTGTGTGCGTCGCACTCTCTGCTCAGTGTTCCGCTCTGTGTGAGTCGCACTCTCTGCTCAGTGTTCCGTTCCGTGTGAGAGCCGCACTCTCTGCTCAGTGTTCCGCTCCGTGTGTGCGTCGCACTCTCTGCTCAGTGTTCTGCTCTGTGTGTGTGTGTCGCACTCTCTGCTCAGTGTTCCGCTCTGTGTGTGAGCTGCACTCTCTGTTCAGTGTTCTGCTCCGTGTGTGCGTGTCGCACTCTCTGCTCAGTGTTCCGCTCTGTGTGTGAGCCGCACTCTCTGTTCAGTGTTCTGCTCCGTGTGTGCGTCGCACTCTCTGCTCAGTGTTCCGCTCAGTGTGTGAGCCGCACTCTCTGCTCAGTGTTCCGTTCTGTGTGTGCGTCACAATCTCTGCTCAGTGTTCCGCTCTGTGTGTGCTCCGCACTCTCTGCTCAGTGTTCCGCTCTGTGTGTGTGTCGCACTCTCTGCTCAGTATTCCACTCCGTGTGTGAGCCGCACTCTCTGTTTAGTGTTCCGTTCTGTGTGTGCGTCACAATCTCTGCTCAGTGTTCCGCTTTGTGTGTGTGCGCCGCACTCTCTGCTCAGTTTTCCGCTCTGTGTGTGAGCCGCACTCTCTGCTCGGTGTTCCGCTCCGTGTGTGATCCGCACTCTCTGCTCAGTGTTCTGCTCTGTGTGTGTGTCGCACTCTCTGCTCAGTGTTCCGGTCCGTGTGTGAGCCTCACTCTCTGCTCAGTTTTCCGCTCCGTGTGTGAGCCTCACTCTCTGCTCAGTGTTCTGCTCTGTGTGTGTGTCGCACTCTCTGCTCAGTGTTCCGGTCCGTGTGTGAGCCGCACTCTCTGCTCGGTGTTCTTCTCCGTGTGTGAGCCGCACTCTCTGCTCAGTTTTCCGCTCCGTGTGTGAGCCGCACTCTCTGCTCAGTGTTCTGCTCCGTGTGTGCGTCGCACTCTCTGCTCAGTGTTCCGCTCTGTGTGTGAGCCGCACTCTCTGCTCAGTGTTCCGCTCCGTGTGTGATCCGCACTCTCTGCTCAGTGTTCCGCTCCGTGTGTGAGCCGCACTCTCTGCTCAGTGTTCCGCTCCGTGTGTGAGCCGCACTCTCTGCTCAGTGTTCCGCTCCGTGTCTGAGCCGCACTCTCTGCTCAGTTTTCCGCTCCGTGTGTGAGCCGCACTCTCTGCTCAGTGTTCCGCTCCGTGTGTGAGCCGCACTCTCTGCTCAGTGTTCTGCTCTGTGTGTGTGTCGCACTCTCTGCTCAGTGTTCCGGTCCGTGTGTGAGCCGCACTCTCTGCTCAGTGTTCTGCTCCGTGTGTGCGTCGCACTCTCTGCTCAGTGTTCCGCTCCGTGTGTGATCCGCACTCTCTGCTCAGTGTTCTGCTCTGTGTGTGAGCCGCACTCTCTGCTCAGTGTTCCGCTCCGTGTGTGAGCCGCACTCTCTGCTCAGTGTTCCGCTACTTGTGTGAGGCGCACTCTCTGCTCAGTGTTCCGCTCCGTGTGTGCGTCGCACTCTCTGCTCAGTGTTCTGCTCCGTGTGTGCGTCGCACTCTCTGCTCAGTGTTCCGGTCCGTGTGTGAGCCGCACTCTCTGCTCAGTGTTCCGCTCTGTGTGTGAGCCGCACTCTCTGCTCAGTGTTCCGCTCCGTGTGTGAGCCGCACTCTCTGTTCAGTGTTCCGCACCGTGTGTGAGCCGCACTCTCTGCTCAGTTTTCCGCTCCGTGTGTGCGTCGCACTCTCTGCTCAGTGTTCCGCTCCGTGTGTGCGTCGCACTCTCTGCTCAGTTTTCCGCTCCGTGTGTGAGCCGCACTCTCTGCTCAGTTTTCCGCTCTGTGTGTCCGTCGCACTCTCTGTTCAGTGTTCCGCTCTGTGTGTGAGCCGCACTCTCTGCTCAGTGTTCCGCTCCGTGTGTGAGCCGCACTCTCTGCTCAGTGTTCCGCTCTGTATGTGAGCCGCACTCTCTGCTCAGTGTTCCGCTCCGTGTGTGAGCCGCACTCTCTGCTCAGTGTTCCGCTTCGTGTGTGTGCCGCACTCTCTGCTCAGTTTTCCGCTCTGTGTGTGAGCCGCACTCTCTGCTCGGTGTTCCGCTCTGTGTGTCAGCCGCACTCTCTGCTCAGTGTTCCGCTCTGTGTGCTCAGTGTTCCGTTTCGTGTGTGAGCCGCACTCTCTGCTCAGTGTTCCGCTCCGTGTGTGATCCGCACTCTCTGCTCAGTGTTCCGCTCCGTGTGTGAGCCGCACTCTCTGCTCAGTGTTCCGTTCCGTGTGTGAGCCGCACTCTCTGCTCAGTGTTCCGCTCCGTGTGTGAGCCGCACTCTCTGTTCAGTGTTCCGCACCGTGTGTGAGCCGCACTCTCTGCTCAGTGTTCCGCTCTGTGTGTGAGTCGCACTCTCTGCTCAGTGTTCCGCTCCGTGTGTGCGTCGCACTCTCTGCTCAGTGTTCCGCTCTGTGTGTGTCACACTCTCTGCTCAGTGTTCCGTTCCGTGTGAGAGCCGCATTCTCTGCTCAGTGTTCCGCTCCGTTTGTGCGTCGCACTCTCTGCTCAGTGTTCCGCTCCGTGTCTGAGCCGCACTCTCTGCTCAGTTTTCCGCTCTGTGTGTGAGCCGCACTCTCTGCTCAGTGTTCCGCTCCGTGTGTGATCCGCACTCTCTGCTCAGTGTTCCGCTCTGTGTGTGAGCCGCACTCTCTGCTCAGTGTTCCGCTCTGTGTGTGAGCCGCACTCTCTGCTCAGTGTTCCGCTCTGTGTGTGAGCCGCACTCTCTGCTCAGTTTTCCGCTCCGTGTGTGAGCCGCACTCTCTGCTCAGTGTTCCGCTCTGTGTGTGAGCCGCACTCTCTGCTCAGTGTTCCGCTCCGTGTGTGATCCGCACTCTCTGCTCAGTGTTCCGCTCCGTGTGTGAGCCGCACTCTCTGCTCAGTGTTCCGCTCCGTGTGTGAGCCGCACTCTCTGCTCAGTGTTCCGCTCCGTGTCTGAGCCGCACTCTCTGCTCAGTTTTCCGCTCCGTGTGTGAGCCGCACTCTCTGCTCAGTGTTCCGCTCCGTGTGTGAGCCGCACTCTCTGCTCAGTGTTCCGCTCCGTGTGTGATCCGCACTCTCTGCTCAGTGTTCCGCTCCGTGTGTGAGCCGCACTCTCTGCTCAGTGTTCCGCTCCGTGTCTGAGCCGCACTCTCTGCTCAGTGTTCCGCTCTGTGTGTGAGCCGCACTCTCTGCTCAGTGTTCCGCTCCGTGTGTGATCCGCACTCTCTGCTCAGTTTTCCGCTCCGTGTGTGAGCCGCACTCTCTGCTCAGTGTTCCGCTCCGTGTGTGAGCCGCACTCTCTGCTCAGTGTTCCGCTCCGTGTGTGAGCCGCACTCTCTGCTCAGTGTTCCGCTCCGTGTGTGAGCCGCACTCTCTGCTCAGTGTTCCGCTCCGTATGTGAGTCGCACTCTCTGCTCAGTGTTCCGCTCCGTGTGTGAGCCGCACTCTCTGCTCAGTGTTCCGCTCCGTGTGTGTGCGTCGCACTCTCTGCTCAGTGTTCCGCTCTGTGTGAGCCGCACTCTTTGCTCAGTGTTCCGCTCTGTGTGTGAGTCACACTCTCTGCTCAGTTTTCCGCTCCGTGTGTGAGCCGCACTCTCTGCTCAGTGTTCCGCTCCGTGTGTGAGCCGCACTCTCTGCTCAGTGTTCCGCTCCGTGTGTGATCCGCACTCTCTGCTCAGTGTTCCGCTCCGTGTGTGAGCCGCACTCTCTGCTCAGTGTTCCGCTCCGTGTCTGAGCCGCACTCTCTGCTCAGTGTTCCGCTCTGTGTGTGAGCCGCACTCTCTGCTCAGTGTTCCGCTCCGTGTGTGATCCGCACTCTCTGCTCAGTTTTCCGCTCCGTGTGTGAGCCGCACTCTCTGCTCAGTGTTCCGCTCTGTGTGTGAGCCGCACTCTCTGCTCAGTGTTCCGCTCCGTGTGTGAGCCGCACTCTCTGCTCAGTGTTCCGCTCCGTGTGTGAGCCGCACTCTCTGCTCAGTGTTCCGCTCCGTGTGTGAGCCGCACTCTCTGCTCAGTGTTCCGCTCCGTATGTGAGTCGCACTCTCTGCTCAGTGTTCCGCTCCGTGTGTGAGCCGCACTCTCTGCTCAGTGTTCCGCTCCGTGTGTGTGCGTCGCACTCTCTGCTCAGTGTTCCGCTCTGTGTGAGCCGCACTCTTTGCTCAGTGTTCCGCTCTGTGTGTGAGTCACACTCTCTGCTCAGTGTTCCGCTCCGTGTGTGAGCCGCACTCTCTGCTCAGTGTTCCGCTCTGTGTGTGTCGCACTCTCTACTCAGTGTTCCGTTCCGTGTGAGAGCCGCACTCTCTGCTCAGTGTTCCGCTCCGTGTGTGCGTCGCACTCTCTGCTCAGTGTTCTGCTCCGTGTGTGTGTGTCGCACTCTCTGCTCAGTGTTCCGCTCCGTGTGTGAGCCGCACTCTCTGCTCAGTGTTCCGCTCTGTGTTTGAGCCGCACTCTCTGTTCAGTGTTCCGCTCCGTGTGTGAGCCGCACTCTCTGCTTAGTGTTCCGTTCCGTGTGTGAGCCGCACTCTCTGCTCAGTGTTCCGCTCCGCGTGTGCGTCGCACTCTCTGCTCAGTGTTCCGCTCCGTGTGTGAGCCGCACTCTCTGCTCAGTGTTCCGCTCCGTGTGTGCGTCGCACTCTCTGCTCAGTGTTCCGCTCCGTGTGTGAGCCGCACTCTCTCCTCAGTGTTCCGCTCTGTGTGTGAGCCGCACTCTCTGCTCAGTGTTCCGCTCTGTGTGTGAGCCGCACTCTCTGCTCAGTGTTCCGCTCTGTGTGTGAGTCGCACTCTCTGCTCAGTGTTCCGCTCCGTGTGTGCGTCGCACTCTCTGCTCAGTGTTCCGCTCCGTGTGTGAGTCGCGTTCTCTGTTCCGTGTGTGAGCCGCACTCTCTACTCAGTGTTCCGTTCCGTGTGAGAGCCGCACTCTCTGCTCAGTGTTCCGCTCCATGTGTGCGTCGCACTCTCTGCTCAGTGTTCTGCTCTGTGTGTGTGTGTCGCACTCTCTGCTCAGTGTTCCGCTCCGTGTGTGAGCCGCACTCTCTGCTCAGTGTTCCGCTCTGTGTGTGAGCCGCACTCTCTGTTCAGTGTTCCGCTCCGTGTGTGAGCCGCACTCTCTGCTCAGTGTTCCGCTACGTGTGTGAGCCGCACTCTCTGCTCAGTGTTCCGCTCCGTGTGTGAGCCGCACTCTCTGCTCAGTGTTCCGCTCCGTGTGTGCGTCGCACTCTCTGCTCAGTGTTCCGCTCCGTGTGTGAGCCGCACTCTCTGCTCAGTGTTCCGCTCCGTGTGTGCGTCGCACTCTCTGCTCAGTGTTCCGCTCCGTGTGTGAGTCGCGTTCTCTGTTCCGTGTGTGAGCCGCACTCTCTGCTCAGTGTTCCGCTCCGTGTGTGAGCCGCACTCTCTCCTCAGTGTTCCGCTCTGTGTGTGAGCCGCACTCTCTGATCAGTGTTCCGCTCTGTGTGTGAGCCGCACTCTCTGCTCAGTGTTCCGCTCTGTGTGTGAGTCGCACTCTCTGCTCAGTGTTCCGCTCCGTGTGTGCGTCGCACTCTCTGCTCAGTGTTCCGCTCCGTGTGTGAGTCGCGTTCTCTGTTCCGTGTGTGAGCCGCACTCTCTGCTCAGTGTTCCGCTCCGTGTGTGAGCCGCACTCTCTACTCAGTGTTCCGTTCCGTGTGAGAGCCGCACTCTCTGCTCAGTGTTCCGCTCCGTGTGTGCGTCGCACTCTCTGCTCAGTGTTCTGCTCTGTGTGTGTGTGTCGCACTCTCTGCTCAGTGTTCCGCTCCGTGTGTGAGCCGCACTCTCTGCTCATTGTTCCGCTCTGTGTGTGAGCCGCACTCTCTGTTCAGTGTTCCGCTCCGTGTGTGAGCCGCACTCTCTGCTCAGTGTTCCGCTCCGTGTGTGAGCCGCACTCTCTGCTCAGTGTTCCGCTCCGTGTGTGCGTCGCACTCTCTGCTCAGTGTTCCGCTCCGTGTGTGAGCCGCACTCTCTGCTCAGTGTTCCGCTCCGTGTGTGCGTCGCACTCTCTGCTCAGTGTTCCGCTCCGTGTGTGCGTCGCACTCTCTGCTCAGTGTTCCGCTCCGTGTGTGAGTCGCGTTCTCTGTTCCGTGTGTGAGCCGCACTCTCTGCTCAGTGTTCCGCTCCGTGTGTGAGCCGCACTCTCTCCTCAGTGTTCCGCTCTGTGTGTGAGCCGCACTCTCTGCTCAGTGTTCCGCTCTGTGTGTGAGTCGCACTCTCTGCTCAGTGTTCCGCTCCGTGTGTGCGTCGCACTCTCTGCTCAGTGTTCCGCTCCGTGTGTGAGTCGCGTTCTCTGTTCCGTGTGTGAGCCGCACTCTCTGCTCAGTGTTCCGCTCCGTGTGTGAGCCGCACTCTCTGCTCAGTGTTCCGCTCTGTGTGTGAGCCGCACTCTCTGCTCAGTGTTCCGCTCTGTGTGTGAGCCGCACTCTCTGCTCAGTGTTCCGCTCTGTGTGTGAGCCGCACTCTCTGCTCAGTGTTCCGCTCTGTGTGTGCGTCGCACTCTCTGCTCAGTGTTCCGCTCTGTGTGTGCGTCACAATCTCTGCTCAGTGTTCCGCTCTGTGTGTGCTTCGCACCCTCTGCTCAGTGTTCCGCTCTGTGTGTGTGTCGCACTCTCTGCTCAGTGTTCCACTCCGTGTGTGAGCCGCACTCTCTGCTCAGTGTTCCGTTCTGTGTGTGCGTCACAATCTCTGCTCAGTGTTCCGCTCTGTGTGTGCTTCGCACCCTCTGCTCAGTGTTCCGCTCTGTGTGTGTGTCGCACTCTCTGCTCAGTGTTCCACTCCGTGTGTGAGCCGCACTCTCTGCTCAGTGTTCCGTTCTGTGTGTGCGTCACAATCTCTGCTCAGTGTTCCGCTCTGTGTGTGAGCCGCACTCTCTGCTCAGTGTTCCGTTCCGTGTGAGAGCTGCACTCTCTGCTCAGTTTTCCGCTCCGTGTGTGAGCCGCACTCTCTGCTCAGTGTTCTGCTTCGTGTGTGTGCCGCACTCTCTGCTCAGTGTTCCGCTCTGTGTGTGAGCCGCACTCTCTGCTCAGTGTTCCGCTCTGTGTGTGAGTCGCACTCTCTGCTCAGTGTTCCGCTCCGTGTGTGAGCTGCACTCTCTGCTCAGTGTTCCGCTCCGTGTGTGAGTCGCACTCTCTGCTCAGTGTTCCGCTCCGTGTGTGAGCCGCACTCTCTGCTCAGTGTTCCGCTCCGTGTGTGTGCGTCGCACTCTCTGCTCAGTGTTCCGCTCTGTGTGAGCCGCACTCTCTGCTCAGTGTTCCGCTCCGTGTGTGAGCCGCACTCTCTGCTCAGTGTTCTACTCTGTGTGAGCTGCACTCTCTGCTCAGTGTTCCGCTCCGTGTGTGTGCGTCGCACTCTCTGCTCAGTGTTCTGCTCTGTGTGTGTGTGTCGCACTCTCTGCTCAGTGTTCCGCTCCGTGTGTGAGCCGCACTCTCTGCTCAGTATTCCGCTCTGTGTGTGAGCCGCACTCTCTGTTCAGTGTTCCGCTCCGTGTGTGAGCCGCACTCTCTGCTCAGTGTTCCGCTCCGTGTGTGAGCCGCACTCTCTGCTCAGTGTTCCGCTCCGTGTGTGAGCCGCACTCTCTGCTCAGTGTTCCGCTCCGTGTGTGCGTCGCACTCTCTGCTCAGTGTTCCGCTCCGTGTGTGAGCCGCACTCTCTGTTCCGTGTGTGAGCCGCACTCTCTGCTCAGTGTTCCGTTCCGTGTGAGAGCCGCATTCTCTGCTCAGTGTTCCGCTCCGTTTGTGCGTCGCACTCTCTGCTCAGTGTTCCGCTCCGTGTCTGAGCCGCACTCTCTGCTCAGTTTTCCGCTCCGTGTGTGATCCGCACTCTCTGCTCAGTGTTCCGCTCTGTGTGTGAGCCGCACTCTCTGCTCAGTGTTCCGCTCCGTGTGTGATCCGCACTCTCTGCTCAGTGTTCTGCTCTGTGTGTGAGCCGCACTCTCTGCTCAGTGTTCCGTTCCGTGTGTGAGCCGCACTCTCTGCTCAGTGTTCCGCTCCGTGTGTGAGCCGCACTCTCTGCTCAGTGTTCCGCTCCGTGTGTGAGTCGCACTCTCTGCTCAGTGTTCCGCTCCGTGTGTGAGCCGCACTCTCTGCTCAGTGTTCCGCTCCGTGAGTGTGCGTCGCACTCTCTGCTCAGTGTTCCGCTCTGTGTGAGCCGCACTCTCTGCTCAGTGTTCCGCTCTGTGTGTGTCGCACTCTCTACTCAGTGTTCCGTTCCGTGTGAGAGCCGCACTCTCTGCTCAGTGTTCCGCTCCGTGTGTGCGTCGCACTCTCTGCTCAGTGTTCTGCTCCGTGTGTGTGTGTCGCACTCTCTGCTCAGTGTTCCGCTCCGTGTGTGAGCCGCACTCTCTGCTCAGTGTTCCGCTCTGTGTGTGAGCCGCACTCTCTGTTCAGTGTTCCGCTCCGTGTGTGAGCCGCACTCTCTGCTTAGTGTTCCGCTCCGTGTGTGAGCCGCACTCTCTGCTCAGTGTTCCGCTCCGCGTGTGCGTCGCACTCTCTGCTCAGTGTTCCGCTCCGTGTGTGAGCCGCACTCTCTGCTCAGTGTTCCGCTCCGTGTGTGCGTCGCACTCTCTGCTCAGTGTTCCGCTCCGTGTGTGAGCCGCACTCTCTCCTCAGTGTTCCGCTCTGTGTGTGAGCCGCACTCTCTGCTCAGTGTTCCGCTCTGTGTGTGAGCCGCACTCTCTGCTCAGTGTTCCGCTCCGTGTGTGAGTCGCGTTCTCTGTTCCGTGTGTGCGTCGCACTCTCTGCTCAGTGTTCCGCTCCGTGTGTGAGCCGCACTCTCTGCTCAGTGTTCCGCTCCGTGTGTGAGCCGCACTCTCTGCTCAGTGTTCCGCTCCGTGTGTGCGTCGCACTCTCTGCTCAGTGTTCCGCTCCGTGTGTGAGTCGCGTTCTCTGTTCCGTGTTCCGCTCCGTGTGTGCGTCGCACTCTCTGCTCAGTGTTCCGCTCCGTGTGTGCGTCGCACTCTCTGCTCAGTGTTCCGCTCTGTGTGTGTGTCGCACTCTCTGCTCAGTGTTCCGCTCTGTTTGTGCTTCGCACTCTCTGCTCCGCTCCGTGTGTGCGTCGCACTCTCTGCTCAGTGTTCCGCTCTGTGTGTGTGTCGCACTCTCTGCTCAGTGTTCCGCTCTGTGTGCGTCGCACTCTCTGCTCAGTGTTCCGCTCTGTGTGTGAGCCGCACTCTCTGCTCAGTGTTCCGTTCTGTGTGTGCGTCACAATCTCTGCTCAGTTTTCCGCTCTGTGTGTGAGCCGCACTCTCTGCTCGGTGTTCCGCTCTGTGTGTGAGCCGCACTCTCTGCTCAGTGTTCCGCTCTGTGTTCTCAGTGTTCCGTTCCGTGTGTGAGCCGCACTCTCTGCTCAGTGTTCCGCTCCGTGTGTGAGCCGCACTCTCTGTTCAGTGTTCCGCACCGTGTGTGAGCTGCACTCTCTGCTCAGTGTTCCGCTCCGTGTGTGATCCGCACTCTCTGCTCAGTGTTCTGCTCTGTGTGTGAGCCGCACTCTCTGCTCAGTGTTCCGCTCTGTGTGTGTGTCGCACTCTCTGCTCAGTGTTCCACTCCGTGTGTGAGCCGCACTCTCTGCTCAGTGTTCCGTTCTGTGTGTGAGTCGCACTCTCTGCTCAGTGGTCCGCTCCGTGTGTGAGCCGCACTCTCTGTTCAGTGTTCCGCACCGTGTGTGAGCTGCACTCTCTGCTCAGTGTTCCGTTCTGTGTGTGAGTCGCACTCTCTGCTCAGTGTTCCGCTCCGTGTGTGAGCTGCACTCTCTGTTCAGTGTTCCGCTCCGTGTGTGAGCTGCACTCTCTGCTCAGTGTTCCGCTCCGTGTGTGATCCGCACTCTCTGCTCAGTGTTCCGCTCCGTGTGTGATCCGCACTCTCTGCTCAGTGTTCCGCTCCGTGTGTGAGCTGCACTCTCTGTTCAGTGTTCCGCTCCGTGTGTGAGCTGCACTCTCTGCTCAGTGTTCCGCTCCGTGTGTGATCCGCACTCTCTGCTCAGTGTTCCGCTCCGTGTGTGATCCGCACTCTCTGCTCAGTGTTCCGCTCCGTGTGTGATCCGCACTCTCTGCTCAGTGTTCCGCTCCGTGTGTGATCCGCACTCTCTGCTCAGTGTTCCGCTCCGTGTGTGATCCGCACTCTCTGCTCAGTGTTCCGCTCCGTGTGTGAGCCGCACTCTCTGCTCAGTGTTCCGCTCCGTGTGTGATCCGCACTCTCTGCTCAGTGTTCCGCTGCGTGTGTGAGCCGCACTCTCTGTTCAGTGTTCCGCACCGTGTGTGAGCTGCACTCTCTGCTCAGTGTTCCGTTCTGTGTGTGAGTCGCACTGTCTGCTCAGTGTTCCGCTCCGTGTGTGAGCCGCACTCTCTGTTCAGTGTTCCGCTCCGTGTGTGAGCTGCACTCTCTGCTCAGTGTTCCGCTCCGTGTGTGATCCGCACTCTCTGCTCAGTGTTCCGTTCCGTGTGTGAGCCGCACTCTCTGCTCAGTGTTCCGCTCCGTGTGTGAGCCGCACTCTCTGTTCAGTGTTCCGCACCGTGTGTGAGCTGCACTCTCTGCTCAGTGTTCCGCTCCGTGTGTGATCCGCACTCTCTGCTCAGTGTTCTGCTCTGTGTGTGAGCCGCACTCTCTGCTCAGTGTCCCGCTCCGTGTGTGAGCCGCACTCTCTGCTCAGTGTTCCGCTCCGTGTGTGCGTCGCACTCTCTGCTCAGTGTTCCGCTCCGTGTGTGAGTCGCGTTCTCTGTTCCGTGTGTGAGCCGCACTCTCTGCTCAGTGTTCCGCTCCGTGTGTGCGTCGCACTCTCTGCTCAGTGTTCCGCTCCGTGTGTGAGTCGCGTTCTCTGTTCCGTGTGTGAGCCGCACTCTTTGCTCAGTGTTCCGTTCCGTGTGAGAGCCGCACTCTCTGCTCAGTGTTCCGCTCCGTGTGTGCGTCGCACTCTCTGCTCAGTGTTCCGCTCCGTGTGTGCGTCGCACTCTCTGCTCAGTGTTCTGCTCTGTGTGTGTGTGTCGCACTCTCTGCTCAGTGTTCCGCTCTGTGTGTGAGCCGCACTCTCTGTTCAGTGTTCTGCTCCGTGTGTGCGTCGCACTCTCTGCTCAGTGTTCCGCTCCGTGTTTGCTTCACACTCTCTGCTCAGTGTTCCGCTCCGTGTGTGAGCCGCACTCTCTGCTCAGTGTTCCGCTCCGTGTGTGCGTCGCACTCTCTGCTCAGTGTTCCGCTCCGTGTGTAAGCCGCACTCTCTGCTCAGTGTTCCGCTCCGTGTGTGAGCCGCACTCTCTGCTCAGTGTTCCGCTCCGTGTGTGCGTCGCACTCTCTGCTCAGTGTTCCGCTCTGTGTGTGCGTCGCACTCTCTGCTCAGTGTTCCGCTCCGTGTGTGAGCCGCACTCTCTGCTCAGTGTTCCGCTCCGTGTGTGATCCGCACTCTCTGCTCAGTGTTCCGCTCCGTGTGTGAGCCGCACTCTCTGCTCAGTGTTCCGCTCCGTGTGTGAGCCGCACTCTCTGCTCAGTGTTCCGCTCCGTGTCTGAGCCGCACTCTCTGCTCAGTTTTCCGCTCCGTGTGTGAGCCGCACTCTCTGCTCAGTGTTCCGCTCCGTGTGTGAGCCGCACTCTCTGCTCAGTGTTCTGCTCTGTGTGTGTGTCGCACTCTCTGCTCAGTGTTCCGGTCCGTGTGTGAGCCGCACTCTCTGCTCAGTGTTCTGCTCCGTGTGTGCGTCGCACTCTCTGCTCAGTGTTCCGCTCCGTGTGTGATCCGCACTCTCTGCTCAGTGTTCTGCTCTGTGTGTGAGCCGCACTCTCTGCTCAGTGTTCCGCTCCGTGTGTGAGCCGCACTCTCTGCTCAGTGTTCCGCTCCGTGTGTGAGGCGCACTCTCTGCTCAGTGTTCCGCTCCGTGTGTGCGTCGCACTCTCTGCTCAGTGTTCTGCTCCGTGTGTGCGTCGCACTCTCTGCTCAGTGTTCCGGTCCGTGTGTGAGCCGCACTCTCTGCTCAGTGTTCCGCTCTGTGTGTGAGCCGCACTCTCTGCTCAGCGTTCCGCTCCGTGTGTGCGTCGCACTCTCTGCTCAGTGTTCCGCTCCGTGTGTGAGCCGCACTCTCTGTTCAGTGTTCCGCACCGTGTGTGAGCCGCACTCTCTGCTCAGTTTTCCGCTCCGTGTGTGCGTCGCACTCTCTGCTCAGTGTTCCGCTCCGTGTGTGCGTCGCACTCTCTGCTCAGTTTTCCGCTCCGTGTGTGAGCCGCACTCTCTGCTCAGTTTTCCGCTCTGTGTGTCCGTCGCACTCTCTGTTCAGTGTTCCGCTCTGTGTGTGAGCCGCACTCTCTGCTCAGTGTTCCGCTCCGTGTGTGAGCCGCACTCTCTGCTCAGTGTTCCGCTCTGTATGTGAGCCGCACTCTCTGCTCAGTGTTCCGCTCCGTGTGTGAGCCGCACTCTCTGCTCAGTGTTCCGCTTCGTGTGTGTGCCGCACTCTCTGCTCAGTTTTCCGCTCTGTGTGTGAGCCGCACTCTCTGCTCGGTGTTCCGCTCTGTGTGTCAGCCGCACTCTCTGCTCAGTGTTCCGCTCTGTGTGCTCAGTGTTCCGTTTCGTGTGTGAGCCGCACTCTCTGCTCAGTGTTCCGCTCCGTGTGTGATCCGCACTCTCTGCTCAGTGTTCCGCTCCGTGTGTGAGCCGCACTCTCTGCTCAGTGTTCCGTTCCGTGTGTGAGCCGCACTCTCTGCTCAGTGTTCCGCTCCGTGTGTGAGCCGCACTCTCTGCTCAGTGTTCCACTCTGTGTGTGAGCCGCACTCTCTGCTCAGTGTTCCGCTCCGTGTGTGATCCGCACTCTCTGCTCAGTGTTCCGCTCCGTGTGTGAGCCGCACTCTCTGTTCAGTGTTCCGCACCGTGTGTGAGCCGCACTCTCTGCTCAGTGTTCCACTCTGTGTGTGAGCCGCACTCTCTGCTCAGTGTTCCGCACCGTGTGTGAGCCGCACTCTCTGCTCAGTGTTCCACTCTGTGTGTGAGCCGCACTCTCTGCTCAGTTTTCCGCTCCGTGTGTGAGCCGCACTCTCTGCTCAGTGTTCCGCTCCGTGTGTGAGCCGCACTCTCTGCTCAGTGTTCCGCTCTGTGTGTGAGTCGCACTCTCTGCTCAGTGTTCCGCTCCGTGTGTGCGTCGCACTCTCTGCTCAGTGTTCCGCTCTGTGTGTGTCACACTCTCTGCTCAGTGTTCCGTTCCGTGTGAGAGCCGCATTCTCTGCTCAGTGTTCCGCTCCGTTTGTGCGTCGCACTCTCTGCTCAGTGTTCCGCTCCGTGTCTGAGCCGCACTCTCTGCTCAGTTTTCCGCTCTGTGTGTGAGCCGCACTCTCTGCTCAGTGTTCCGCTCCGTGTGTGATCCGCACTCTCTGCTCAGTGTTCCGCTCTGTGTGTGAGCCGCACTCTCTGCTCAGTGTTCCGCTCTGTGTGTGAGCCGCACTCTCTGCTCAGTGTTCCGCTCTGTGTGTGAGCCGCACTCTCTGCTCAGTTTTCCGCTCCGTGTGTGAGCCGCACTCTCTGCTCAGTGTTCCGCTCTGTGTGTGAGCCGCACTCTCTGCTCAGTGTTCCGCTCCGTGTGTGATCCGCACTCTCTGCTCAGTGTTCCGCTCCGTGTGTGATCCGCACTCTCTGCTCAGTGTTCCGCTCCGTGTGTGAGCCGCACTCTCTGCTCAGTGTTCCGCTCCGTGTGTGAGCCGCACTCTCTGCTCAGTGTTCCGCTCCGTGTCTGAGCCGCACTCTCTGCTCAGTTTTCCGCTCCGTGTGTGAGCCGCACTCTCTGCTCAGTGTTCCGCTCCGTGTGTGAGCCGCACTCTCTGCTCAGTGTTCCGCTCCGTGTGTGATCCGCACTCTCTGCTCAGTGTTCCGCTCCGTGTGTGAGCCGCACTCTCTGCTCAGTGTTCCGCTCCGTGTCTGAGCCGCACTCTCTGCTCAGTGTTCCGCTCTGTGTGTGAGCCGCACTCTCTGCTCAGTGTTCCGCTCCGTGTGTGATCCGCACTCTCTGCTCAGTTTTCCGCTCCGTGTGTGAGCCGCACTCTCTGCTCAGTGTTCCGCTCCGTGTGTGAGCCGCACTCTCTGCTCAGTGTTCCGCTCCGTGTGTGAGCCGCACTCTCTGCTCAGTGTTCCGCTCCGTGTGTGAGCCGCACTCTCTGCTCAGTGTTCCGCTCCGTATGTGAGTCGCACTCTCTGCTCAGTGTTCCGCTCCGTGTGTGAGCCGCACTCTCTGCTCAGTGTTCCGCTCCGTGTGTGTGCGTCGCACTCTCTGCTCAGTGTTCCGCTCTGTGTGAGCCGCACTCTTTGCTCAGTGTTCCGCTCTGTGTGTGAGTCACACTCTCTGCTCAGTTTTCCGCTCCGTGTGTGAGCCGCACTCTCTGCTCAGTGTTCCGCTCCGTGTGTGAGCCGCACTCTCTGCTCAGTGTTCCGCTCCGTGTGTGATCCGCACTCTCTGCTCAGTGTTCCGCTCCGTGTGTGAGCCGCACTCTCTGCTCAGTGTTCCGCTCCGTGTCTGAGCCGCACTCTCTGCTCAGTGTTCCGCTCCGTGTGTGAGCCGCACTCTCTGCTCAGTGTTCCGCTCCGTGTGTGATCCGCACTCTCTGCTCAGTTTTCCGCTCCGTGTGTGAGCCGCACTCTCTGCTCAGTGTTCCGCTCTGTGTGTGAGCCGCACTCTCTGCTCAGTGTTCCGCTCCGTGTGTGAGCCGCACTCTCTGCTCAGTGTTCCGCTCCGTGTGTGAGCCGCACTCTCTGCTCAGTGTTCCGCTCCGTGTGTGAGCCGCACTCTCTGCTCAGTGTTCCGCTCCGTATGTGAGTCGCACTCTCTGCTCAGTGTTCCGCTCCGTGTGTGAGCCGCACTCTCTGCTCAGTGTTCCGCTCTGTGTTTGAGCCGCACTCTCTGTTCAGTGTTCCGCTCCGTGTGTGAGCCGCACTCTCTGCTTAGTGTTCCGTTCCGTGTGTGAGCCGCACTCTCTGCTCAGTGTTCCGCTCCGCGTGTGCGTCGCACTCTCTGCTCAGTGTTCCGCTCCGTGTGTGAGCCGCACTCTCTGCTCAGTGTTCCGCTCCGTGTGTGCGTCGCACTCTCTGCTCAGTGTTCCGCTCCGTGTGTGAGCCGCACTCTCTCCTCAGTGTTCCGCTCTGTGTGTGAGCCGCACTCTCTGCTCAGTGTTCCGCTCTGTGTGTGAGCCGCACTCTCTGCTCAGTGTTCCGCTCTGTGTGTGAGTCGCACTCTCTGCTCAGTGTTCCGCTCCGTGTGTGCGTCGCACTCTCTGCTCAGTGTTCCGCTCCGTGTGTGAGTCGCGTTCTCTGTTCCGTGTGTGAGCCGCACTCTCTACTCAGTGTTCCGTTCCGTGTGAGAGCCGCACTCTCTGCTCAGTGTTCCGCTCCATGTGTGCGTCGCACTCTCTGCTCAGTGTTCTGCTCTGTGTGTGTGTGTCGCACTCTCTGCTCAGTGTTCCGCTCCGTGTGTGAGCCGCACTCTCTGCTCAGTGTTCCGCTCTGTGTGTGAGCCGCACTCTCTGTTCAGTGTTCCGCTCCGTGTGTGAGCCGCACTCTCTGCTCAGTGTTCCGCTACGTGTGTGAGCCGCACTCTCTGCTCAGTGTTCCGCTCCGTGTGTGAGCCGCACTCTCTGCTCAGTGTTCCGCTCCGTGTGTGCGTCGCACTCTCTGCTCAGTGTTCCGCTCCGTGTGTGAGCCGCACTCTCTGCTCAGTGTTCCGCTCCGTGTGTGCGTCGCACTCTCTGCTCAGTGTTCCGCTCCGTGTGTGAGTCGCGTTCTCTGTTCCGTGTGTGAGCCGCACTCTCTGCTCAGTGTTCCGCTCCGTGTGTGAGCCGCACTCTCTCCTCAGTGTTCCGCTCTGTGTGTGAGCCGCACTCTCTGATCAGTGTTCCGCTCTGTGTGTGAGCCGCACTCTCTGCTCAGTGTTCCGCTCTGTGTGTGAGTCGCACTCTCTGCTCAGTGTTCCGCTCCGTGTGTGCGTCGCACTCTCTGCTCAGTGTTCCGCTCCGTGTGTGAGTCGCGTTCTCTGTTCCGTGTGTGAGCCGCACTCTCTGCTCAGTGTTCCGCTCCGTGTGTGAGCCGCACTCTCTACTCAGTGTTCCGTTCCGTGTGAGAGCCGCACTCTCTGCTCAGTGTTCCGCTCCGTGTGTGCGTCGCACTCTCTGCTCAGTGTTCTGCTCTGTGTGTGTGTGTCGCACTCTCTGCTCAGTGTTCCGCTCCGTGTGTGAGCCGCACTCTCTGCTCATTGTTCCGCTCTGTGTGTGAGCCGCACTCTCTGTTCAGTGTTCCGCTCCGTGTGTGAGCCGCACTCTCTGCTCAGTGTTCCGCTCCGTGTGTGAGCCGCACTCTCTGCTCAGTGTTCCGCTCCGTGTGTGCGTCGCACTCTCTGCTCAGTGTTCCGCTCCGTGTGTGAGCCGCACTCTCTGCTCAGTGTTCCGCTCCGTGTGTGCGTCGCACTCTCTGCTCAGTGTTCCGCTCCGTGTGTGCGTCGCACTCTCTGCTCAGTGTTCCGCTCCGTGTGTGAGTCGCGTTCTCTGTTCCGTGTGTGAGCCGCACTCTCTGCTCAGTGTTCCGCTCCGTGTGTGAGCCGCACTCTCTGCTCAGTGTTCCGCTCTGTGTGTGAGCCGCACTCTCTGCTCAGTGTTCCGCTCTGTGTGTGAGCCGCACTCTCTGCTCAGTGTTCCGCTCTGTGTGTGAGCCGCACTCTCTGCTCAGTGTTCCGCTCTGTGTGTGCGTCGCACTCTCTGCTCAGTGTTCCGCTCTGTGTGTGAGCCGCACTCTCTGCTCAGTGTTCCGTTCTGTGTGTGCGTCACAATCTCTGCTCAGTGTTCCGCTCTGTGTGTGCTTCGCACCCTCTGCTCAGTGTTCCGCTCTGTGTGTGTGTCGCACTCTCTGCTCAGTGTTCCACTCCGTGTGTGAGCCGCACTCTCTGCTCAGTGTTCCGTTCTGTGTGTGCGTCACAATCTCTGCTCAGTGTTCCGCTCTGTGTGTGAGCCGCACTCTCTGCTCAGTGTTCCGTTCCGTGTGAGAGCTGCACTCTCTGCTCAGTTTTCCGCTCCGTGTGTGAGCCGCACTCTCTGCTCAGTGTTCTGCTTCGTGTGTGTGCCGCACTCTCTGCTCAGTGTTCCGCTCTGTGTGTGAGCCGCACTCTCTGCTCAGTGTTCCGCTCTGTGTGTGAGTCGCACTCTCTGCTCAGTGTTCCGCTCCGTGTGTGAGCTGCACTCTCTGCTCAGTGTTCCGCTCCGTGTGTGAGTCGCACTCTCTGCTCAGTGTTCCGCTCCGTGTGTGAGCCGCACTCTCTGCTCAGTGTTCCGCTCCGTGTGTGTGCGTCGCACTCTCTGCTCAGTGTTCCGCTCTGTGTGAGCCGCACTCTCTGCTCAGTGTTCCGCTCCGTGTGTGAGCCGCACTCTCTGCTCAGTGTTCTACTCTGTGTGAGCTGCACTCTCTGCTCAGTGTTCCGCTCTGTGTGTGTCGCACTCTCTACTCAGTGTTCCGTTCCGTGTGAGAGCCGCACTCTCTGCTCAGTGTTCCGCTCCGTGTGTGCGTCGCACTCTCTGCTCAGTGTTCTGCTCTGTGTGTGTGTGTCGCACTCTCTGCTCAGTGTTCCGCTCCGTGTGTGAGCCGCACTCTCTGCTCAGTATTCCGCTCTGTGTGTGAGCCGCACTCTCTGTTCAGTGTTCCGCTCCGTGTGTGAGCCGCACTCTCTGCTCAGTGTTCCGCTCCGTGTGTGAGCCGCACTCTCTGCTCAGTGTTCCGCTCCGTGTGTGAGCCGCACTCTCTGCTCAGTGTTCCGCTCCGTGTGTGCGTCGCACTCTCTGCTCAGTGTTCCGCTCCGTGTGTGAGCCGCACTCTCTGTTCCGTGTGTGAGCCGCACTCTCTGCTCAGTGTTCCGTTCCGTGTGAGAGCCGCATTCTCTGCTCAGTGTTCCGCTCCGTTTGTGCGTCGCACTCTCTGCTCAGTGTTCCGCTCCGTGTCTGAGCCGCACTCTCTGCTCAGTTTTCCGCTCCGTGTGTGATCCGCACTCTCTGCTCAGTGTTCCGCTCTGTGTGTGAGCCGCACTCTCTGCTCAGTGTTCCGCTCCGTGTGTGATCCGCACTCTCTGCTCAGTGTTCTGCTCTGTGTGTGAGCCGCACTCTCTGCTCAGTGTTCCGTTCCGTGTGTGAGCCGCACTCTCTGCTCAGTGTTCCGCTCCGTGTGTGAGCCGCACTCTCTGCTCAGTGTTCCGCTCCGTGTGTGAGTCGCACTCTCTGCTCAGTGTTCCGCTCCGTGTGTGAGCCGCACTCTCTGCTCAGTGTTCCGCTCCGTGTGTGTGCGTCGCACTCTCTGCTCAGTGTTCCGCTCTGTGTGAGCCGCACTCTCTGCTCAGTGTTCCGCTCTGTGTGTGTCGCACTCTCTACTCAGTGTTCCGTTCCGTGTGAGAGCCGCACTCTCTGCTCAGTGTTCCGCTCCGTGTGTGCGTCGCACTCTCTGCTCAGTGTTCTGCTCCGTGTGTGTGTGTCGCACTCTCTGCTCAGTGTTCCGCTCCGTGTGTGAGCCGCACTCTCTGCTCAGTGTTCCGCTCTGTGTGTGAGCCGCACTCTCTGTTCAGTGTTCCGCTCCGTGTGTGAGCCGCACTCTCTGCTTAGTGTTCCGCTCCGTGTGTGAGCCGCACTCTCTGCTCAGTGTTCCGCTCCGCGTGTGCGTCGCACTCTCTGCTCAGTGTTCCGCTCCGTGTGTGAGCCGCACTCTCTGCTCAGTGTTCCGCTCCGTGTGTGCGTCGCACTCTCTGCTCAGTGTTCCGCTCCGTGTGTGAGCCGCACTCTCTCCTCAGTGTTCCGCTCTGTGTGTGAGCCGCACTCTCTGCTCAGTGTTCCGCTCTGTGTGTGAGCCGCACTCTCTGCTCAGTGTTCCGCTCTGTGTGTGAGTCGCACTCTCTGCTCAGTGTTCCGCTCCGTGTGTGCGTCGCACTCTCTGCTCAGTGTTCCGCTCCGTGTGTGAGTCGCGTTCTCTGTTCCGTGTGTGCGTCGCACTCTCTGCTCAGTGTTCCGCTCCGTGTGTGAGCCGCACTCTCTGCTCAGTGTTCCGCTCCGTGTGTGAGCCGCACTCTCTGCTCAGTGTTCCGCTCCGTGTGTGCGTCGCACTCTCTGCTCAGTGTTCCGCTCCGTGTGTGAGTCGCGTTCTCTGTTCCGTGTTCCGCTCCGTGTGTGCGTCGCACTCTCTGCTCAGTGTTCCGCTCCGTGTGTGCGTCGCACTCTCTGCTCAGTGTTCCGCTCTGTGTGTGTGTCGCACTCTCTGCTCAGTGTTCCGCTCTGTTTGTGCTTCGCACTCTCTGCTCCGCTCCGTGTGTGCGTCGCACTCTCTGCTCAGTGTTCCGCTCTGTGTGTGTGTCGCACTCTCTGCTCAGTGTTCCGCTCTGTGTGCGTCGCACTCTCTGCTCAGTGTTCCGCTCTGTGTGTGAGCCGCACTCTCTGCTCAGTGTTCCGTTCTGTGTGTGCGTCACAATCTCTGCTCAGTTTTCCGCTCTGTGTGTGAGCCGCACTCTCTGCTCGGTGTTCCGCTCTGTGTGTGAGCCGCACTCTCTGCTCAGTGTTCCGCTCTGTGTTCTCAGTGTTCCGTTCCGTGTGTGAGCCGCACTCTCTGCTCAGTGTTCCGCTCCGTGTGTGAGCCGCACTCTCTGTTCAGTGTTCCGCACCGTGTGTGAGCTGCACTCTCTGCTCAGTGTTCCGCTCCGTGTGTGATCCGCACTCTCTGCTCAGTGTTCTGCTCTGTGTGTGAGCCGCACTCTCTGCTCAGTGTTCCGCTCTGTGTGTGTGTCGCACTCTCTGCTCAGTGTTCCACTCCGTGTGTGAGCCGCACTCTCTGCTCAGTGTTCCGTTCTGTGTGTGAGTCGCACTCTCTGCTCAGTGGTCCGCTCCGTGTGTGAGCCGCACTCTCTGTTCAGTGTTCCGCACCGTGTGTGAGCTGCACTCTCTGCTCAGTGTTCCGTTCTGTGTGTGAGTCGCACTCTCTGCTCAGTGTTCCGCTCCGTGTGTGAGCTGCACTCTCTGTTCAGTGTTCCGCTCCGTGTGTGAGCTGCACTCTCTGCTCAGTGTTCCGCTCCGTGTGTGATCCGCACTCTCTGCTCAGTGTTCCGCTCCGTGTGTGATCCGCACTCTCTGCTCAGTGTTCCGCTCCGTGTGTGAGCTGCACTCTCTGTTCAGTGTTCCGCTCCGTGTGTGAGCTGCACTCTCTGCTCAGTGTTCCGCTCCGTGTGTGATCCGCACTCTCTGCTCAGTGTTCCGCTCCGTGTGTGATCCGCACTCTCTGCTCAGTGTTCCGCTCCGTGTGTGATCCGCACTCTCTGCTCAGTGTTCCGCTCCGTGTGTGATCCGCACTCTCTGCTCAGTGTTCCGCTCCGTGTGTGATCCGCACTCTCTGCTCAGTGTTCCGCTCCGTGTGTGAGCTGCACTCTCTGCTCAGTGTTCCGCTCCGTGTGTGATCCGCACTCTCTGCTCAGTGTTCCGCTGCGTGTGTGAGCCGCACTCTCTGTTCAGTGTTCCGCACCGTGTGTGAGCTGCACTCTCTGCTCAGTGTTCCGTTCTGTGTGTGAGTCGCACTGTCTGCTCAGTGTTCCGCTCCGTGTGTGAGCCGCACTCTCTGTTCAGTGTTCCGCTCCGTGTGTGAGCTGCACTCTCTGCTCAGTGTTCCGCTCCGTGTGTGATCCGCACTCTCTGCTCAGTGTTCCGTTCCGTGTGTGAGCCGCACTCTCTGCTCAGTGTTCCGCTCCGTGTGTGAGCCGCACTCTCTGTTCAGTGTTCCGCACCGTGTGTGAGCTGCACTCTCTGCTCAGTGTTCCGCTCCGTGTGTGATCCGCACTCTCTGCTCAGTGTTCTGCTCTGTGTGTGAGCCGCACTCTCTGCTCAGTGTTCCGCTCTGTGTGTGTGTCGCACTCTCTGCTCAGTGTTCCACTCCGTGTGTGAGCCGCACTCTCTGCTCAGTGTTCCGCTCTGTGTGAGTCGCACTCTCTGCTCAGTGTTCCGTTCCGTGTGAGAGCCGCACTCTCTGCTCAGTGTTCCGCTCCGTGTGTGCGTCGCACTCTCTGCTCAGTGTTCCGCTCCGTGTGTGATCCGCACTCTCTGCTCAGTGTTCTGCTCTGTGTGTGAGCCGCACTCTCTGCTCAGTGTTCCGCTCCGTGTGTGAGCCTCACTCTCTGCTCAGTGTTCCGCTCCGTGTGTGATCCGCACTCTCTGCTCAGTGTTCTGCTCTGTGTGTGAGCCGCACTCTCTGCTCAGTGTTCCGCTCTGTGTGTGAGCCGCACTCTCTGCTCAGTGTTCCGCTCTGTGTGAGTCGCACTCTCTGCTCAGTGTTCCGCTCTGTGTGAGTCGCACTCTCTGCTCAGTATTCCGTTCCGTGTGAGAGCCGCACTCTCTGCTCAGTGTTCCGCTCTGTGTGTGAGCCGCACTCTCTGCTCAGTGTTCCGCTCCGTGTGTGAGCCGCACTCTCTGCTCAGTGTTCCGCTCCGTGTGTGAGCCGCACTCTCTGCTCAGTGTTCCGCTCCGTGTGTGAGCCGCACTCTCTGCTCGGTGTTCCGCTTCGTGTGTGTGCCGCAATCTCTGCTCAGTTTTCCGCTCTGTGTGTGAGCCGCACTCTCTGCTCGGTGTTCCGCTCCGTGTGTGAGCCGCACTCTCTGCTCAGTGTTCCGCTCCGTGTGTGAGCCACACTCTCTGTTCAGTGTTCCGCTCCGTGTGTGAGCCACACTCTCTGTTCAGTGTTCCGCTCCGTGTGTGAGCCGCACTCTCTGCTCGGTGTTCCGCTCCGTGTGTGAGCCGCACTCTCTGCTCGGTGTTCCGCTCTGTGTGTGAGCCACACTCTCTGTTCAGTGTTCCGCTCCGTGTGTGAGCCACACTCTCTGTTCAGTGTTCCGCTCTGTGTGTGAGCCACACTCTCTGTTCAGTGTTCCGCTCAGTGTGTGAGCCGCACTCTCTGCTCAGTGTTCCGCTCCGTGTGTGATCCGCACTCTCTGCTCAGTGTTCCGCTCCGTGTGTGATCCGCACTCTCTGCTCAGTGTTCCGCTCCGTGTGTGATCCGCACTCTCTGCTCAGTGTTCCGCTCCGTGTGTGAGCTGCACTCTCTGCTCAGTGTTCCGCTCCGTGTGTTATCCGCACTCTCTGCTCAGTGTTCCGCTGCGTGTGTGAGCCGCACTCTCTGTTCAGTGTTCCGCACCGTGTGTGAGCTGCACTCTCTGCTCAGTGTTCCGTTCTGTGTGTGAGTCGCACTGTCTGCTCAGTGTTCCGCTCCGTGTGTGAGCCGCACTCTCTGTTCAGTGTTCCGCTCCGTGTGTGAGCTGCACTCTCTGCTCAGTGTTCCGCTCCGTGTGTGATCCGCACTCTCTGCTCAGTGTTCCGTTCCGTGTGTAAGCCGCACTCTCTGCTCAGTGTTCCGCTCCGTGTGTGAGCCGCACTCTCTGTTCAGTGTTCCGCACCGTGTGTGAGCTGCACTCTCTGCTCAGTGTTCCGCTCCGTGTGTGATCCGCACTCTCTGCTCAGTGTTCTGCTCTGTGTGTGAGCCGCACTCTCTGCTCAGTGTTCCGCTCTGTGTGTGTGTCGCACTCTCTGCTCAGTGTTCCACTCCGTGTGTGAGCCGCACTCTCTGCTCAGTGTTCCGCTCTGTGTGAGTCGCACTCTCTGCTCAGTGTTCCGTTCCGTGTGAGAGCCGCACTCTCTGCTCAGTGTTCCGCTCCGTGTGTGCGTCGCACTCTCTGCTCAGTGTTCCGCTCCGTGTGTGCGTCGCACTCTCTGCTCAGTGTTCTGCTCTGTGTGTGTGTGTCGCACTCTCTGCTCAGTGTTCCGCTCTGTGTGTGAGCCGCACTCTCTGCTCAGTGTTCCGCTCCGTGTGTGAGCCGCACTCTCTGCTCAGTGTTCCGCTCTGTGTGTGAGCCGCACTCTCTGCTCAGTGTTCCGCTCCGTGTGTGATCCGCACTCTCTGCTCAGTGTTCTGCTCTGTGTGTGAGCCGCACTCTCTGCTCAGTGTTCCGCTCCGTGTGTGAGCCTCACTCTCTGCTCAGTGTTCCGCTCCGTGTGTGCGTCGCACTCTCTGCTCAGTGTTCCGCTCCGTGTGTGATCCGCACTCTCTGCTCAGTGTTCTGCTCTGTGTGTGAGCCGCACTCTCTGCTCAGTGTTCCGCTCCGTGTGTGAGCCTCACTCTCTGCTCAGTGTTCCGCTCCGTGTGTGATCCGCACTCTCTGCTCAGTGTTCTGCTCTGTGTGTGAGCCGCACTCTCTGCTCAGTGTTCTGCTCTGTGTGTGATCCGCACTCTCTGCTCAGTGTTCTGCTCTGTGTGTGAGCCGCACTCTCTGCTCAGTGTTCCGCTCCGTGTGTGAGCCTCACTCTCTGCTCAGTGTTCCGCTCCGTGTGTGATCCGCACTCTCTGCTCAGTGTTCCGCTCTGTGTGTGAGCCGCACTCTCTGCTCAGTGTTCCGCTCTGTGTGTGATCCGCACTCTCTGCTCAGTGTTCTGCTCTGTGTGTGAGCCGCACTCTCTGCTCAGTGTTCTGCTCTGTGTGTGATCCGCACTCTCTGCTCAGTGTTCTGCTCTGTGTGTGAGCCGCACTCTCTGCTCAGTGTTCTGCTCTGTGTGTGATCCGCACTCTCTGCTCAGTGTTCTGCTCTGTGTGTGAGCCGCACTCTCTGCTCAGTGTTCCGCTCCGTGTGTGAGCCTCACTCTCTGCTCAGTGTTCCGCTCCGTGTGTGATCCGCACTCTCTGCTCAGTGTTCTGCTCTGTGTGTGAGCCGCACTCTCTGCTCAGTGTTCTGCTCTGTGTGTGATCCGCACTCTCTGCTCAGTGTTCTGCTCTGTGTGTGAGCCGCACTCTCTGCTCAGTGTTCCGCTCCGTGTGTGAGCCTCACTCTCTGCTCAGTGTTCCGCTCCGTGTGTGATCCGCACTCTCTGCTCAGTGTTCTGCTCTGTGTGTGAGCCGCACTCTCTGCTCAGTGTTCTGCTCTGTGTGTGATCCGCACTCTCTGCTCAGTGTTCCGCTCCGTGTGTGAGCCTCACTCTCTGCTCAGTGTTCCGCTCCGTGTGTGATCCGCACTCTCTGCTCAGTGTTCCGCTCTGTGTGAGTCGCACTCTCTGCTCAGTGTTCCGTTCCGTGTGAGAGCCGCACTCTCTGCTCAGTGTTCCGCTCTGTGTGTGCTTCGCACTCTCTGCTCAGTGTTCCGCTCTGTGTGTGTGTCGCACTCTCTGCTCAGTGTTCCGCTCCGTGTGTGAGCCGCACTCTCTGCTCAGTGTTCCGCTCCGTGTGTGAGCCGCACTCTCTGCTCAGTGTTCCGCTCCGTGTGTGAGCCGCACTCTCTGCTCAGTGTTCCGCTTCGTGTGTGTGCCGCACTCTCTGCTCAGTGTTCCGCTCTGTGTGTGATCCGCACTCTCTGCTCAGTGTTCTGCTCTGTGTGTGAGCCGCACTCTCTGCTCAGTGTCCCGCTCCGTGTGTGAGCCGCACTCTCTGCTCAGTGTTCCGCTCCGTGTGTGCGTCGCACTCTCTGCTCAGTGTTCCGCTCCGTGTGTGAGTCGCGTTCTCTGTTCCGTGTGTGAGCCGCACTCTCTGCTCAGTGTTCCGCTCCGTGTGTGCGTCGCACTCTCTGCTCAGTGTTCCGCTCCGTGTGTGAGTCGCGTTCTCTGTTCCGTGTGTGAGCCGCACTCTTTGCTCAGTGTTCCGTTCCGTGTGAGAGCCGCACTCTCTGCTCAGTGTTCCGCTCCGTGTGTGCGTCGCACTCTCTGCTCAGTGTTCCGCTCCGTGTGTGCGTCGCACTCTCTGCTCAGTGTTCTGCTCTGTGTGTGTGTGTCGCACTCTCTGCTCAGTGTTCCGCTCTGTGTGTGAGCCGCACTCTCTGTTCAGTGTTCTGCTCCGTGTGTGCGTGTCGCACTCTCTGCTCAGTGTTCCGCTCCGTGTTTGCTTCACACTCTCTGCTCAGTGTTCCGCTCCGTGTGTGAGCCGCACTCTCTGCTCAGTGTTCCGCTCCGTGTGTGCGTCGCACTCTCTGCTCAGTGTTCCGCTCCGTGTGTGCGTCGCACTCTCTGCTCAGTGTTCCGCTCCGTGTGTAAGCCGCACTCTCTGCTCAGTGTTCCGCTCCGTGTGTGAGCCGCACTCTCTGCTCAGTGTTCCGCTCCGTGTGTGCGTCGCACTCTCTGCTCAGTGTTCCGCTCTGTGTGTGCGTCGCACTCTCTGCTCAGTGTTCCGCTCCGTGTGTGAGCCGCACTCTCTGCTCAGTGTTCCGCTCCGTGTGTGAGCCGCACTCTCTACTCAGTGTTCCGCTCCGTGTGTGCGTCGCACTCTCTGCTCAGTGTTCCGCTCCGTGTTTGCTTCACACTCTCTGCTCAGTGTTCCGCTCCGTGTGTGAGCCGCACTCTCTGCTCAGTGTTCCGCTCCGTGTGTGCGTCGCACTCTCTGCTCAGTGTTCCGCTCCGTGTGTGAGCCGCACTCTCTGCTCAGTGTTCCGCTCCGTGTGTGAGCCGCACTCTCTGCTCAGTGTTCCGCTCCGTGTGTGCGTAGCACTCTCTGCTCAGTGTTCCGCTCTGTGTGTGCGTCGCACTCTCTGCTCAGTGTTCCGCCCTGTGTGTGCTTCGCACTCTCTGCTCAGTGTTCCGCTCTGTGTGTGTGTCGCACTCTCTGCTCAGTGTTCCGCTCCGTGTGTGAGCCGCACTCTCTGCTCAGTGTTCCGCTCTGTGTGTGAGCCGCACTCTCTGCTCAGTGTTCCGCTCTGTGTGTGAGCCGCACTCTCTGCTCAGTGTTCCGCTCCGTGTGTGAGCCGCACTCTCTGCTCAGTGTTCCGCTCTGTGTGTGAGCCGCACTCTCTGCTCAGTGTTCCGCTCCGTGTGTGAGCCGCACTCTCTGCTCAGTGTTCCGCTCCGTGTGTGAGCCGCACTCTCTGCTCGGTGTTCCGCTCTGTGTGTGAGCCGCACTCTCTGCTCAGTGTTCCGCTCTGTGTGTGAGCCGCACTCTCTGCTCAGTGTTCCGCTCCGTGTGTGAGCCGCACTCTCTGCTCAGTTTTCCGCTCTGTGTGTGAGCCGCACTCTCTGCTCGGTGTTCCGCTCCGTGTGTGAGCCGCACTCTCTGCTCAGTGTTCCGCTCTGTGTGTGAGCCACACTCTCTGTTCAGTGTTCCGCTCCGTGTGTGAGCCGCACTCTCTGCTCAGTGTTCCGCTCTGTGTGTGAGCCACACTCTCTGTTCAGTGTTCCGCTCAGTGTGTGAGCCGCACTCTCTGCTCAGTGTTCCGCTCCGTGTGTGAGCCGCACTCTCTGCTCAGTGTTCCGCTCCGTGTGTGAGCCGCACTCTCTGTTCAGTGTTCCGCACCGTGTGTGAGCCGCACTCTCTGCTCAGTTTTCCGCTCTGTGTGTGCGTCGCACTCTCTGCTCAGTGTTCCGCTCCGTGTGTGAGCCGCACTCTCTGTTCAGTGTTCCGCTCTGTGTGTGCGTCGCACTCTCTGCTCAGTGTTCCGCTCTGTGTGTGTGTCGCTCTCTCTGCTCAGTGTTCTGCTCCGTGTGTGAGCCGCACTCTCTGCTCAGTGTTCCGTTCCGTGTGAGAGCCGCACTCTCTGCTCAGTGTTCCGCTCCGTGTGTGCGTCGCACTCTCTGCTCAGTGTTCCGCTCCGTGTGTGCGTCGCACTCTCTGCTCAGTGTTCCGCTCTGTGTGTGTGTCGCTCTCTCTGCTCAGTGTTCCGCTCCGTGTGTGAGCTGCACTCTCTGCTCAGTGTTCCGTTCCGTGTGAGAGCCGCACTCTCTGCTCAGTGTTCCGCTCCGTGTGTGAGCCGCACTCTCTGCTCAGTGTTCCGCTTTGTGTGTGTGCCGCACTCTCTGCTCAGTTTTCCGCTCTGTGTGTGAGCCGCACTCTCTGCTCAGTGTTCCGCTTTGTGTGTGTGCCGCACTCTCTGCTCAGTTTTCCGCTCTGTGTGTGAGCCGCACTCTCTGCTCAGTGTTCCGCTTTGTGTGTGTGCCGCACTCTCTGCTCAGTGTTCCGTTCCGTGTGTGAGCCGCACTCTCTGCTCAGTGTTCCGCTCCCTGTGTGAGCCGCACTCTCTGCTCAGTGTTCCGCTCCGTGTGTGAGCCGCACTCTCTGCTCAGTGTTCCGTTCCGTGTGTGAGCCGCACTCTCTGCTCAGTGTTCCGCACCGTGTGTGAGCCGCACTCTCTGCTCAGTTTTCCGCTCTTTGTGTGCGTCGCACTCTCTGCTCAGTGTTCCGCTCCGTGTGTGAGCCGCACTCTCTGCTCAGTGTTCCGCTCTGTGTGTGAGCCGCACTCTCTGCTCAGTTTTCCGCTCTTTGTGTGCGTCGCACTCTCTGCTCAGTGTTCCGTTCCGTGTGTGAGCCGCACTCTCTGCTCAGTGTTCCGCACCGTGTGTGAGCCGCACTCTCTGCTCAGTTTTCCGCTCTGTGTGTCCGTCGCACTCTCTGCTCATTGTTCCGCTCTGTGTGTGAGCCGCACTCTCTGCTCAGTGTTCCGCTCCGTGTGAGTCGCACTCTCTGCTCAGTGTTCCGCTCCGTGTGTGCGTCGCACTCTCTGCTCAGTGTTCCGCTCCGTGTGTGCGTCGCACTCTCTGCTCAGTGTTCCGGTCCGTGTGTGAGCCGCACTCTCTGCTCAGTGTTCCGCTCTGTGTGTGAGCCGCACTCTCTGTTCAGTGTTCCGCTCCGTGTGTGAGCCGCACTCTCTGTTCAGTGTTCCGCACCGTGTGTGAGCCGCACTCTCTGCTCAGTTTTCCGCTCTGTGTGTGCGTCGCACTCTCTGCTCAGTGTTCCGCAACGTGTGTGTGTGTCGCACTCTCTGCTCAGTGTTCCGCTCTGTGTGTGAGCCGCACTCTCTGTTCAGTGTTCTGCTCCGTGTGTGCGTGTCGCACTCTCTGCTCAGTGTTCCGCTCCGTGTTTGCATCGCACTCTCTGCTCAGTGTTCCGCTCCGTGTGTGAGCCGCACTCTCTGCTCAGTGTTCCGCTCCGTGTGTGCGTCGCACTCTCTGCTCAGTGTTCCGCTCCGTGTGTGAGCCGCACTCTCTGCTCAGTGTTCCGCTCCGTGTGTGAGCCGCACTCTCTGCTCAGTGTTCCGCTCCGTGTGTGCGTCGCACTCTCTGCTCAGTGTTCCGCTCCGTGTGTGCGTAGCACTCTCTGCTCAGTGTTCCGCTCTGTGTGTGCGTCGCACTCTCTGCTCAGTGTTCCGCTCTGTGTGTGTGTCGCACTCTCTGCTCAGTGTTCCGCTCCGTGTGTGAGCCGCACTCTCTGCTCAGTGTTCCGCTCTGTGTGTGAGCCGCACTCTCTGCTCAGTGTTCCGCTCTGTGTGTGTGTCGCACTCTCTGCTCAGTGTTCCGCTCCGTGTGTGAGCCGCACTCTCTGCTCAGTGTTCCGCTCCGTGTGTGAGCCGCACTCTCAGCTCAGTGTTCCGCTCCGTGTGTGAGCCGCACTCTCTGCTCAGTGTTCCGCTCCGTGTGTGAGCCGCACTCTCTGCTCAGTGTTCCGCTCCGTGTGTGAGCCGCACTCTCTGCTCGGTGTTCCGCTTCGTGTGTGTGCCGCACTCTCTGCTCAGTTTTCCGCTCTGTGTGTGAGCCGCACTCTCTGCTCGGTGTTCCGCTCCGTGTGTGAGCCGCACTCTCTGCTCAGTGTTCCGCTCCGTGTGTGAGCCACACTCTCTGTTCAGTGTTCCGCTCCGTGTGTGAGCCACACTCTCTGTTCAGTGTTCCGCTCCGTGTGTGAGCCGCACTCTCTGCTCGGTGTTCCGCTCCGTGTGTGAGCCGCACTCTCTGCTCGGTGTTCCGCTCTGTGTGTGAGCCACACTCTCTGTTCAGTGTTCCGCTCCGTGTGTGAGCCGCACTCTCTGCTCGGTGTTCCGCTCCGTGTGTGAGCCACACTCTCTGTTCAGTGTTCCGCTCTGTGTGTGAGCCACACTCTCTGTTCAGTGTTCCGCTCAGTGTGTGAGCCGCACTCTCTGCTCAGTGTTCCGCTCCGTGTGTGATCCGCACTCTCTGCTCAGTGTTCCGCTCCGTGTGTGATCCGCACTCTCTGCTCAGTGTTCCGCTCCGTGTGTGATCCGCACTCTCTGCTCAGTGTTCCGCTCCGTGTGTGAGCTGCACTCTCTGCTCAGTGTTCCGCTCCGTGTGTTATCCGCACTCTCTGCTCAGTGTTCCGCTGCGTGTGTGAGCCGCACTCTCTGTTCAGTGTTCCGCACCGTGTGTGAGCTGCACTCTCTGCTCAGTGTTCCGTTCTGTGTGTGAGTCGCACTGTCTGCTCAGTGTTCCGCTCCGTGTGTGAGCCGCACTCTCTGTTCAGTGTTCCGCTCCGTGTGTGAGCTGCACTCTCTGCTCAGTGTTCCGCTCCGTGTGTGATCCGCACTCTCTGCTCAGTGTTCCGTTCCGTGTGTGAGCCGCACTCTCTGCTCAGTGTTCCGCTCCGTGTGTGCGTCGCACTCTCTGCTCAGTGTTCCGCTCCGTGTGTGCGTCGCACTCTCTGCTCAGTGTTCTGCTCTGTGTGTGTGTGTCGCACTCTCTGCTCAGTGTTCCGCTCTGTGTGTGAGCCGCACTCTCTGCTCAGTGTTCCGCTCCGTGTGTGAGCCGCACTCTCTGCTCAGTGTTCCGCTCTGTGTGTGAGCCGCACTCTCTGCTCAGTGTTCCGCTCCGTGTGTGATCCGCACTCTCTGCTCAGTGTTCTGCTCTGTGTGTGAGCCGCACTCTCTGCTCAGTGTTCCGCTCCGTGTGTGAGCCTCACTCTCTGCTCAGTGTTCCGCTCCGTGTGTGCGTCGCACTCTCTGCTCAGTGTTCTGCTCTGTGTGTGAGCCGCACTCTCTGCTCAGTGTTCCGCTCCGTGTGTGAGCCTCACTCTCTGCTCAGTGTTCCGCTCCGTGTGTGATCCGCACTCTCTGCTCAGTGTTCTGCTCTGTGTGTGAGCCGCACTCTCTGCTCAGTGTTCCGCTCTGTGTGTGAGCCGCACTCTCTGCTCAGTGTTCCGCTCTGTGTGAGTCGCACTCTCTGCTCAGTGTTCCGCTCTGTGTGAGTCGCACTCTCTGCTCAGTGTTCCGTTCCGTGTGAGAGCCGCACTCTCTGCTCAGTGTTCCGCTCTGTGTGTGCTTCGCACTCTCTGCTCAGTGTTCCGCTCTGTGTGTGTGTCGCACTCTCTGCTCAGTGTTCCGCTCCGTGTGTGAGCCGCACTCTCTGCTCAGTGTTCCGCTCCGTGTGTGAGCCGCACTCTCTGCTCAGTGTTCTGCTCTGTGTGTGAGCCGCACTCTCTGCTCAGTGTCCCGCTCCGTGTGTGAGCCGCACTCTCTGCTCAGTGTTCCGCTCCGTGTGTGCGTCGCACTCTCTGCTCAGTGTTCTGCTCTGTGTGTGTGAGTCGCACTCTCTGCTCAGTGTTCCGCTCCGTGTGTGCGTCGCACTCTCTGCTCAGTGTTCTGCTCTGTGTGTGTGTGTCGCACTCTCTGCTCAGTGTTCCGCTCTGTGTGTGAGCCGCACTCTTTGCTCAGTGTTCCGTTCCGTGTGAGAGCCGCACTCTCTGCTCAGTGTTCCGCTCCGTGTGTGCGTCGCACTCTCTGCTCAGTGTTCCGCTCCGTGTGTGCGTCGCACTCTCTGCTCAGTGTTCTGCTCTGTGTGTGTGTGTCGCACTCTCTGCTCAGTGTTCCGCTCTGTGTGTGAGCCGCACTCTCTGTTCAGTGTTCTGCTCCGTGTGTGCGTGTCGCACTCTCTGCTCAGTGTTCCGCTCCGTGTTTGCTTCACACTCTCTGCTCAGTGTTCCGCTCCGTGTGTGAGCCGCACTCTCTGCTCAGTGTTCCGCTCCGTGTGTGCGTCGCACTCTCTGCTCAGTGTTCCGCTCCGTGTGTGAGCCGCACTCTCTGCTCAGTGTTCCGCTCCGTGTGTGAGCCGCACTCTCTGCTCAGTGTTCCGCTCCGTGTGTGCGTCGCACTCTCTGCTCAGTGTTCCGCTCCGTTTGTGCGTAGCACTCTCTGCTCAGTGTTCCGCTCTGTGTGTGCGTCGCACTCTCTGCTCAGTGTTCCGCCCTGTGTGTGCTTCGCACTCTCTGCTCAGTGTTCCGCTCTGTGTGTGTGTCGCACTCTCTGCTCAGTGTTCCGCTCCGTGTGTGAGCCGCACTCTCTGCTCAGTGTTCCGCTCTGTGTGTGAGCCGCACTCTCTGCTCAGTGTTCCGCTCTGTGTGTGTGTCGCACTCTCTGCTCAGTGTTCCGCTCCGTGTGTGAGCCGCACTCTCTGCTCAGTGTTCCGCTCCGTGTGTGAGCCGCACTCTCTGCTCAGTGTTCCGCTCCGTGTGTGAGCCGCACTCTCTGCTCAGTGTTCCGCTCCGTGTGTGAGCCGCACTCTCTGCTCAGTGTTCCGCTGCGTGTTTGAGCCGCACTCTCTGCTCGGTGTTCCGCTTCGTGTGTGTGCCGCAATCTCTGCTCAGTTTTCCGCTCTGTGTGTGAGCCGCACTCTCTGCTCGGTGTTCCGCTCCGTGTGTGAGCCGCACTCTCTGCTCAGTGTTCCGCTCTGTGTGTGAGCCACACTCTCTGTTCAGTGTTCCGCTCCGTGTGTGAGCCGCACTCTCTGCTCAGTGTTCCGCTCTGTGTGTGAGCCACACTCTCTGTTCAGTGTTCCGCTCAGTGTGTGAGCCGCACTCTCTGCTCAGTGTTCCGCTCCGTGTGTGAGCCGCACTCTCTGCTCAGTGTTCCGCTCCGTGTGTGAGCCGCACTCTCTGTTCAGTGTTCCGCACCGTGTGTGAGCCGCACTCTCTGCTCAGTTTTCCGCTCTGTGTGTGCGTCGCACTCTCTGCTCAGTGTTCCGCTCCGTGTGTGAGCCGCACTCTCTGTTCAGTGTTCCGCTCTGTGTGTGGGCCGCACTCTCTGCTCATTGTTCCGCTCTGTGTGAGCCGCACTCTCTGCTCAGTGTTCCGCTCCGTGTGTGCGTCGCACTCTCTGCTCAGTGTTCCGCTCTGTGTGTGTGTCGCTCTCTCTGCTCAGTGTTCCGCTCCGTGTGTGAGCCGCACTCTCTGCTCAGTGTTCCGTTCCGTGTGAGAGCCGCACTCTCTGCTCAGTGGTTCGCTCCGTGTGTGCGTCGCACTCTCTGCTCAGTGTTCCGCTCCGTGTGTGCGTCGCACTCTCTGCTCAGTGTTCCGCTCTGTGTGTGTGTCGCTCTCTCTGCTCAGTGTTCCGCTCCGTGTGTGAGCTGCACTCTCTGCTCAGTGTTCCGTTCCGTGTGAGAGCCGCACTCTCTGCTCAGTGTTCCGCTCCGTGTGTGAGCCGCACTCTCTGCTCAGTGTTCCGCTTTGTGTGTGTGCCGCACTCTCTGCTCAGTTTTCCGCTCTGTGTGTGAGCCGCACTCTCTGCTCAGTGTTCCGCTTTGTGTGTGTGCCGCACTCTCTGCTCAGTTTTCCGCTCTGTGTGTGAGCCGCACTCTCTGCTCAGTGTTCCGCTTTGTGTGTGTGCCGCACTCTCTGCTCAGTGTTCCGTTCCGTGTGTGAGCCGCACTCTCTGCTCAGTGTTCCGCTCCGTGTGTGAGCCGCACTCTCTGCTCAGTGTTCCGCTCTGTGTGTGAGCCGCACTCTCTGCTCAGTGTTCCGTTCCGTGTGTGAGCCGCACTCTCTGCTCAGTGTTCCGTTCCGTGTGTGAGCCGCACTCTCTGCTCAGTGTTCCGCTCTGTGTGTGAGCCGCACTCTCTGCTCAGTGTTCCGTTCCGTGTGTGAGCCGCACTCTCTGCTCAGTGTTCCGCACCGTGTGTGAGCCGCACTCTCTGCTCAGTTTTCCGCTCTTTGTGTGCGTCGCACTCTCTGCTCAGTGTTCCGCTCCGTGTGTGAGCCGCACTCTCTGCTCAGTGTTCCGCTCTGTGTGTGAGCCGCACTCTCTGCTCAGTGTTCCGTTCCGTGTGTGAGCCGCACTCTCTGCTCAGTGTTCCGTTCCGTGTGTGAGCCGCACTCTCTGCTCAGTGTTCCGCACCGTGTGTGAGCCGCACTCTCTGCTCAGTTTTCCGCTCTTTGTGTGCGTCGCACTCTCTGCTCAGTGTTCCGTTCCGTGTGTGAGCCGCACTCTCTGCTCAGTGTTCCGCACCGTGTGTGAGCCGCACTCTCTGCTCAGTTTTCCGCTCTGTGTGTCCGTCGCACTCTCTGCTCATTGTTCCGCTCTGTGTGTGAGCCGCACTCTCTGCTCAGTGTTCCGCTCCGTGTGAGTCGCACTCTCTGCTCAGTGTTCCGCTCCGTGTGTGCGTCGCACTCTCTGCTCAGTGTTCCGCTCCGTGTGTGCGTCGCACTCTCTGCTCAGTGTTCCGCAACGTGTGTGAGCCGCGTTCTCTGTTCCGTGTGTGAGCCGCACTCTCTGCTCAGTGTTCCGCTCCGTGTGTGCGTCGCACTCTCTGCTCAGTGTTCCGCTCCGTGTGTGCGTAGCACTCTCTGCTCAGTGTTCCGCTCTGTGTGCGTCGCACTCTCTGCTCAGTGTTCCGCTCCGTGTGTGCGTAGCACTCTCTGCTCAGTGTTCCGCTCTGTGTGCGTCGCACTCTCTGCTCAGTGTTCCGCTCTGTGTGTGAGCCGCACTCTCTGCTCAGTGTTCCGCTCTGTGTGTGTGTCGCACTCTCTGCTCAGTTTTCCGCTCCGTGTGTGAGCCGCACTCTCTGCTCAGTGTTCCGCTCCGTGTGTGAGCCGCACTCTCTGCTCAGTGTTCCGCTCCGTGTGTGAGCCGCACTCTCTGCTCAGTGTTCCGCTCCGTGTGTGAGCCGCACTCTCTGCTCGGTGTTCCGCTTCGTGTGTGTGCCGCACTCTCTGCTCAGTTTTCCGCTCTGTGTGTGAGCCGCACTCTCTGCTCGGTGTTCCGCTCCGTGTGTGAGCCGCACTCTCTGCTCAGTGTTCCGCTCTGTGTGTGAGCCACACTCTCTGTTCAGTGTTCCGCTCCGTGTGTGAGCCGCACTCTCTGCTCAGTGTTCCGCTCAGTGTGTGAGCCGCACTCTCTGCTCAGTGTTCCGCTCCGTGTGTGAGCCGCACTCTCTGCTCATTGTTCCGCTCTGTGTGAGCCGCACTCTCTGCTCAGTGTTCCGCTCCGTGTGTGCGTCGCACTCTCTGCTCAGTGTTCCGCTCTGTGTGTGTGTCGCTCTCTCTGCTCAGTGTTCCGCTCCGTGTGTGAGCCGCACTCTCTGCTCAGTGTTCCGTTCCGTGTGTGAGCCGCACTCTCTGCTCAGTGTTCCGCTCCGTGTGTGAGCCGCACTCTCTGCTCAGTGTTCCGCTCTGTGTGTGAGCCGCACTCTCTGCTCAGTGTTCCGTTCCGTGTGTGAGCCGCACTCTCTGCTCAGTGTTCCGTTCCGTGTGTGAGCCGCACTCTCTGCTCAGTGTTCCGCACCGTGTGTGAGCCGCACTCTCTGCTCAGTTTTCCGCTCTTTGTGTGCGTCGCACTCTCTGCTCAGTGTTCCGCTCCGTGTGTGAGCCGCACTCTCTGCTCAGTGTTCCGCTCTGTGTGTGAGCCGCACTCTCTGCTCAGTGTTCCGTTCCGTGTGTGAGCCGCACTCTCTGCTCAGTGTTCCGCACCGTGTGTGAGCCGCACTCTCTGCTCAGTTTTCCGCTCTGTGTGTCCGTCGCACTCTCTGCTCATTGTTCCGCTCTGTGTGTGAGCCGCACTCTCTGCTCAGTGTTCCGCTTCGTGTGAGTCGCACTCTCTGCTCAGTGTTCCGCTCCGTGTGTGCGTCGCACTCTCTGCTCAGTGTTCCGCTCCGTGTGTGCGTCGCACTCTCTGCTCAGTGTTCCGGTCCGTGTGTGAGCCGCACTCTCTGCTCAGTGTTCCGCTCCGTGTGTGAGCCGCACTCTCTGTTCAGTGTTCCGCTCCGTGTGTGAGCCGCACTCTCTGTTCAGTGTTCCGCACCGTGTGTGAGCCGCACTCTCTGCTCAGTTTTCCGCTCTGTGTGTGCGTCGCACTCTCTGCTCAGTGTTCCGCAACGTGTGTGAGCCGCGTTCTCTGTTCCGTGTGTGAGCCGCACTCTCTGCTCAGTGTTCCGCTCCGTGTGTGCGTCGCACTCTCTGCTCAGTGTTCCGCTCCGTGTGTGCGTAGCACTCTCTGCTCAGTGTTCCGCTCTGTGTGTGAGCCGCACTCTCTGCTCAGTGTTCCGCTCTGTGTGTGTGTCGCACTCTCTGCTCAGTTTTCCGCTCCGTGTGTGAGCCGCACTCTCTGCTCAGTGTTCCGCTCCGTGTGTGAGCCGCACTCTCTGCTCAGTGTTCCGCTCCGTGTGTGAGCCGCACTCTCTGCTCAGTGTTCCGCTCCGTGTGTGAGCCGCACTCTCTGCTCGGTGTTCCGCTTCGTGTGTGTGCCGCACTCTCTGCTCAGTTTTCCGCTCTGTGTGTGAGCCGCACTCTCTGCTCGGTGTTCCGCTCCGTGTGTGAGCCGCACTCTCTGCTCAGTGTTCCGCTCTGTGTGTGAGCCACACTCTCTGTTCAGTGTTCCGCTCCGTGTGTGAGCCGCACTCTCTGCTCAGTGTTCCGCTCCGTGTGTGAGCCGCACTCTCTGCTCAGTGTTCCGCTCCGTGTGTGAGCCGCACTCTCTGCTCAGTGTTCCGCTCCGTGTGTGAGCCGCACTCTCTGTTCAGTGTTCCGCACCGTGTGTGAGCCGCACTCTCTGCTCAGTTTTCCGCTCTGTGTTTGCGTCGCACTCTCTGCTCAGTGTTCCGCTCTGTGTGTGTGTCGCACTCTCTGTTCAGTGTTCCGCTCTGTGTGTGAGCTGCACTCTCTGCTCAGTGTTCCGCTCCGTGTGTGAGCCGCACTCTCTGCTCAGTGTTCCGCTTTGTGTGTGTGCCGCACTCTCTGCTCAGTTTTCCGCTCTGTGTGTGAGCCGCACTCTCTGCTCAGTGTTCCGCTTTGTGTGTGTGCCGCACTCTCTGCTCAGTGTTCCGTTCCGTGTGTGAGCCGCACTCTCTGCTCAGTGTTCCGCTCCGTGTGTGAGCCGCACTCTCTGCTCAGTGTTCCGCTCTGTGTGCTCAGTGTTCCGTTTCGTGTGTGAGCCGCACTCTCTGCTCAGTGTTCCGCTCTGTGTGTGAGCCGCACTCTCTGCTCAGTGTTCCGTTCCGTGTGTGAGCCGCACTCTCTGCTCAGTGTTCCGTTCCGTGTGTGAGCCGCACTCTCTGCTCAGTGTTCCGCACCGTGTGTGAGCCGCACTCTCTGCTCAGTTTTCCGCTGTTTGTGTGCGTCGCACTCTCTGCTCAGTGTTCCGCTCCGTGTGTGAGCCGCACTCTCTGCTCAGTGTTCCGCTCTGTGTGTGAGCCGCACTCTCTGCTCAGTGTTCCGTTCCGTGTGTGAGCCGCACTCTCTGCTCAGTGTTCCGCACCGTGTGTGAGCCGCACTCTCTGCTCAGTTTTCCGCTCTGTGTGTCCGTCGCACTCTCTGTTCAGTGTTCCGCTCTGTGTGTGTGCCGCACTCTCTGCTCATTGTTCCGCTCTGTGTGTGAGCCGCACTCTCTGCTCAGTGTTCCGCTCCGTGTGAGTCGCACTCTCTGCTCAGTGTTCCGCTCCGTGTGTGCGTCGCACTCTCTGCTCAGTGTTCCGCTCCGTGTGTGCGTCGCACTCTCTGCTCAGTGTTCCGGTCCGTGTGTGAGCCGCACTCTCTGCTCAGTGTTCCGCTCTGTGTGTGAGCCGCACTCTCTGTTCAGTGTTCCGCTCCGTGTGTGAGCCGCACTCTCTGTTCAGTGTTCCGCACCGTGTGTGAGCCGCGTTCTCTGTTCCGTGTGTGAGCCGCACTCTCTGCTCAGTGTTCCGCTCCGTGTGTGAGCCGCACTCTCTGCTCAGTGTTCCGCTCTGTGTGTGTGTCGCACTCTCTGCTCAGTGTTCTGCTCTGTGTGAGTCGCACTCTCTGCTCAGTGTTCCGTTCCGTGTGAGAGCCGCACTCTCTGCTCAGTGTTCCGCACCGTGTGTGAGCCGCACTCTCTGCTCAGTTTTCCGCTCTGTGTGTGCGTCGCACTCTCTGCTCAGTGTTCCGCTCTGTGTGTGAGCCGCACTCTCTGTTCAGTGTTCTGCTCCGTGTGTGCGTGTCGCACTCTCTGCTCAGTGTTCCGCTCTGTGTGTGAGCCGCACTCTCTGCTCAGTGTTCCGCTCCGTGTGTGTGTCGCACTCTCTGCTCAGTGTTCTGCTCTGTGTGAGTCGCACTCTCTGCTCAGTGTTCCGTTCCGTGTGAGAGCCGCACTCTCTGCTCAGTGTTCCGCTCTGTGTGAGTCGCACTCTCTGCTCAGTGTTCTGCTCTGTGTGTGTGTGTCGCACTCTCTGCTCAGTGTTACGCTCTGTGTGTGAGCCGCACTCTCTGTTCAGTGTTCTGCTCCGTGTGTGCGTCGCACTCTCTGCTCAGTGTTCCGTTCTGTGTGTGCGTCACAATCTCTGCTCAGTGTTCCGCTCTGTGTGTGCTTCGCACTCTCTGCTCAGTGTTCCGCTCCGTGTGTGATCCGCACTCTCTGCTCAGTGTTCTGCTCTGTGTGTGAGCCGCACTCTCTGCTCAGTGTTCCGCTCTGTGTGTGTGTCGCACTCTCTGCTCAGTGTTCCACTCCGTGTGTGAGCCGCACTCTCTGCTCAGTGTTCCGGTCCGTGTGTGCGTCGCACTCTCTGCTCAGTGTTCCGCTCCGTGTGTGCGTCGCACTCTCTGCTCAGTGTTCCGCTCTGTGTGTGAGCTGCACTCTCTGTTCAGTGTTCTGCTCCGTGTGTGAGCCGCACTCTCTGCTCAGTGTTCCGCTTTGTGTGTGTGCCGCACTCTCTGCTCAGTGTTCCGTTCCGTGTGTGAGCCGCACTCTCTGCTCAGTGTTCCGTTCCGTGTGTGAGCCGCACTCTCTGCTCAGTGTTCCGTTCCGTGTGTGAGCCGCACTCTCTGCTCAGTTTTCCGCTCTTTGTGTGCGTCGCACTCTCTGCTCAGTGTTCCGCTCCGTGTGTGAGCCGCACTCTCTGCTCAGTGTTCCGCTCTGTGTGTGAGCCGCACTCTCTGCTCAGTGTTCCGTTCCGTGTGTGAGCCGCACTCTCTGCTCAGTGTTCCGTTCCGTGTGTGAGCCGCACTCTCTGCTCAGTGTTCCGTTCCGTGTGTGAGCCGCACTCTCTGCTCAGTTTTCCGCTCTTTGTGTGCGTCGCACTCTCTGCTCAGTGTTCCGCTCCGTGTGTGAGCCGCACTCTCTGCTCAGTGTTCCGCTCTGTGTGTGAGCCGCACTCTCTGCTCAGTGTTCCGTTCCGTGTGTGAGCCGCACTCTCTGCTCAGTGTTCCGTTCCGTGTGTGAGCCGCACTCTCTGCTCAGTTTTCCGCTCTTTGTGTGCGTCGCACTCTCTGCTCAGTGTTCCGCTCCGTGTGTGAGCCGCACTCTCTGCTCAGTGTTCCGCTCTGTGTGTGAGCCGCACTCTCTGCTCAGTGTTCCGCTCTGTGTGTGAGCCGCACTCTCTGCTCAGTGTTCCGCACCGTGTGTGAGCCGCACTCTCTGCTCAGTTTTCCGCTCTGTGTGTCCGTCGCACTCTCTGTTCAGTGTTCCGCTCTGTGTGTGAGCCGCACTCTCTGCTCATTGTTCCGCTCTGTGTGTGAGCCGCACTCTCTGCTCAGTGTTCCGCTCCGTGTGAGTCGCACTCTCTGCTCAGTGTTCCGCTCCGTGTGTGCGTCGCACTCTCTGCTCAGTGTTCCGCTCTGTGTGTGCGTCGCACTCTCTGCTCAGTGTTCCGGTCCGTGTGTGAGCCGCACTCTCTGCTCAGTGTTCCGCTCTGTGTGTGAGCCGCACTCTCTGTTCAGTGTTCCGCTCCGTGTGTGAGCCGCACTCTCTGTTCAGTGTTCCGCACCGTGTGTGAGCCGCGTTCTCTGTTCCGTGTGTGAGCCGCACTCTCTGCTCAGTGTTCCGCTCCGTGTGTGAGCCGCACTCTCTGCTCAGTGTTCCGCTCTGTGTGTGTGTCGCACTCTCTGCTCAGTGTTCCGTTCCGTGTGAGAGCCGCACTCTCTGCTCAGTGTTCCGTTCCGTGTGTGAGCCGCACTCTCTGCTCAGTGTTCCGCACCGTGTGTGAGCCGCACTCTCTGCTCAGTTTTCCGCTCTTTGTGTGCGTCGCACTCTCTGCTCAGTGTTCCGCTCTGTGTGTGAGCCGCACTCTCTGCTCAGTGTTCCGTTCCGTGTGTGAGCCGCACTCTCTGCTCAGTGTTCCGCACCGTGTGTGAGCCGCACTCTCTGCTCAGTTTTCCGCTCTGTGTGTCCGTCGCACTCTCTGCTCATTGTTCCGCTCTGTGTGTGAGCCGCACTCTCTGCTCAGTGTTCCGCTTCGTGTGAGTCGCACTCTCTGCTCAGTGTTCCGCTCCGTGTGTGCGTCGCACTCTCTGCTCAGTGTTCCGGTCCGTGTGTGAGCCGCACTCTCTGCTCAGTGTTCCGCTCTGTGTGTGAGCCGCACTCTCTGTTCAGTGTTCCGCTCCGTGTGTGAGCCGCACTCTCTGTTCAGTGTTCCGCACCGTGTGTGAGCCGCACTCTCTGCTCAGTTTTCCGCTCTGTGTGTGCGTCGCACTCTCTGCTCAGTGTTCCGCAACGTGTGTGAGCCGCGTTCTCTGTTCCGTGTGTGAGCCGCACTCTCTGCTCAGTGTTCCGCTCCGTGTGTGCGTCGCACTCTCTGCTCAGTGTTCCGCTCCGTGTGTGCGTAGCACTCTCTGCTCAGTGTTCCGCTCTGTGTGCGTCGCACTCTCTGCTCAGTGTTCCGCTCTGTGTGCGTCGCACTCTCTGCTCAGTTTTCCGCTCCGTGTGTGAGCCGCACTCTCTGCTCAGTGTTCCGCTCCGTGTGTGAGCCGCACTCTCTGCTCAGTGTTCCGCTCCGTGTGTGAGCCGCACTCTCTGCTCAGTGTTCCGCTCCGTGTGTGAGCCGCACTCTCTGCTCGGTGTTCCGCTTCGTGTGTGTGCCGCACTCTCTGCTCGGTTTTCCGCTCTGTGTGTGAGCCGCACTCTCTGCTCGGTGTTCCGCTCCGTGTGTGAGCCGCACTCTCTGCTCAGTGTTCCGCTCTGTGTGTGAGCCGCACTCTCTGCTCAGTGTTCCGCTCAGTGTGTGAGCCGCACTCTCTGCTCAGTGTTCCGCTCCGTGTGTGAGCCGCACTCTCTGCTCAGTGTTCCGCTCCGTGTGTGAGCCGCACTCTCTGTTCAGTGTTCCGCACCGTGTGTGAGCCGCACTCTCTGCTCAGTTTTCCGCTCTGTGTTTGCGTCGCACTCTCTGCTCAGTGTTCCGCTCTGTGTGTGTGTCGCACTCTCTGTTCAGTGTTCCGCTCTGTGTGTGAGCTGCACTCTCTGCTCAGTGTTCCGCTCCGTGTGTGAGCCGCACTCTCTGCTCAGTGTTCCGCTTTGTGTGTGTGCCGCACTCTCTGCTCAGTTTTCCGCTCTGTGTGTGAGCCGCACTCTCTGCTCAGTGTTCCGCTTTGTGTGTGTGCCGCACTCTCTGCTCAGTGTTCCGTTCCGTGTGTGAGCCGCACTCTCTGCTCAGTGTTCCGCTCCGTGTGTGAGCCGCACTCTCTGCTCAGTGTTCCGCTCTGTGTGCTCAGTGTTCCGTTTCGTGTGTGAGCCGCACTCTCTGCTCAGTGTTCCGCTCTGTGTGTGAGCCGCACTCTCTGCTCAGTGTTCCGTTCCGTGTGTGAGCCGCACTCTCTGCTCAGTGTTCCGTTCCGTGTGTGAGCCGCACTCTCTGCTCAGTGTTCCGCACCGTGTGTGAGCCGCACTCTCTGCTCAGTTTTCCGCTGTTTGTGTGCGTCGCACTCTCTGCTCAGTGTTCCGCTCCGTGTGTGAGCCGCACTCTCTGCTCAGTGTTCCGCTCTGTGTGTGAGCCGCACTCTCTGCTCAGTGTTCCGTTCCGTGTGTGAGCCGCACTCTCTGCTCAGTGTTCCGCACCGTGTGTGAGCCGCACTCTCTGCTCAGTTTTCCGCTCTGTGTGTCCGTCGCACTCTCTGTTCAGTGTTCCGCTCTGTGTGTGTGCCGCACTCTCTGCTCATTGTTCCGCTCTGTGTGTGAGCCGCACTCTCTGCTCAGTGTTCCGCTCCGTGTGAGTCGCACTCTCTGCTCAGTGTTCCGCTCCGTGTGTGCGTCGCACTCTCTGCTCAGTGTTCCGCTCCGTGTGTGCGTCGCACTCTCTGCTCAGTGTTCCGGTCCGTGTGTGAGCCGCACTCTCTGCTCAGTGTTCCGCTCTGTGTGTGAGCCGCACTCTCTGTTCAGTGTTCCGCTCCGTGTGTGAGCCGCACTCTCTGTTCAGTGTTCCGCACCGTGTGTGAGCCGCGTTCTCTGTTCCGTGTGTGAGCCGCACTCTCTGCTCAGTGTTCCGCTCCATGTGTGAGCCGCACTCTCTGCTCAGTGTTCCGCTCTGTGTGTGTGTCGCACTCTCTGCTCAGTGTTCTGCTCTGTGTGAGTCGCACTCTCTGCTCAGTGTTCCGTTCCGTGTGAGAGCCGCACTCTCTGCTCAGTGTTCCGCACCGTGTGTGAGCCGCACTCTCTGCTCAGTTTTCCGCTCTGTGTGTGCGTCGCACTCTCTGCTCAGTGTTCCGCTCTGTGTGTGAGCCGCACTCTCTGTTCAGTGTTCTGCTCCGTGTGTGCGTGTCGCACTCTCTGCTCAGTGTTCCGCTCTGTGTGTGAGCCGCACTCTCTGCTCAGTGTTCCGCTCTGTGTGTGAGTCGCACTCTCTGCTCAGTGTTCCACTCTGTGTGTGAGCCGCACTCTCTGCTCAGTGTTCCGCTCCGTGTGTGTGTCGCACTCTCTGCTCAGTGTTCTGCTCTGTGTGAGTCGCACTCTCTGCTCAGTGTTCCGTTCCGTGTGAGAGCCGCACTCTCTGCTCAGTGTTCCGCTCTGTGTGAGTCGCACTCTCTGCTCAGTGTTCTGCTCTGTGTGTGTGTGTCGCACTCTCTGCTCAGTGTTCCGCTCTGTGTGTGAGCCGCACTCTCTGTTCAGTGTTCTGCTCCGTGTGTGCGTGTCGCACTCTCTGCTCAGTGTTCCGCTCTGTGTGTGAGCCGCACTCTCTGTTCAGTGTTCTGCTCCGTGTGTGCGTCGCACTCTCTGCTCAGTGTTCCGTTCTGTGTGTGCGTCACAATCTCTGCTCAGTGTTCCGCTCTGTGTGTGCTTCGCACTCTCTGCTCAGTGTTCCGCTCCGTGTGTGATCCGCACTCTCTGCTCAGTGTTCTGCTCTGTGTGTGAGCCGCACTCTCTGCTCAGTGTTCCGCTCTGTGTGTGTGTCGCACTCTCTGCTCAGTGTTCCACTCCGTGTGTGAGCCGCACTCTCTGCTCAGTGTTCCGGTCCGTGTGTGCGTCGCACTCTCTGCTCAGTGTTCCGCTCCGTGTGTGCGTCGCACTCTCTGCTCAGTGTTCCGCTCTGTGTGTGAGCTGCACTCTCTGTTCAGTGTTCTGCTCCGTGTGTGAGCCGCACTCTCTGCTCAGTGTTCCGCTTTGTGTGTGTGCCGCACTCTCTGCTCAGTGTTCCGTTCCGTGTGTGAGCCGCACTCTCTGCTCAGTGTTCCGTTCCGTGTGTGAGCCGCACTCTCTGCTCAGTGTTCCGTTCCGTGTGTGAGCCGCACTCTCTGCTCAGTTTTCCGCTCTTTGTGTGCGTCGCACTCTCTGCTCAGTGTTCCGCTCCGTGTGTGAGCCGCACTCTCTGCTCAGTGTTCCGCTCTGTGTGTGAGCCGCACTCTCTGCTCAGTGTTCCGTTCCGTGTGTGAGCCGCACTCTCTGCTCAGTGTTCCGCACCGTGTGTGAGCCGCACTCTCTGCTCAGTTTTCCGCTCTGTGTGTCCGTCGCACTCTCTGTTCAGTGTTCCGCTCTGTGTGTGAGCCGCACTCTCTGCTCATTGTTCCGCTCTGTGTGTGAGCCGCACTCTCTGCTCAGTGTTCCGCTCCGTGTGAGTCGCACTCTCTGCTCAGTGTTCCGCTCCGTGTGTGCGTCGCACTCTCTGCTCAGTGTTCCGCTCTGTGTGTGAGCCGCACTCTCTGTTCAGTGTTCCGCTCTGTGTGTGAGCCGCACTCTCTGTTCAGTGTTCCGTTCCGTGTGTGAGCCGCACTCTCTGCTCAGTGTTCCGCTCTGTGTGTGAGCCGCACTCTCTGTTCAGTGTTCCGCTCCGTGTGTGAGCCGCACTCTCTGCTCAGTGTTCCGCTCTGTGTGTGAGCCGCACTCTCTGTTCAGTGTTCCGGTCCGTGTGTGAGCCGCACTCTCTGCTCAGTGTTCCGCTCTGTGTGTGAGCCGCACTCTCTGTTCAGTGTTCCGCACCGTGTGTGAGCCGCACTCTCTGCTCAGTTTTCCGCTCTGTGTGTGCGTCGCACTCTCTGCTCAGTGTTCCGCACCGTGTGTGAGCCGCGTTCTCTGTTCCGTGTGTGAGCCGCACTCTCTGCTCAGTGTTCCGCTCCGTGTGTGAGCCGCACTCTCTGCTCAGTGTTCCGCTCTGTGTGTGAGTCGCACTCTCTGCTCAGTGTTCCGCTCCGTGTGTGTGTCGCACTCTCTGCTCAGTGTTCTGCTCTGTGTGAGTCGCACTCTCTGCTCAGTGTTCCGTTCCGTGTGAGAGCCGCACTCTCTGCTCAGTGTTCCGCTCCGTGTGTGCGTCGCACTCTCTGCTCAGTGTTCTGCTCTGTGTGTGTGTGTCGCACTCTCTGCTCAGTGTTCCGCTCTGTGTGTGAGCCGCACTCTCTGTTCAGTGTTCTGCTCCGTGTGTGCGTGTCGCACTCTCTGCTCAGTGTTCCGCTCTGTGTGTGAGCCGCACTCTCTGTTCAGTGTTCTGCTCCGTGTGTGCGTCGCACTCTCTGCTCAGTGTTCCGCTCTGTGTGTGAGCCGCACTCTCTGCTCAGTGTTCCGTTCTGTGTGTGCGTCACAATCTCTGCTCAGTGTTCCGCTCTGTTTGTGAGCCGCACTCTCTGCTCAGTGTTCCGCTCTGTGTCTGAGCCGCACTCTCTGCTCAGTTTTCCGCTCCGTTTGTGAGCCGCACTCTCTGCTCAGTGTTCCGCTCTGTGTGTGTGTCGCACTCTCTGCTCAGTGTTCCGCTCCGTGTGTGAGCCGCACTCTCTGCTCAGTGTTCCGCTCTGTGTGTGAGCCGCACTCTCTGCTCAGTGTTCCGCTCCGTGTGTGAGCCGCACTCTCTGCTCAGTTTTCCGCTCTGTGTGTGAGCCGCACTCTCTGCTCGGTGTTCCGCTCTGTGTGTCAGCCGCACTCTCTGCTCAGTGTTCCGCTCCGTGTGTGAGCCGCACTCTCTGCTCAGTGTTCCGCTCCGTGTGTGAGCCGCACTCTCTGCTCAGTGTTCCGCTCTGTGTGTGAGCCGCACTCTCTGCTCAGTGTTCCGCTCCGTGTGTGAGCCGCACTCTCTGCTCAGTGTTCCGCTTCGTGTGTGTGCCGCACTCTCTGCTCAGTTTTCCGCTCTGTGTGTGAGCCGCACTCTCTGCTCAGTGTTCCGTTCTGTGTGTGCGTCACAATCTCTGCTCAGTGTTCCGCTCTGTGTGTGCTTCGCACTCTCTGCTCAGTGTTCCGCTCTGTGTGTGTGTGTCGCACTCTCTGCTCAGTGTTCCGCTCTGTGTGTGAGCTGCACTCTCTGTTCAGTGTTCTGCTCCGTGTGAGTCGCACTCTCTGCTCAGTGTTCCGTTCCGTGTGAGAGCCGCACTCTCTGCTCAGTGTTCTGCTCTATGTGTGTGTGTCGCACTCTCTGCTCAGTGTTCCGCTCTGTGTGTGAGCTGCACTCTCTGTTCAGTGTTCTGCTCCGTGTGTGCGTGTCGCACTCTCTGCTCAGTGTTCCGCTCTGTGTGTGAGCCGCACTCTCTGTTCAGTGTTCTGCTCCGTGTGTGCGTCGCACTCTCTGCTCAGTGTTCCGCTCAGTGTGTGAGCCGCACTCTCTGCTCAGTGTTCTGCTCCGTGTGTGCGTCGCACTCTCTGCTCAGTGTTCCGCTCCGTGTGTGAGCCGCATTCTCTGCTCAGTGTTCCGCTCCGTGTGTGCGTCGCACTCTCTGCTCAGTGTTCTGCTCCGTGTGTGCGTCGCACTCTCTGCTCAGTGTTCTGCTCTGTGTGTGTGTCGCACTCTCTGCTCAGTGTTCCGCTCCGTGTGTGATCCGCACTCTCTGCTCAGTGTTCTGCTCTGTGTGTGAGCCGCACTCTCTGCTCAGTGTTCCGCTCTGTGTGTGTGTCGCACTCTCTGCTCAGTGTTCCACTCCGTGTGTGAGCCGCACTCTCTGCTCAGTGTTCCGTTCTGTGTGTGCGCCGCACTCTCTGCTCAGTGTTCCGCTCCGTGTGTGCGTCGCACTCTCTGTTCAGTGTTCCGTTCCGTGTGAGAGCCGCACTCTTTGCTCAGTGTTCCGCTCTGTGTGTGAGCCGCACTCTCTGCTCAGTGTTCCGCTCTGTGTGTGAGTCGCACTCTCTGCTCAGTGTTCCGCTCCGTGTGTGCGTCGCACTCTCTGCTCAGTGTTCTGCTCTGTGTGAGTCGCACTCTCTGCTCAGTATTCCGTTCCGTGTGAGAGCCGCACTCTCTGCTCAGTGTTCCGCTCTGTGTGTGAGCCGCACTCTTTGCTCAGTGTTCCGCTCTGTGTGTGAGCCGCACTCTCTGCTCAGTGTTCCGCTCCGTGTGTGAGCCTCACTCTCTGCTCAGTGTTCCGCTCCGTGTGTGAGCCGCACTCTTTGCTCAGTGTTCCGCTCTGTGTGTGAGCCGCACTCTCTGCTCAGTGTTCCGCTCTGTGTGTGAGTCGCACTCTCTGCTCAGTGTTCCGCTCCGTGTGTGCGTCGCACTCTCTGCTCAGTGTTCTGCTCTGTGTGAGTCGCACTCTCTGCTCAGTATTCCGTTCCGTGTGAGAGCCGCACTCTCTGCTCAGTGTTCCGCTCCGTGTGTGCGTCGCACTCTCTGCTCAGTGTTCCGCTCCGTGTGTGAGCCGCACTCTCTGCTCAGTGTTCCGCTCCGTGTGTGAGCCGCACTCTCTGCTCAGTGTTCCGCTCCGTGTGTGCGTCGCACTCTCTGCTCAGTGTTCCGCTCCGTGTGTGCGTAGCACTCTCTGCTCAGTGTTCCGCTCTGTGTGTGCATCGCACTCTCTGCTCAGTGTTCCGCTCTGTGTGTGCATCGCACTCTCTGCTCAGTGTTCCGCTCTGTGTGTGCATCGCACTCTCTGCTCAGTGTTCCGCTCCGTGTGTGAGCCGCACTCTCTGCTCAGTGTTCCGCTCTGTGTGTGAGCCGCACTCTCTGCTCAGTGTTCCGCTCCGTGTTTGCATCGCACTCTCTGCTCAGTGTTCCGCTCCGTGTGTGAGCCGCACTCTCTGCTCAGTGTTCCGCTCCGTGTGTGAGCCGCACTCTCTGCTCAGTGTTCCGCTCCGTGTGTGAGCCGCACTCTCTGCTCAGTGTTCCGCTCCGTGTGTGAGCCGCACTCTCTGCTCGGTGTTCCGCTCCGTGTGTGAGCCGCACTCTCTGCTCAGTGTTCCGCTCCGTGTGTGAGCCGCACTCTCTGCTCGGTGTTCCGCTTCGTGTGTGTGCCGCACTCTCTGCTCAGTTTTCCGCTCTGTGTGTGAGCCGCACTCTCTGCTCGGTGTTCCGCTCCGTGTGTGAGCCGCACTCTCTGCTCAGTGTTCCGCTCTGTGTGTGAGCCGCACTCTCTGCTCAGTGTTCCGCTCCGTGTGTGAGCCGCACTCTCTGTTCAGTGTTCCGCTCCGTGTGTGAGCCGCACTCTCTGCTCAGTGTTCCGCTCAGTGTGTGAGCCGCACTCTCTGCTCAGTGTTCCGCTCCGTGTGTGAGCCGCACTCTCTGCTCAGTGTTCCGCTCCGTGTGTGAGCCGCACTCTCTGTTCAGTGTTCCGCACCGTGTGTGAGCCGCACTCTCTGCTCAGTTTTCCGCTCTGTGTGTGCGTCGCACTCTCTGCTCAGTGTTCTGCTCCGTGTGTGAGCCGCACTCTCTGTTCAGTGTTCCGCTCTGTGTGTGGGCCGCACTCTCTGCTCATTGTTCCGCTCTGTGTGAGCCGCACTCTCTGCTCAGTGTTCCGCTCCGTGTGTGCGTCGCACTCTCTGCTCAGTGTTCCGCTCTGTGTGTGTGTCGCTCTCTCTGCTCAGTGTTCCGCTCCGTGTGTGAGCCGCACTCTCTTCTCAGTGTTCCGTTCCGTGTGTGCGTCGCACTCTCTGCTCAGTGTTCCGCTCCGTGTGTGCGTCGCACTCTCTGCTCAGTGTTCCGCTCTGTGTGTGTGTCGCTCTCTCTGCTCAGTGTTCCGCTCCGTGTGTGAGCTGCACTCTCTGCTCAGTGTTCCGTTCCGTGTGAGAGCCGCACTCTCTGCTCAGTGTTCCGCTCCGTGTGTGAGCCGCACTCTCTGCTCAGTTTTCCGCTCTGTGTGTGAGCCGCACTCTCTGCTCAGTGTTCCGCTCTGTGTGTGTGTCGCTCTCTCTGCTCAGTGTTCCGCTCCGTGTGTGAGCTGCACTCTCTGCTCAGTGTTCCGTTCCGTGTGAGAGCCGCACTCTCTGCTCAGTGTTCCGCTTTGTGTGTGTGCCGCACTCTCTGCTCAGTTTTCCGCTCTGTGTGTGAGCCGCACTCTCTGCTCAGTGTTCCGCTTTGTGTGTGTGCCGCACTCTCTGCTCAATTTTCCGCTCTGTGTGTGAGCCGCACTCTCTGCTCAGTGTTCCGCTTTGTGTGTGTGCCGCACTCTCTGCTCAGTGTTCCGTTCCGTGTGTGAGCCGCACTCTCTGCTCAGTGTTCCGCTCCGTGTGTGAGCCGCACTCTCTGCTCAGTGTTCCGCTCTGTGTGCTCAGTGTTCCGTTTCGTGTGTGAGCCGCACTCTCTGCTCAGTGTTCCGCTCTGTGTGTGAGCCGCACTCTCTGCTCAGTGTTCCGTTCCGTGTGTGAGCCGCACTCTCTGCTCAGTGTTCCGTTCCGTGTGTGAGCCGCACTCTCTGGTCAGTGTTCCGCACCGTGTGTGAGCCGCACTCTCTGCTCAGTTTTCCGCTCTTTGTGTGCGTCGCACTCTCTGCTCAGTGTTCCGCTCCGTGTGTGAGCCGCACTCTCTGCTCAGTGTTCCGCTCTGTGTGTGAGCCGCACTCTCTGCTCAGTGTTCCGTTCCGTGTGTGAGCCGCACTCTCTGCTCAGTGTTCCGCACCGTGTGTGAGCCGCACTCTCTGCTCAGTTTTCCGCTCTGTGTGTCCGTCGCACTCTCTGTTCAGTGTTCCGCTCTGTGTGTGAGCCGCACTCTCTGCTCATTGTTCCGCTCTGTGTGTGAGCCGCACTCTCTGCTCAGTGTTCCGCACCGTGTGTGAGCCGCACTCTCTGCTCAGTTTTCCGCTCTTTGTGTGCGTCGCACTCTCTGCTCAGTGTTCCGCTCTGTGTTTGAGCCGCACTCTCTGCTCAGTGTTCCGTTCCGTGTGTGAGCCGCACTCTCTGCTCAGTGTTCCGCACCGTGTGTGAGCCGCACTCTCTGCTCAGTTTTCCGCTCTGTGTGTCCGTCGCACTCTCTGTTCAGTGTTCCGCTCTGTGTGTGAGCCGCACTCTCTGCTCATTGTTCCGCTCTGTGTGTGAGCCGCACTCTCTGCTCAGTGTTCCGCTCCGTGTGAGTCGCACTCTCTGCTCAGTGTTCCGCTCCGTGTGTGCGTCGCACTCTCTGCTCAGTGTTCCGCTCCGTGTGTGCGTCGCACTCTCTGCTCAGTGTTCCGGTCCGTGTGTGAGCCGCACTCTCTGCTCAGTGTTCCGCTCTGTGTGTGAGCCGCACTCTCTGTTCAGTGTTCCGCTCCGTGTGTGAGCCGCACTCTCTGTTCAGTGTTCCGCACCGTGTGTGAGCCGCACTCTCTGCTCAGTTTTCCGCTCTGTGTGTGCGTCGCACTCTCTGCTCAGTGTTCCGCTCCGTGTGTGTGTCGCACTCTCTGCTCAGTGTTCCGTTCCGTGTGTGAGCCGCGCTCTCTGCTCAGTGTTCTGCTCCGTGTGTGCGTCGCACTCTCTGCTCAGTGTTCCGCTCCGTGTGTGAGCCGCATTCTCTGCTCAGTGTTCCGCTCCGTGTGTGCGTCGCACTCTCTGCTCAGTGTTCTGCTCCGTGTGTGCGTCGCACTCTCTGCTCAGTGTTCCGCTCCGTGTGTGAGCCGCACTCTCTGCTCAGTGTTCTGCTCTGTGTGTGAGCCGCACTCTCTGCTCAGTGTTCCGCTCTGTGTGTGAGCCGCACTCTCTGTTCAGTGTTCCGCTCCGTGTGTGAGCCGCACTCTCTGCTCAGTTTTCCGCTCTTTGTGTGCGTCGCACTCTCTGCTCAGTGTTCCGCTCCGTGTGTGAGCCGCACTCTCTGCTCAGTGTTCCGCTCTGTGTGTGAGCCGCACTCTCTGCTCAGTGTTCCGTTCCGTGTGTGAGCCGCACTCTCTGCTCAGTGTTCCGCACCGTGTGTGAGCCGCACTCTCTGCTCAGTTTTCCGCTCTGTGTGTCCGTCGCACTCTCTGTTCAGTGTTCCGCTCTGTGTGTGAGCCGCACTCTCTGCTCATTGTTCCGCTCTGTGTGTGAGCCGCACTCTCTGCTCAGTGTTCCGCTCCGTGTGAGTCGCACTCTCTGCTCAGTGTTCCGCTCCGTGTGTGCGTCGCACTCTCTGCTCAGTGTTCCGCTCCGTGTGTGCGTCGCACTCTCTGCTCAGTGTTCCGGTCCGTGTGTGAGCCGCACTCTCTGCTCAGTGTTCCGCTCTGTGTGTGAGCCGCACTCTCTGTTCAGTGTTCCGCTCCGTGTGTGAGCCGCACTCTCTGCTCAGTGTTCCGCTCTGTGTGTGAGCCGCACTCTCTGTTCAGTGTTCCGGTCCGTGTGTGAGCCGCACTCTCTGCTCAGTGTTCCGCTCTGTGTGTGAGCCGCACTCTCTGTTCAGTGTTCCGCACCGTGTGTGAGCCGCACTCTCTGCTCAGTTTTCCGCTCTGTGTGTGCGTCGCACTCTCTGCTCAGTGTTCCGCACCGTGTGTGAGCCGCGTTCTCTGTTCCGTGTGTGAGCCGCACTCTCTGCTCAGTGTTCCGCTCCGTGTGTGAGCCGCACTCTCTGCTCAGTGTTCCGCTCTGTGTGTGAGTCGCACTCTCTGCTCAGTGTTCCGCTCCGTGTGTGTGTCGCACTCTCTGCTCAGTGTTCTGCTCTGTGTGAGTCGCACTCTCTGCTCAGTGTTCCGTTCCGTGTGAGAGCCGCACTCTCTGCTCAGTGTTCCGCTCCGTGTGTGCGTCGCACTCTCTGCTCAGTGTTCTGCTCTGTGTGTGTGTGTCGCACTCTCTGCTCAGTGTTCCGCTCTGTGTGTGAGCCGCACTCTCTGTTCAGTGTTCTGCTCCGTGTGTGCGTGTCGCACTCTCTGCTCAGTGTTCCGCTCTGTGTGTGAGCCGCACTCTCTGTTCAGTGTTCTGCTCCGTGTGTGCGTCGCACTCTCTGCTCAGTGTTCCGCTCTGTGTGTGAGCCGCACTCTCTGCTCAGTGTTCCGTTCTGTGTGTGCGTCACAATCTCTGCTCAGTGTTCCGCTCTGTGTGTGCTTCGCACTCTCTGCTCAGTGTTCCGCTCTGTGTGTGAGCCGCACTCTCTGCTCAGTGTTCCGTTCTGTGTGTGCGTCACAATCTCTGCTCAGTGTTCCGCTCTGTTTGTGAGCCGCACTCTCTGCTCAGTGTTCCGCTCTGTGTCTGAGCCGCACTCTCTGCTCAGTTTTCCGCTCCGTTTGTGAGCCGCACTCTCTGCTCAGTGTTCCGCTCTGTGTGTGTGTCGCACTCTCTGCTCAGTGTTCCGCTCCGTGTGTGAGCCGCACTCTCTGCTCAGTGTTCCGCTCTGTGTGTGAGCCGCACTCTCTGCTCAGTGTTCCGCTCCGTGTGTGAGCCGCACTCTCTGCTCAGTTTTCCGCTCTGTGTGTGAGCCGCACTCTCTGCTCGGTGTTCCGCTCTGTGTGTCAGCCGCACTCTCTGCTCAGTGTTCCGCTCCGTGTGTGAGCCGCACTCTCTGCTCAGTGTTCCGCTCCGTGTGTGAGCCGCACTCTCTGCTCAGTGTTCCGCTCTGTGTGTGAGCCGCACTCTCTGCTCAGTGTTCCGCTCCGTGTGTGAGCCGCACTCTCTGCTCAGTGTTCCGCTTCGTGTGTGTGCCGCACTCTCTGCTCAGTTTTCCGCTCTGTGTGTGAGCCGCACTCTCTGCTCAGTGTTCCGTTCTGTGTGTGCGTCACAATCTCTGCTCAGTGTTCCGCTCTGTGTGTGCTTCGCACTCTCTGCTCAGTGTTCCGCTCTGTGTGTGTGTGTCGCACTCTCTGCTCAGTGTTCCGCTCTGTGTGTGAGCTGCACTCTCTGTTCAGTGTTCTGCTCCGTGTGTGCGTGTCGCACTCTCTGCTCAGTGTTCCGCTCAGTGTGTGAGCCGCACTCTCTGCTCAGTGTTCTGCTCCGTGTGTGCGTCGCACTCTCTGCTCAGTGTTCCGCTCCGTGTGTGAGCCGCATTCTCTGCTCAGTGTTCCGCTCCGTGTGTGCGTCGCACTCTCTGCTCAGTGTTCTGCTCCGTGTGTGCGTCGCACTCTCTGCTCAGTGTTCTGCTCTGTGTGTGTGTCGCACTCTCTGCTCAGTGTTCCGCTCCGTGTGTGATCCGCACTCTCTGCTCAGTGTTCTGCTCTGTGTGTGAGCCGCACTCTCTGCTCAGTGTTCCGCTCTGTGTGTGTGTCGCACTCTCTGCTCAGTGTTCCACTCCGTGTGTGAGCCGCACTCTCTGCTCAGTGTTCCGTTCTGTGTGTGCGCCGCACTCTCTGCTCAGTGTTCCGCTCCGTGTGTGCGTCGCACTCTCTGTTCAGTGTTCCGTTCCGTGTGAGAGCCGCACTCTTTGCTCAGTGTTCCGCTCTGTGTGTGAGCCGCACTCTCTGCTCAGTGTTCCGCTCTGTGTGTGAGTCGCACTCTCTGCTCAGTGTTCCGCTCCGTGTGTGCGTCGCACTCTCTGCTCAGTGTTCTGCTCTGTGTGAGTCGCACTCTCTGCTCAGTATTCCGTTCCGTGTGAGAGCCGCACTCTCTGCTCAGTGTTCCGCTCTGTGTGTGAGCCGCACTCTTTGCTCAGTGTTCCGCTCTGTGTGTGAGCCGCACTCTTTGCTCAGTGTTCCGCTCTGTGTGTGAGCCGCACTCTCTGCTCAGTGTTCCGCTCCGTGTGTGAGCCTCACTCTCTGCTCAGTGTTCCGCTCCGTGTGTGAGCCGCACTCTTTGCTCAGTGTTCCGCTCTGTGTGTGAGCCGCACTCTCTGCTCAGTGTTCCGCTCTGTGTGTGAGTCGCACTCTCTGCTCAGTGTTCCGCTCCGTGTGTGCGTCGCACTCTCTGCTCAGTGTTCTGCTCTGTGTGAGTCGCACTCTCTGCTCAGTATTCCGTTCCGTGTGAGAGCCGCACTCTCTGCTCAGTGTTCCGCTCCGTGTGTGCGTCGCACTCTCTGCTCAGTGTTCCGCTCCGTGTGTGAGCCGCACTCTCTGCTCAGTGTTCCGCTCCGTGTGTGAGCCGCACTCTCTGCTCAGTGTTCCGCTCCGTGTGTGCGTCGCACTCTCTGCTCAGTGTTCCGCTCCGTGTGTGCGTAGCACTCTCTGCTCAGTGTTCCGCTCTGTGTGTGCATCGCACTCTCTGCTCAGTGTTCCGCTCTGTGTGTGCATCGCACTCTCTGCTCAGTGTTCCGCTCTGTGTGTGCATCGCACTCTCTGCTCAGTGTTCCGCTCCGTGTGTGAGCCGCACTCTCTGCTCAGTGTTCCGCTCTGTGTGTGAGCCGCACTCTCTGCTCAGTGTTCCGCTCCGTGTTTGCATCGCACTCTCTGCTCAGTGTTCCGCTCCGTGTGTGAGCCGCACTCTCTGCTCAGTGTTCCGCTCCGTGTGTGAGCCGCACTCTCTGCTCAGTGTTCCGCTCCGTGTGTGAGCCGCACTCTCTGCTCAGTGTTCCGCTCCGTGTGTGAGCCGCACTCTCTGCTCGGTGTTCCGCTCCGTGTGTGAGCCGCACTCTCTGCTCAGTGTTCCGCTCCGTGTGTGAGCCGCACTCTCTGCTCGGTGTTCCGCTTCGTGTGTGTGCCGCACTCTCTGCTCAGTTTTCCGCTCTGTGTGTGAGCCGCACTCTCTGCTCGGTGTTCCGCTCCGTGTGTGAGCCGCACTCTCTGCTCAGTGTTCCGCTCTGTGTGTGAGCCGCACTCTCTGCTCAGTGTTCCGCTCCGTGTGTGAGCCGCACTCTCTGTTCAGTGTTCCGCTCCGTGTGTGAGCCGCACTCTCTGCTCAGTGTTCCGCTCAGTGTGTGAGCCGCACTCTCTGCTCAGTGTTCCGCTCCGTGTGTGAGCCGCACTCTCTGCTCAGTGTTCCGCTCCGTGTGTGAGCCGCACTCTCTGTTCAGTGTTCCGCACCGTGTGTGAGCCGCACTCTCTGCTCAGTTTTCCGCTCTGTGTGTGCGTCGCACTCTCTGCTCAGTGTTCTGCTCCGTGTGTGAGCCGCACTCTCTGTTCAGTGTTCCGCTCTGTGTGTGGGCCGCACTCTCTGCTCATTGTTCCGCTCTGTGTGAGCCGCACTCTCTGCTCAGTGTTCCGCTCCGTGTGTGCGTCGCACTCTCTGCTCAGTGTTCCGCTCTGTGTGTGTGTCGCTCTCTCTGCTCAGTGTTCCGCTCCGTGTGTGAGCCGCACTCTCTTCTCAGTGTTCCGTTCCGTGTGTGCGTCGCACTCTCTGCTCAGTGTTCCGCTCCGTGTGTGCGTCGCACTCTCTGCTCAGTGTTCCGCTCTGTGTGTGTGTCGCTCTCTCTGCTCAGTGTTCCGCTCCGTGTGTGAGCTGCACTCTCTGCTCAGTGTTCCGTTCCGTGTGAGAGCCGCACTCTCTGCTCAGTGTTCCGCTCCGTGTGTGAGCCGCACTCTCTGCTCAGTTTTCCGCTCTGTGTGTGAGCCGCACTCTCTGCTCAGTGTTCCGCTCTGTGTGTGTGTCGCTCTCTCTGCTCAGTGTTCCGCTCCGTGTGTGAGCTGCACTCTCTGCTCAGTGTTCCGTTCCGTGTGAGAGCCGCACTCTCTGCTCAGTGTTCCGCTTTGTGTGTGTGCCGCACTCTCTGCTCAGTTTTCCGCTCTGTGTGTGAGCCGCACTCTCTGCTCAGTGTTCCGCTTTGTGTGTGTGCCGCACTCTCTGCTCAATTTTCCGCTCTGTGTGTGAGCCGCACTCTCTGCTCAGTGTTCCGCTTTGTGTGTGTGCCGCACTCTCTGCTCAGTGTTCCGTTCCGTGTGTGAGCCGCACTCTCTGCTCAGTGTTCCGCTCCGTGTGTGAGCCGCACTCTCTGCTCAGTGTTCCGCTCTGTGTGCTCAGTGTTCCGTTTCGTGTGTGAGCCGCACTCTCTGCTCAGTGTTCCGCTCTGTGTGTGAGCCGCACTCTCTGCTCAGTGTTCCGTTCCGTGTGTGAGCCGCACTCTCTGCTCAGTGTTCCGTTCCGTGTGTGAGCCGCACTCTCTGGTCAGTGTTCCGCACCGTGTGTGAGCCGCACTCTCTGCTCAGTTTTCCGCTCTTTGTGTGCGTCGCACTCTCTGCTCAGTGTTCCGCTCCGTGTGTGAGCCGCACTCTCTGCTCAGTGTTCCGCTCTGTGTGTGAGCCGCACTCTCTGCTCAGTGTTCCGTTCCGTGTGTGAGCCGCACTCTCTGCTCAGTGTTCCGCACCGTGTGTGAGCCGCACTCTCTGCTCAGTTTTCCGCTCTGTGTGTCCGTCGCACTCTCTGTTCAGTGTTCCGCTCTGTGTGTGAGCCGCACTCTCTGCTCATTGTTCCGCTCTGTGTGTGAGCCGCACTCTCTGCTCAGTGTTCCGCACCGTGTGTGAGCCGCACTCTCTGCTCAGTTTTCCGCTCTTTGTGTGCGTCGCACTCTCTGCTCAGTGTTCCGCTCTGTGTTTGAGCCGCACTCTCTGCTCAGTGTTCCGTTCCGTGTGTGAGCCGCACTCTCTGCTCAGTGTTCCGCACCGTGTGTGAGCCGCACTCTCTGCTCAGTTTTCCGCTCTGTGTGTCCGTCGCACTCTCTGTTCAGTGTTCCGCTCTGTGTGTGAGCCGCACTCTCTGCTCATTGTTCCGCTCTGTGTGTGAGCCGCACTCTCTGCTCAGTGTTCCGCTCCGTGTGAGTCGCACTCTCTGCTCAGTGTTCCGCTCCGTGTGTGCGTCGCACTCTCTGCTCAGTGTTCCGCTCCGTGTGTGCGTCGCACTCTCTGCTCAGTGTTCCGGTCCGTGTGTGAGCCGCACTCTCTGCTCAGTGTTCCGCTCTGTGTGTGAGCCGCACTCTCTGTTCAGTGTTCCGCTCCGTGTGTGAGCCGCACTCTCTGTTCAGTGTTCCGCACCGTGTGTGAGCCGCACTCTCTGCTCAGTTTTCCGCTCTGTGTGTGCGTCGCACTCTCTGCTCAGTGTTCCGCTCCGTGTGTGTGTCGCACTCTCTGCTCAGTGTTCCGTTCCGTGTGTGAGCCGCGCTCTCTGCTCAGTGTTCTGCTCCGTGTGTGCGTCGCACTCTCTGCTCAGTGTTCCGCTCCGTGTGTGAGCCGCATTCTCTGCTCAGTGTTCCGCTCCGTGTGTGCGTCGCACTCTCTGCTCAGTGTTCTGCTCCGTGTGTGCGTCGCACTCTCTGCTCAGTGTTCCGCTCCGTGTGTGAGCCGCACTCTCTGCTCAGTGTTCTGCTCTGTGTGTGAGCCGCACTCTCTGCTCAGTGTTCCGCTCTGTGTGTGAGCCGCACTCTCTGTTCAGTGTTCCGCTCCGTGTGTGAGCCGCACTCTCTGCTCAGTTTTCCGCTCTTTGTGTGCGTCGCACTCTCTGCTCAGTGTTCCGCTCCGTGTGTGAGCCGCACTCTCTGCTCAGTGTTCCGCTCTGTGTGTGAGCCGCACTCTCTGCTCAGTGTTCCGTTCCGTGTGTGAGCCGCACTCTCTGCTCAGTGTTCCGCACCGTGTGTGAGCCGCACTCTCTGCTCAGTTTTCCGCTCTGTGTGTCCGTCGCACTCTCTGTTCAGTGTTCCGCTCTGTGTGTGAGCCGCACTCTCTGCTCATTGTTCCGCTCTGTGTGTGAGCCGCACTCTCTGCTCAGTGTTCCGCTCCGTGTGAGTCGCACTCTCTGCTCAGTGTTCCGCTCCGTGTGTGCGTCGCACTCTCTGCTCAGTGTTCCGCTCCGTGTGTGCGTCGCACTCTCTGCTCAGTGTTCCGGTCCGTGTGTGAGCCGCACTCTCTGCTCAGTGTTCCGCTCTGTGTGTGAGCCGCACTCTCTGTTCAGTGTTCCGCTCCGTGTGTGAGCCGCACTCTCTGCTCAGTGTTCCGCTCTGTGTGTGAGCCGCACTCTCTGTTCAGTGTTCCGGTCCGTGTGTGAGCCGCACTCTCTGCTCAGTGTTCCGCTCTGTGTGTGAGCCGCACTCTCTGTTCAGTGTTCCGCACCGTGTGTGAGCCGCACTCTCTGCTCAGTTTTCCGCTCTGTGTGTGCGTCGCACTCTCTGCTCAGTGTTCCGCACCGTGTGTGAGCCGCGTTCTCTGTTCCGTGTGTGAGCCGCACTCTCTGCTCAGTGTTCCGCTCCGTGTGTGAGCCGCACTCTCTGCTCAGTGTTCCGCTCTGTGTGTGAGTCGCACTCTCTGCTCAGTGTTCCGCTCCGTGTGTGTGTCGCACTCTCTGCTCAGTGTTCTGCTCTGTGTGAGTCGCACTCTCTGCTCAGTGTTCCGTTCCGTGTGAGAGCCGCACTCTCTGCTCAGTGTTCCGCTCCGTGTGTGCGTCGCACTCTCTGCTCAGTGTTCTGCTCTGTGTGTGTGTGTCGCACTCTCTGCTCAGTGTTCCGCTCTGTGTGTGAGCCGCACTCTCTGTTCAGTGTTCTGCTCCGTGTGTGCGTGTCGCACTCTCTGCTCAGTGTTCCGCTCTGTGTGTGAGCCGCACTCTCTGTTCAGTGTTCTGCTCCGTGTGTGCGTCGCACTCTCTGCTCAGTGTTCCGCTCTGTGTGTGAGCCGCACTCTCTGCTCAGTGTTCCGTTCTGTGTGTGCGTCACAATCTCTGCTCAGTGTTCCGCTCTGTGTGTGCTTCGCACTCTCTGCTCAGTGTTCCGCTCTGTGTGTGAGCCGCACTCTCTGCTCAGTGTTCCGTTCTGTGTGTGCGTCACAATCTCTGCTCAGTGTTCCGCTCTGTTTGTGAGCCGCACTCTCTGCTCAGTGTTCCGCTCTGTGTCTGAGCCGCACTCTCTGCTCAGTTTTCCGCTCCGTTTGTGAGCCGCACTCTCTGCTCAGTGTTCCGCTCTGTGTGTGTGTCGCACTCTCTGCTCAGTGTTCCGCTCCGTGTGTGAGCCGCACTCTCTGCTCAGTGTTCCGCTCTGTGTGTGAGCCGCACTCTCTGCTCAGTGTTCCGCTCCGTGTGTGAGCCGCACTCTCTGCTCAGTTTTCCGCTCTGTGTGTGAGCCGCACTCTCTGCTCGGTGTTCCGCTCTGTGTGTCAGCCGCACTCTCTGCTCAGTGTTCCGCTCCGTGTGTGAGCCGCACTCTCTGCTCAGTGTTCCGCTCCGTGTGTGAGCCGCACTCTCTGCTCAGTGTTCCGCTCTGTGTGTGAGCCGCACTCTCTGCTCAGTGTTCCGCTCCGTGTGTGAGCCGCACTCTCTGCTCAGTGTTCCGCTTCGTGTGTGTGCCGCACTCTCTGCTCAGTTTTCCGCTCTGTGTGTGAGCCGCACTCTCTGCTCAGTGTTCCGTTCTGTGTGTGCGTCACAATCTCTGCTCAGTGTTCCGCTCTGTGTGTGCTTCGCACTCTCTGCTCAGTGTTCCGCTCTGTGTGTGTGTGTCGCACTCTCTGCTCAGTGTTCCGCTCTGTGTGTGAGCTGCACTCTCTGTTCAGTGTTCTGCTCCGTGTGTGCGTGTCGCACTCTCTGCTCAGTGTTCCGCTCAGTGTGTGAGCCGCACTCTCTGCTCAGTGTTCTGCTCCGTGTGTGCGTCGCACTCTCTGCTCAGTGTTCCGCTCCGTGTGTGAGCCGCATTCTCTGCTCAGTGTTCCGCTCCGTGTGTGCGTCGCACTCTCTGCTCAGTGTTCTGCTCCGTGTGTGCGTCGCACTCTCTGCTCAGTGTTCTGCTCTGTGTGTGTGTCGCACTCTCTGCTCAGTGTTCCGCTCCGTGTGTGATCCGCACTCTCTGCTCAGTGTTCTGCTCTGTGTGTGAGCCGCACTCTCTGCTCAGTGTTCCGCTCTGTGTGTGTGTCGCACTCTCTGCTCAGTGTTCCACTCCGTGTGTGAGCCGCACTCTCTGCTCAGTGTTCCGTTCTGTGTGTGCGCCGCACTCTCTGCTCAGTGTTCCGCTCCGTGTGTGCGTCGCACTCTCTGTTCAGTGTTCCGTTCCGTGTGAGAGCCGCACTCTTTGCTCAGTGTTCCGCTCTGTGTGTGAGCCGCACTCTCTGCTCAGTGTTCCGCTCTGTGTGTGAGTCGCACTCTCTGCTCAGTGTTCCGCTCCGTGTGTGCGTCGCACTCTCTGCTCAGTGTTCTGCTCTGTGTGAGTCGCACTCTCTGCTCAGTATTCCGTTCCGTGTGAGAGCCGCACTCTCTGCTCAGTGTTCCGCTCTGTGTGTGAGCCGCACTCTTTGCTCAGTGTTCCGCTCTGTGTGTGAGCCGCACTCTTTGCTCAGTGTTCCGCTCTGTGTGTGAGCCGCACTCTCTGCTCAGTGTTCCGCTCCGTGTGTGAGCCTCACTCTCTGCTCAGTGTTCCGCTCCGTGTGTGAGCCGCACTCTTTGCTCAGTGTTCCGCTCTGTGTGTGAGCCGCACTCTCTGCTCAGTGTTCCGCTCTGTGTGTGAGTCGCACTCTCTGCTCAGTGTTCCGCTCCGTGTGTGCGTCGCACTCTCTGCTCAGTGTTCTGCTCTGTGTGAGTCGCACTCTCTGCTCAGTATTCCGTTCCGTGTGAGAGCCGCACTCTCTGCTCAGTGTTCCGCTCCGTGTGTGCGTCGCACTCTCTGCTCAGTGTTCCGCTCCGTGTGTGAGCCGCACTCTCTGCTCAGTGTTCCGCTCCGTGTGTGAGCCGCACTCTCTGCTCAGTGTTCCGCTCCGTGTGTGCGTCGCACTCTCTGCTCAGTGTTCCGCTCCGTGTGTGCGTAGCACTCTCTGCTCAGTGTTCCGCTCTGTGTGTGCATCGCACTCTCTGCTCAGTGTTCCGCTCTGTGTGTGCATCGCACTCTCTGCTCAGTGTTCCGCTCTGTGTGTGCATCGCACTCTCTGCTCAGTGTTCCGCTCCGTGTGTGAGCCGCACTCTCTGCTCAGTGTTCCGCTCTGTGTGTGAGCCGCACTCTCTGCTCAGTGTTCCGCTCCGTGTTTGCATCGCACTCTCTGCTCAGTGTTCCGCTCCGTGTGTGAGCCGCACTCTCTGCTCAGTGTTCCGCTCCTTGTGTGAGCCGCACTCTCTGCTCAGTGTTCCGCTCCGTGTGTGAGCCGCACTCTCTGCTCAGTGTTCCGCTCCGTGTGTGAGCCGCACTCTCTGCTCGGTGTTCCGCTCCGTGTGTGAGCCGCACTCTCTGCTCAGTGTTCCGCTCCGTGTGTGAGCCGCACTCTCTGCTCGGTGTTCCGCTTCGTGTGTGTGCCGCACTCTCTGCTCAGTTTTCCGCTCTGTGTGTGAGCCGCACTCTCTGCTCGGTGTTCCGCTCCGTGTGTGAGCCGCACTCTCTGCTCAGTGTTCCGCTCTGTGTGTGAGCCACACTCTCTGTTCAGTGTTCCGCTCCGTGTGTGAGCCGCACTCTCTGCTCAGTGTTCCGCTCAGTGTGTGAGCCGCACTCTCTGCTCAGTGTTCCGCTCCGTGTGTGAGCCGCACTCTCTGCTCAGTGTTCCGCTCCGTGTGTGAGCCGCACTCTCTGTTCAGTGTTCCGCTCTGTGTGTGGGCCGCACTCTCTGCTCATTGTTCCGCTCTGTGTGAGCCGCACTCTCTGCTCAGTGTTCCGCTCCGTGTGTGCGTCGCACTCTCTGCTCAGTGTTCCGCTCTGTGTGTGTGTCGCTCTCTCTGCTCAGTGTTCCGCTCCGTGTGTGAGCCGCACTCTCTTCTCAGTGTTCCGTTCCGTGTGTGCGTCGCACTCTCTGCTCAGTGTTCCGCTCCGTGTGTGCGTCGCACTCTCTGCTCAGTGTTCCGCTCTGTGTGTGTGTCGCTCTCTCTGCTCAGTGTTCCGCTCCGTGTGTGAGCTGCACTCTCTGCTCAGTGTTCCGTTCCGTGTGAGAGCCGCACTCTCTGCTCAGTGTTCCGCTCCGTGTGTGAGCCGCACTCTCTGCTCAGTTTTCCGCTCTGTGTGTGAGCCGCACTCTCTGCTCAGTGTTCCGCTCTGTGTGTGTGTCGCTCTCTCTGCTCAGTGTTCCGCTCCGTGTGTGAGCTGCACTCTCTGCTCAGTGTTCCGTTCCGTGTGAGAGCCGCACTCTCTGCTCAGTGTTCCGCTTTGTGTGTGTGCCGCACTCTCTGCTCAGTTTTCCGCTCTGTGTGTGAGCCGCACTCTCTGCTCAGTGTTCCGCTTTGTGTGTGTGCCGCACTCTCTGCTCAATTTTCCGCTCTGTGTGTGAGCCGCACTCTCTGCTCAGTGTTCCGCTTTGTGTGTGTGCCGCACTCTCTGCTCAGTGTTCCGTTCCGTGTGTGAGCCGCACTCTCTGCTCAGTGTTCCGCTCCGTGTGTGAGCCGCACTCTCTGCTCAGTGTTCCGCTCTGTGTGTGAGCCGCACTCTCTGCTCAGTGTTCCGTTCCGTGTGTGAGCCGCACTCTCTGCTCAGTGTTCCGTTCCGTGTGTGAGCCGCACTCTCTGCTCAGTGTTCCGCACCGTGTGTGAGCCGCACTCTCTGCTCAGTTTTCCGCTCTTTGTGTGCGTCGCACTCTCTGCTCAGTGTTCCGCTCCGTGTGTGAGCCGCACTCTCTGCTCAGTGTTCCGCTCTGTGTGTGAGCCGCACTCTCTGCTCAGTGTTCCGTTCCGTGTGTGAGCCGCACTCTCTGCTCAGTGTTCCGCACCGTGTGTGAGCCGCACTCTCTGCTCAGTTTTCCGCTCTGTGTGTCCGTCGCACTCTCTGTTCAGTGTTCCGCTCTGTGTGTGAGCCGCACTCTCTGCTCATTGTTCCGCTCTGTGTGTGAGCCGCACTCTCTGCTCAGTGTTCCGCACCGTGTGTGAGCCGCACTCTCTGCTCAGTTTTCCGCTCTTTGTGTGCGTCGCACTCTCTGCTCAGTGTTCCGCTCCGTGTGTGAGCCGCACTCTCTGCTCAGTGTTCCGCTCTGTGTTTGAGCCGCACTCTCTGCTCAGTGTTCCGTTCCGTGTGTGAGCCGCACTCTCTGCTCAGTGTTCCGCACCGTGTGTGAGCCGCACTCTCTGCTCAGTTTTCCGCTCTGTGTGTCCGTCGCACTCTCTGTTCAGTGTTCCGCTCTGTGTGTGAGCCGCACTCTCTGCTCATTGTTCCGCTCTGTGTGTGAGCCGCACTCTCTGCTCAGTGTTCCGCTCCGTGTGAGTCGCACTCTCTGCTCAGTGTTCCGCTCCGTGTGTGCGTCGCACTCTCTGCTCAGTGTTCCGCTCCGTGTGTGCGTCGCACTCTCTGCTCAGTGTTCCGGTCCGTGTGTGAGCCGCACTCTCTGCTCAGTGTTCCGCTCTGTGTGTGAGCCGCACTCTCTGTTCAGTGTTCCGCTCCGTGTGTGAGCCGCACTCTCTGTTCAGTGTTCCGCACCGTGTGTGAGCCGCACTCTCTGCTCAGTTTTCCGCTCTGTGTGTGCGTCGCACTCTCTGCTCAGTGTTCCGCTCCGTGTGTGTGTCGCACTCTCTGCTCAGTGTTCCGTTCCGTGTGTGAGCCGCGCTCTCTGCTCAGTGTTCTGCTCCGTGTGTGCGTCGCACTCTCTGCTCAGTGTTCCGCTCCGTGTGTGAGCCGCATTCTCTGCTCAGTGTTCCGCTCCGTGTGTGCGTCGCACTCTCTGCTCAGTGTTCTGCTCCGTGTGTGCGTCGCACTCTCTGCTCAGTGTTCCGCTCCGTGTGTGAGCCGCACTCTCTGCTCAGTGTTCTGCTCTGTGTGTGAGCCGCACTCTCTGCTCAGTGTTCCGCTCTGTGTGTGAGCCGCACTCTCTGTTCAGTGTTCCGCTCCGTGTGTGAGCCGCACTCTCTGCTCAGTTTTCCGCTCCGTGTGTGCGTCGCACTCTCTGCTCAGTGTTCCGCTCCGTGTGTGAGCCGCACTCTCTGCTCAGCGTTCCGCTCCGTGTGTGCGTCGCACTCTCTGCTCAGTGTTCCGCTCCGTGTGTGAGCCGCACTCTCTGTTCAGCGTTCCGCTCCGTGTGTGCGTCGCACTCTCTGCTCAGTGTTCCGCTCCGTGTGTGAGCCGCACTCTCTGTTCAGTGTTCCGCACCGTGTGTGAGCCGCACTCTCTGCTCAGTTTTCCGCTCCGTGTGTGCGTCGCACTCTCTGCTCAGTGTTCCGCTCCGTGTGTGAGCCGCACTCTCTGCTCAGTGTTCCGCTCTGTGTGTCCGTCGCACTCTCTGTTCAGTGTTCCGCTCTGTGTGTGAGCCGCACTCTCTGCTCATTGTTCCGCTCTGTGTGTGAGCCGCACTCTCTACTCAGTGTTCCGCTCCGTGTGTGAGCCGCACTCTCTGCTCAGTGTTCCGCTCTGTGTGTGAGCCGCACTCTCTGCTCAGTGTTCCGCTCCGTGTGTGATCCGCACTCTCTGCTCAGTGTTCTGCTCTGTGTGTGAGCCGCACTCTCTGCTCAGTGTTCCGCTCAGTGTTCCGCTCCGTCTGTGAGCCGCACTCTCTGCTCAGTGTTCTGCTCTGTGTGTGAGCCGCACTCTCTGCTCAGTGTTCCGCTCCGTGTGTGAGCCGCACTCTCTGCTCAGTGTTCCGCTCCGTGTGTGAGCCGCACTCTCTGCTCAGTGTTCCGCTCTGTGTGTGAGCCGCACTCTCTGCTCAGTGTTCCGCTCCGTGTGTGAGCCGCACTCTCTGCTCAGTGTTCCGCTTCGTGTGTGTGCCGCACTCTCTGCTCAGTTTTCCGCTCTGTGTGTGAGCCGCATTCTCTGCTCGGTGTTCCGCTCTGTGTGTGAGCCGCACTCTCTGCTCGGTGTTCCGCTCTGTGTGTCAGCCGCACTCTCTGCTCAGTGTTCCGCTCCGTGTGTGAGCCGCACTCTCTGCTCAGTGTTCCGCTCCGTGTGTGAGCCGCACTCTCTGCTCAGTGTTCCGCTCTGTGTGAGTCGCACTCTCTGCTCAGTGTTCCGCTCCGTGTGTGAGCCGCACTCTCTGCTCAGTGTTCCGCTCCGTGTGTGAGCCGCACTCTCTGCTCAGTGTTCCGCTCCGTGTGTGAGCCGCACTCTCTGCTCAGTGTTCCGCTCCGTGTGTGAGCCGCACTCTCTGCTCAGTGTTCCGCTCCGTGTGTGAGCCGCACTCTCTGCTCAGTGTTCCGCTCCGTGTGTGAGCCGCACTCTCTGCTCAGTGTTCCGCTCTGTGTGTGAGCCGCACTCTCTGCTCAGTGTTCCGCTTCGTGTGTGTGCCGCACTCTCTGCTCAGTTTTCCGCTCTGTGTGTGAGCCGCACTCTCTGCTCAGTGTTCCGCTTCGTGTGTGTGCCGCACTCTCTGCTCAGTGTTCCGTTTCGTGTGAGAGCCGCACTCTCTGCTCAGTGTTCCGCTCCGTGTGTGCGTCGCACTCTCTGCTCAGTGTTCCTCTCCGTGTGTGAGCCGCACTCTCTGTTCAGTGTTCTGCTCCGTGTGTGCGTCGCACTCTCTGCTCAGTGTTCCGCTCTGTGTGTGAGCCGCACTCTCTGCTCAGTGTTCCGTTCTGTGTGTGCGTCTCAATCTCTGCTCAGTGTTCCGCTCTGTGTGTGAGCCGCACTCTCTGCTCAGTGTTCCGTTCTGTGTGTGCGTCACAATCTCTGCTCAGTGTTCCGCTCTGTGTGTGAGCCGCACTCTCTGCTCAGTGTTCCGTTCTGTGTGTGCGTCACAATCTCTGCTCAGTGTTCCGCTCTGTGTGTGAGCCGCACTCTCTGCTCAGTGTTCCGCTCTGTGTCTGAGCCGCACTCTCTGCTCAGTGTTCCGCTTCGGGTGTGTGCCGCACTCTCTGCTCAGTGTTCCGCTCTGTGTGTGAGCCGCACTCTCTGCTCAGTGTTCCGCTTCGTGTGTGTGCCGCACTCTCTGCTCAGTTTTCCGCTCTGTGTGTGAGCCGCACTCTCTGCTCAGTGTTCCGCTCTGTGTGCTCAGTGTTCCGTTTCGTGTGAGAGCCGCACTCTCTGCTCAGTGTTCCGCTCCGTGTGTGCGTCGCACTCTCTGCTCAGTGTTCCTCTCCGTGTGTGCGTCGCACTCTCTGCTCAGTGTTCCGCTCTGTGTGTGAGCCGCACTCTCTGTTCAGTGTTCTGCTCCGTGTGTGCGTCGCACTCTCTGCTCAGTGTTCCGCTCTGTGTGTGAGCCGCACTCTCTGCTCAGTGTTCCGTTCTGTGTGTGCGTCACAATCTCTGCTCAGTGTTCCGCTCTGTGTGTGAGCTGCACTCTCTGCTCAGTGTTCCGCTCTGTGTCTGAGCCGCACTCTCTGCTCAGTTTTCCGCTCCGTGTGTGAGCCGCACTCTCTGCTCAGTGTTCCGCTCTGTGTGTGAGCCGCACTCTCTGCTCAGTGTTCCGCTCTGTGTCTGAGCCGCACTCTCTGCTCAGTGTTCCGCTCTGTGTGTGAGCCGCACTCTCTGCTCAGTGTTCCGCTCTGTGTCTGAGCCGCACTCTCTGCTCAGTGTTCCGCTTCGGGTGTGTGCCGCACTCTCTGCTCAGTTTTCCGCTCTGTGTGTGAGCCGCACTCTCTGCTCGGTGTTCCGCTCTGTGTGTGAGCCGCACTCTCTGCTCAGTGTTCCGCTCTGTGTTCTCAGTGTTCCGTTTCGTGTGTGAGCCGCACTCTCTGCTCAGTGTTCCGCTCTGTGTGTGAGCCGCACTCTCTGCTCAGTGTTCCGCTCCGTGTGTGAGCCGCACTCTCTGCTCAGTGTTCCGCTCTGTGTGTGAGCCGCACTTTCTGCTCAGTGTTCCTCTCCGTGTGTGATCCGCACTCTCTGCTCAGTGTTCTGCTCTGTGTGTGAGCCGCACTCTCTGCTCAGTGTTCCGCTCTGTGTGTGTGTCGCACTCTCTGCTCAGTGTTCCACTCCGTGTGTGAGCCGCACTCTCTGCTCAGTGTTCCGTTCTGTGTGTGCGTCGCACTCTCTGCTCAGTGTTCCGCTCCGTGTGTGCGTCGCACTCTCTGTTCAGTGTTCCGCACCGTGTGTGAGCTGTACTCTCTGCTCAGTGTTCCGCTCTGTGTGTGAGCCGCACTCTCTGCTCAGTGTTCCGCTCCGTGTGTGATCCGCACTCTCTGCTCAGTGTTCTGCTCTGTGTGTGAGCCGCACTCTCTGCTCAGTGTTCCGCTCTGTGTGTGTGTCGCACTCTCTGCTCAGTGTTCCACTCCGTGTGTGAGCCGCACTCTCTGCTCAGTGTTCCGTTCCGTGTGAGAGCCGCACTCTCTGCTCAGTGTTCCGCTCCGTGTGTGCGTCGCACTCTCTGCTCAGTGTTCTGCTCTGTGTGTGTGTGTCACACTCTCTGCTCAGTGTTCCGCTCTGTGTGTGAGCCGCACTCTCTGCTCAGTGTTCCGCTCTGTGTGTGCGTCGCACTCTCTGCTCAGTGTTCCGCTCAGTGTGTGAGCCGCACTCTCTGCTCAGTGTTCCGTTCTGTGTGTGCGTCACAATCTCTGCTCAGTGTTCCGCTCTGTGTGTGCTTCGCACTCTCTGCTCAGTGTTCTGCTCTGTGTGTGTGTGTCGCACTCTCTGCTCAGTGTTCCGCTCAGTGTGTGAGCCGCACTCTCTGCTCAGTGTTCCGTTCTGTGTGTGCGTCACAATCTCTGCTCAGTGTTCCGCTCTGTGTGTGAGCTGCACTCTCTGCTCAGTGTTCCGCTCCGTGTGTGCGTCGCACTCTCTGCTCAGTGTTCTGCTCTGTGTGTGTGTGTCGCACTCTCTGCTCAGTGTTCCGCTCTGTGTGTGAGCTGCAATCTCTGTTCAGTGTTCTGCTCCGTGTGTGAGCCGCACTCTCTGCTCAGTGTTCCGCTCTGCTCAGTGTTCCGCTCCGTGTGTGATCCGCACTCTCTGCTCAGTGTTCTGCTCTGTGTGTGAGCCGCACTCTCTGCTCAGTGTTCCGCTCCGTGTGTGAGCCGCACTCTCTGCTCAGTGTTCCGCTCTGTGTGTGAGCCGCACTCTCTGCTCAGTGTTCCGCTTAGTGTGTGAGCCGCACTCTCTGCTCAGTGTTCCGCTCTGTGTGTGATTCGCACTCTCTGCTCAATGTTCCGCTCCGTGTGTGCGTCGCACTCTCTGCTCAGTGTTCTGCTCTGTGTGTGTGTGTCGCACTCTCTGCTCAGTGTTCCGCTCCGTGTGTGAGCCGCACTCTCTGCTCAGTGTTCCGCTCCGTGTGTGAGCCGCACTCTCTGCTCAGTATTCCGCTCCGTGTGTGCGTCGCACTCTCTGCTCAGTGTTCCGCTCTGTGTGTGAGCCGCACTCTCTGCTCAGTGTTCCGCTCTGTGTGTGTCGCACTCTCTGCTCAGTGTTCCGCTCCGTGTGTGAGCCGCACTCTCTGCTCAGTGTTCCGCTCTGTGTGTGAGCCGCACTCTCTGTTCAGTGTTCCGCTCCGTGTGTGCGTCGCTCTCTCTGCTCAGTGTTCCGCTCTGTGTGTGAGCCGCACTCTCTGCTCAGTGTTCCGCTCTGTGTGTGAGCCGCACTCTCTGCTCAGTGTTCCGTTCCGTGTGAGCCGCACTCTCTGCTCAGTGTTCCGCTCCATGTGTGAGCCGCACTCTCTGCTCAGTGTTCCGCTCTGTGTGTGCGTCGCACTCTCTGCTCAGTGTTCCGCTCCGTGTGTGAGCCGCACTCTCTGCTCAGTGTTCCGCTCCGTGTGTGAGTCGCGCTCTCTGTTCCGTGTGTGAGCCGCACTCTGTGCTCAGTGTTCCGCTCCGTGTGTGAGCTGCACTCTCTGCTCAGTGTTCCGCTCTTTGTGTGAGTCGCACTCTCTGCTCGGAGTTCCGCTCCGTGTGTGCGTCGCACTCTCTGCTCAGTGTTCCGCTCTGTGTGTGAGCCGCACTCTCTGCTCAGTGTTCCGCTCTGTGTGTGTCGCACTCTCTGCACAGTGTTCCGCTCCGTGTGTGAGCCGCACTCTCTGCTCAGTGTTCCGCTCTGTGTGTGAGCCGCACTCTCTGTTCAGTGTTCCGCTCCGTGTGTGCGTCGCACTCTCTGCTCAGTGTTCCGCTCTGTGTGTGAGCCGCACTCTCTGCTCAGTGTTCCGTTCCGTGTGTGAGCCGCACTATCTGCTCAGTGTTCCGCTTCGTGTGTGTGCCGCACTCTCTGCTCAGTGTTCCGCTCTGTGTGTGAGCCACACTCTCTGCTCAGTGTTCCGCTCTGTGTGTGAGCCGCACTCTCTGCTCAGTGTTCCGCTCCATGTGTGAGCCGCACTCTCTGCTCAGTGTTCCGCTCTGTGTGTGAGCCGCACTCTCTGCTCAGTGTTCCGCTCCGTGTGTGACCCCGCACTCTCTGCTCAGTGTTCCGCTCTGTGTGTGCGTCGCACTCTCTGCTCAATGTTCCGCTCCGTGTGTGCGTCGCACTCTCTGCTCAGTGTTCCGCTCCGTTTGTGATTCGCACTCTCTGCTCAGTGTTCTGCTCCGTGTGTGAGCCGCACTCTCTGCTCAGTGTTCTGCTCCGTGTGTGAGCCGCACTCTCTGCTCAGTGTTCCGCTCTGTGTGTGATTCGCACTCTCTGCTCAGTGTTCTGCTCCGTGTGTGAGCCGCACTCTCTGCTCAGTGTTCCGCTCTGTGTGTGCGTCGCACTCTCTGCTCAATGTTCCGCTCCGTGTGTGCGTCGCACTCTCTGCTCAGTGTTCTGCTCCGTGTGTGCGTCGCACTCTCTGCTCAGTGTTCTGCTCTGTGTGTGTGTGTCGCACTCTCTGCTCAGTTTTCCGCTCTGTGTGTGCGTCGCACTCTCTGCTCAATGTTCCGCTCCGTGTGTGCGTCGCACTCTCTGCTCAGTGTTCTGCTCCGTGTGTGCGTCGCACTCTCTGCTCAGTGTTCTGCTCTGTGTGTGTGTGTCGCACTCTCTGCTCAGTTTTCCGCTCCGTGTGTGAGCCGCACTCTCTGCTCATTGTTCCGTTCCGTGTGTGAGCCGCACTCTCTGCTCAGTGTTCCGCTTCGTGTGTGTGCCGCACTCTCTGCTCAGTGTTCCGCTCTGTGTGTGAGCCGCACTCTCTGCTCAGTGTTCCGCTCTGTGTGTGAGCCGCACTCTCTGCTCAGTGTTCCGTTCCGTGTGTGAGCCGCACTCTCTGCTCAGTGTTCCGCTCCATGTGTGAGCCGCACTCTCTGCTCAGTGTTCCGCTCTGTGTGTGTCGCACTCTCTGCTCAGTGTTCCGGTCTGTGTGCTCAGTGTTCCGTTTCGTGTGTGAGCCGCACTCTCTGCTCAGTGTTCCGTTCCGTGTGTGAGCCGCACTCTCTGCTCAGTGTTCCGCTCCGTGTATGAGCCGCACTCTCTGCTCAGTGTTCCGCTCTGTGTGTGAGCCGCACTCTCTGCTCAGTGTTCCGCTCCATGTGTGAGCCGCACTCTCTGCTCAGTGTTCCGCTCCGTGTATGAGCCGCACTCTCTGCTCAGTGTTCCGCTCCATGTGTGAGCCGCACTCTCTGCTCAGTGTTCCGCTCTGTGTGTGCGTCGCACTCTCTGCTCAGTGTTCTGCTCCGTGTGTGAGCCGCACTCTCTGCTCAGTGTTCCGCTCCGTGTTTGAGCCGCACTCTCTGCTCAGTGTTCTGCTCCGTGTGTGAGCCGCACTCTCTGCTCAGTGTTCCGCTCTGCTCAGTGTTCCGCTCCGTGTGTGATCCGCACTCTCTGCTCAGTGTTCTGCTCTGTGTGTGAGCCGCACTCTCTGCTCAGTGTTCCGCTCCGTGTGTGAGCCGCACTCTCTGCTCAGTGTTCCGCTCTGTGTGTGAGCCGCACTCTCTGCTCAGTGTTCCGCTTAGTGTGTGAGCCGCACTCTCTGCTCAGTGTTCCGCTCTGTGTGTGATTCGCACTCTCTGCTCAATGTTCCGCTCCGTGTGTGCGTCGCACTCTCTGCTCAGTGTTCCGCTCCGTGTGTGCGTCGCACTCTCTGCTCAGTGTTCTGCTCTGTGTGTGTGTGTCGCACTCTCTGCTCAGTGTTCCGCTCCGTGTGTGAGCCGCACTCTCTGCTCAGTGTTCCGCTCCGTGTGTGAGCCGCACTCTCTGCTCAGTATTCCGCTCCGTGTGTGCGTCGCACTCTCTGCTCAGTGTTCCGCTCTGTGTGTGAGCCGCACTCTCTGCTCAGTGTTCCGCTCTGTGTGTGTCGCACTCTCTGCTCAGTGTTCCGCTCCGTGTGTGAGCCGCACTCTCTGCTCAGTGTTCCGCTCTGTGTGTGAGCCGCACTCTCTGTTCAGTGTTCCGCTCCGTGTGTGCGTCGCTCTCTCTGCTCAGTGTTCCGCTCTGTGTGTGAGCCGCACTCTCTGCTCAGTGTTCCGCTCTGTGTGTGAGCCGCACTCTCTGCTCAGTGTTCCGCTCCATGTGTGAGCCGCACTCTCTGCTCAGTGTTCCGCTCTGTGTGTCAGCCGCACTCTCTGCTCAGTGTTCCGCTCTGTGTGTGCGTCGCACTCTCTGCTCAGTTTTCCGCTCCGTGTGTGAGCCGCACTCTCTGCTCAGTGTTCCGCTCCGTGTGTGAGTCGCGCTCTCTGTTCCGTGTGTGAGCCGCACTCTCTGCTCAGTGTTCCGCTCCGTGTGTGAGTCGCGCTCTCTGTTCCGTGTGTGAGCCGCACTCTCTGCTCAGTGTTCCGCTCCGTGTGTGAGCTGCACTCTCTGCTCAGTGTTCCGCTCTTTGTGTGAGTCGCACTCTCTGCTCGGAGTTCCGCTCCGTGTGTGCGTCGCACTCTCTGCTCAGTGTTCCGCTCTGTGTGTGAGCCGCACTCTCTGCTCAGTGTTCCGCTCTGTGTGTGTCGCACTCTCTGCACAGTGTTCCGCTCCGTGTGTGAGCCGCACTCTCTGCTCAGTGTTCCGCTCTGTGTGTGAGCCGCACTCTCTGTTCAGTGTTCCGCTCCGTGTGTGCGTCGCACTCTCTGCTCAGTGTTCCGCTCTGTGTGTGAGCCGCACTCTCTGCTCAGTGTTCCGTTCCGTGTGTGAGCCGCACTATCTGCTCAGTGTTCCGCTTCGTGTGTGTGCCGCACTCTCTGCTCAGTGTTCCGCTCTGTGTGTGAGCCACACTCTCTGCTCAGTGTTCCGCTCTGTGTGTGAGCCGCACTCTCTGCTCAGTGTTCCGCTCCATGTGTGAGCCGCACTCTCTGCTCAGTGTTCCGCTCTGTGTGTGAGCCGCACTCTCTGCTCAGTGTTCCGCTCCGTGTGTGACCCCGCACTCTCTGCTCAGTGTTCCGCTCTGTGTGTGCGTCGCACTCTCTGCTCAATGTTCCGCTCCGTGTGTGCGTCGCACTCTCTGCTCAGTGTTCCGCTCCGTGTGTGAGCCGCACTCTCTGCTCAGTGTTCCGCTCTGTGTGTGATTCGCACTCTCTGCTCAGTGTTCTGCTCCGTGTGTGAGCCGCACTCTCTGCTCAGTGTTCCGCTCTGTGTGTGCGTCGCACTCTCTGCTCAATGTTCCGCTCCGTGTGTGCGTCGCACTCTCTGCTCAGTGTTCTGCTCCGTGTGTGCGTCGCACTCTCTGCTCAGTGTTCTGCTCTGTGTGTGTGTGTCGCACTCTCTGCTCAGTTTTCCGCTCTGTGTGTGCGTCGCACTCTCTGCTCAATGTTCCGCTCCGTGTGTGCGTCGCACTCTCTGCTCAGTGTTCTGCTCCGTGTGTGCGTCGCACTCTCTGCTCAGTGTTCTGCTCTGTGTGTGTGTGTCGCACTCTCTGCTCAGTTTTCCGCTCCGTGTGTGAGCCGCACTCTCTGCTCATTGTTCCGTTCCGTGTGTGAGCCGCACTCTCTGCTCAGTGTTCCGCTTCGTGTGTGTGCCGCACTCTCTGCTCAGTGTTCCGCTCTGTGTGTGAGCCGCACTCTCTGCTCAGTGTTCCGCTCTGTGTGTGAGCCGCACTCTCTGCTCAGTGTTCCGTTCCGTGTGTGAGCCGCACTCTCTGCTCAGTGTTCCGCTCTGTGTGTGAGCCGCACTCTCTGCTCAGTGTTCCGCTCTGTGTGTGTCGCACTCTCTGCACAGTGTTCCGCTCCGTGTGTGAGCCGCACTCTCTGCTCAGTGTTCCGCTCTGTGTGTGTCGCACTCTCTGCACAGTGTTCCGCTCCGTGTGTGAGCCGCACTCTCTGCTCAGTGTTCCGCTCTGTGTGTGAGCCGCACTCTCTGCTCAGTGTTCCGCTTCGTGTGTGTGCCGCACTCTCTGCTCAGTGTTCCGCTCTGTGTGTGAGCCACACTCTCTGCTCAGTGTTCCGCTCTGTGTGTGAGCCGCACTCTCTGCTCAGTGTTCCGGTCTGTGTGCTCAGTGTTCCGTTTCGTGTGTGAGCCGCACTCTCTGCTCAGTGTTCCGTTCTGTGTGTGAGCCGCACTCTCTGCTCAGTGTTCCGTTCCGTGTGTGAGCCGCACTCTCTGCTCAGTGTTCCGCTCTGTGTGTAAGCCGCACTCTCTGCTCAGTGTTCCGCTCTGTGTGTGAGCCGCACTCTCTGCTCAGTGTTCCGCTCCGTGTGTGACCCCGCACTCTCTGCTCAGTGTTCCGCTCTGTGTGTGCGTCGCACTCTCTGCTCAATGTTCCGCTCCGTGTGTGCGTCGCACTCTCTGCTCAGTGTTCCGCTCCGTGTGTGAGCCGCACTCTCTGCTCAGTGTTCCGCTCTGTGTGTGATTCGCACTCTCTGCTCAGTGTTCTGCTCCGTGTGTGAGCCGCACTCTCTGTTCAGTGTTCCGCTCCGTGTGTGACCTGCACTCTCTGCTCAGTGTTCCGCTCTGTGTGTGCGTCGCACTCTCTGCTCAATGTTCCGCTCCGTGTGTGCGTCGCACTCTCTGCTCAGTGTTCTGCTCTGTGTGTGTGTGTCGCACTCTCTGCTCAGTGTTCTGCTCCGTGTGTGCGTCGCACTCTCTGCTCAGTGTTCTGCTCTGTGTGTGTGTGTCGCACTCTCTGCTCAGTGTTCCGCTCCGTGTGTGAGCCGCACTCTCTGCTCATTGTTCCGTTCCGTGTGTGAGCCGCACTCTCTGCTCAGTGTTCCGCTTCGTGTGTGTGCCGCACTCTCTGCTCAGTGTTCCGCTCTGTGTGTGAGCCGCACTCTCTGCTCAGTGTTCCGCTCTGTGTGTGAGCCGCACTCTCTGCTCAGTGTTCCGTTCCGTGTGTGAGCCGCACTCTCTGCTCAGTGTTCCGCTCTGTGTGTGAGCCGCACTCTCTGCTCAGTGTTCCGCTCTGTGTGTGTCGCACTCTCTGCACAGTGTTCCGCTCCGTGTGTGAGCCGCACTCTCTGCTCAGTGTTCCGCTCTGTGTGTGAGCCGCACTCTCTGCTCAGTGTTCCGCTCTGTGTGTGAGCCGCACTCTCTGCTCAGTGTTCCGTTCCGTGTGTGAGCCGCACTCTCTGCTCAGTGTTCCGCTCTGTGTGTGAGCCGCACTCTCTGCTCAGTGTTCCGCTCTGTGTGTGTCGCACTCTCTGCACAGTGTTCCGCTCCGTGTGTGAGCCGCACTCTCTGCACAGTGTTCCGCTCCGTGTGTGAGCCGCACTCTCTGCTCAGTGTTCCGCTCTGTGTGTGAGCCGCACTCTCTGCTCAGTGTTCCGCTCTGTGTGTGAGCCGCACTCTCTGCTCAGTGTTCCGTTCCGTGTGTGAGCCGCACTCTCTGCTCAGTGTTCCGCTCTGTGTGTGAGCCGCACTCTCTGCTCAGTGTTCCGTTCCGTGTGTGAGCCGCACTCTCTGCTCAGTGTTCCGCTCTGTGTGTGAGCCGCACTCTCTGCTCAGTGTTCCGTTCCGTGTGTGAGCCGCACTCTCTGCTCAGTGTTCCGCTCCATGTGTGAGCCGCACTCTCTGCTCAGTGTTCCGCTCTGTGTGTGTCGCACTCTCTGCTCAGTGTTCCGGTCTGTGTGCTCAGTGTTCCGTTTCGTGTGTGAGCCGCACTCTCTGCTCAGTGTTCCGTTCCGTGTGTGAGCCGCACTCTCTGCTCAGTGTTCCGCTCCGTGTATGAGCCGCACTCTCTGCTCAGTGTTCCGCTCTGTGTGTGAGCCGCACTCTCTGCTCAGTGTTCCGCTCCATGTGTGAGCCGCACTCTCTGCTCAGTGTTCCGCTCCGTGTATGAGCCGCACTCTCTGCTCAGTGTTCCGCTCCATGTGTGAGCCGCACTCTCTGCTCAGTGTTCCGCTCTGTGTGTGCGTCGCACTCTCTGCTCAGTGTTCTGCTCCGTGTGTGAGCCGCACTCTCTGCTCAGTGTTCCGCTCCGTGTTTGAGCCGCACTCTCTGCTCAGTGTTCTGCTCCGTGTGTGAGCCGCACTCTCTGCTCAGTGTTCCGCTCTGCTCAGTGTTCCGCTCCGTGTGTGATCCGCACTCTCTGCTCAGTGTTCTGCTCTGTGTGTGAGCCGCACTCTCTGCTCAGTGTTCCGCTCCGTGTGTGAGCCGCACTCTCTGCTCAGTGTTCCGCTCTGTGTGTGAGCCGCACTCTCTGCTCAGTGTTCCGCTTAGTGTGTGAGCCGCACTCTCTGCTCAGTGTTCCGCTCTGTGTGTGATTCGCACTCTCTGCTCAATGTTCCGCTCCGTGTGTGCGTCGCACTCTCTGCTCAGTGTTCCGCTCCGTGTGTGCGTCGCACTCTCTGCTCAGTGTTCTGCTCTGTGTGTGTGTGTCGCACTCTCTGCTCAGTGTTCCGCTCCGTGTGTGAGCCGCACTCTCTGCTCAGTGTTCCGCTCCGTGTGTGAGCCGCACTCTCTGCTCAGTATTCCGCTCCGTGTGTGCGTCGCACTCTCTGCTCAGTGTTCCGCTCTGTGTGTGAGCCGCACTCTCTGCTCAGTGTTCCGCTCTGTGTGTGTCGCACTCTCTGCTCAGTGTTCCGCTCCGTGTGTGAGCCGCACTCTCTGCTCAGTGTTCCGCTCTGTGTGTGAGCCGCACTCTCTGTTCAGTGTTCCGCTCCGTGTGTGCGTCGCTCTCTCTGCTCAGTGTTCCGTTCCGTGTGAGCCGCACTCTCTGCTCAGTGTTCCGCTCCATGTGTGAGCCGCACTCTCTGCTCAGTGTTCCGCTCTGTGTGTCAGCCGCACTCTCTGCTCAGTGTTCCGCTCTGTGTGTGCGTCGCACTCTCTGCTCAGTTTTCCGCTCCGTGTGTGAGCCGCACTCTCTGCTCAGTGTTCCGCTCCGTGTGTGAGTCGCGCTCTCTGTTCCGTGTGTGAGCCGCACTCTCTGCTCAGTGTTCCGCTCCGTGTGTGAGTCGCGCTCTCTGTTCCGTGTGTGAGCTGCACTCTCTGCTCAGTGTTCCGCTCTTTGTGTGAGTCGCACTCTCTGCTCGGAGTTCCGCTCCGTGTGTGCGTCGCACTCTCTGCTCAGTGTTCCGCTCTGTGTGTGAGCCGCACTCTCTGCTCAGTGTTCCGCTCTGTGTGTGTCGCACTCTCTGCACAGTGTTCCGCTCTGTGTGTGAGCCGCACTCTCTGTTCAGTGTTCCGCTCTGTGTGTGAGCCGCACTCTCTGCTCAGTGTTCCGCTCTGTGTGTGTCGCACTCTCTGCACAGTGTTCCGCTCCGTGTGTGAGCCGCACTCTCTGCTCAGTGTTCCGCTCTGTGTGTGAGCCGCACTCTCTGTTCAGTGTTCCGCTCCGTGTGTGCGTCGCACTCTCTGCTCAGTGTTCCGCTCTGTGTGTGAGCCGCACTCTCTGCTCAGTGTTCCGTTCCGTGTGTGTGCCGCACTCTCTGCTCAGTGTTCCGCTCTGTGTGTGAGCCACACTCTCTGCTCAGTGTTCCGCTCTGTGTGTGAGCCGCACTCTCTGCTCAGTGTTCCGCTCCATGTGTGAGCCGCACTCTCTGCTCAGTGTTCCGCTCTGTGTGTGAGCCGCACTCTCTGCTCAGTGTTCCGCTCCGTGTGTGACCCCGCACTCTCTGCTCAGTGTTCCGCTCTGTGTGTGCGTCGCACTCTCTGCTCAATGTTCCGCTCCGTGTGTGCGTCGCACTCTCTGCTCAGTGTTCCGCTCCGTGTGTGAGCCGCACTCTCTGCTCAGTGTTCCGCTCTGTGTGTGATTCGCACTCTCTGCTCAGTGTTCTGCTCCGTGTGTGAGCCGCACTCTCTGCTCAGTGTTCCGCTCTGTGTGTGCGTCGCACTCTCTGCTCAATGTTCCGCTCCGTGTGTGCGTCGCACTCTCTGCTCAGTGTTCTGCTCCGTGTGTGCGTCGCACTCTCTGCTCAGTGTTCTGCTCTGTGTGTGTGTGTCGCACTCTCTGCTCAGTTTTCCGCTCTGTGTGTGCGTCGCACTCTCTGCTCAATGTTCCGCTCCGTGTGTGCGTCGCACTCTCTGCTCAGTGTTCTGCTCCGTGTGTGCGTCGCACTCTCTGCTCAGTGTTCTGCTCTGTGTGTGTGTGTCGCACTCTCTGCTCAGTTTTCCGCTCCGTGTGTGAGCCGCACTCTCTGCTCATTGTTCCGTTCCGTGTGTGAGCCGCACTCTCTGCTCAGTGTTCCGCTTCGTGTGTGTGCCGCACTCTCTGCTCAGTGTTCCGCTCTGTGTGTGAGCCGCACTCTCTGCTCAGTGTTCCGCTCTGTGTGTGAGCCGCACTCTCTGCTCAGTGTTCCGTTCCGTGTGTGAGCCGCACTCTCTGCTCAGTGTTCCGCTCTGTGTGTGAGCCGCACTCTCTGCTCAGTGTTCCGCTCTGTGTGTGTCGCACTCTCTGCACAGTGTTCCGCTCCGTGTGTGAGCCGCACTCTCTGCTCAGTGTTCCGCTCTGTGTGTGTCGCACTCTCTGCACAGTGTTCCGCTCCGTGTGTGAGCCGCACTCTCTGCTCAGTGTTCCGCTCTGTGTGTGAGCCGCACTCTCTGCTCAGTGTTCCGCTTCGTGTGTGTGCCGCACTCTCTGCTCAGTGTTCCGCTCTGTGTGTGAGCCACACTCTCTGCTCAGTGTTCCGCTCTGTGTGTGAGCCGCACTCTCTGCTCAGTGTTCCGGTCTGTGTGCTCAGTGTTCCGTTTCGTGTGTGAGCCGCACTCTCTGCTCAGTGTTCCGTTCTGTGTGTGAGCCGCACTCTCTGCTCAGTGTTCCGTTCCGTGTGTGAGCCGCACTCTCTGCTCAGTGTTCCGCTCTGTGTGTAAGCCGCACTCTCTGCTCAGTGTTCCGCTCTGTGTGTGAGCCGCACTCTCTGCTCAGTGTTCCGCTCCGTGTGTGACCCCGCACTCTCTGCTCAGTGTTCCGCTCTGTGTGTGCGTCGCACTCTCTGCTCAATGTTCCGCTCCGTGTGTGCGTCGCACTCTCTGCTCAGTGTTCCGCTCCGTGTGTGAGCCGCACTCTCTGCTCAGTGTTCCGCTCTGTGTGTGATTCGCACTCTCTGCTCAGTGTTCTGCTCCGTGTGTGAGCCGCACTCTCTGTTCAGTGTTCCGCTCCGTGTGTGACCTGCACTCTCTGCTCAGTGTTCCGCTCTGTGTGTGCGTCGCACTCTCTGCTCAATGTTCCGCTCCGTGTGTGCGTCGCACTCTCTGCTCAGTGTTCTGCTCTGTGTGTGTGTGTCGCACTCTCTGCTCAGTGTTCTGCTCCGTGTGTGCGTCGCACTCTCTGCTCAGTGTTCTGCTCTGTGTGTGTGTGTCGCACTCTCTGCTCAGTGTTCCGCTCCGTGTGTGAGCCGCACTCTCTGCTCATTGTTCCGTTCCGTGTGTGAGCCGCACTCTCTGCTCAGTGTTCCGCTTCGTGTGTGTGCCGCACTCTCTGCTCAGTGTTCCGCTCTGTGTGTGAGCCGCACTCTCTGCTCAGTGTTCCGCTCTGTGTGTGAGCCGCACTCTCTGCTCAGTGTTCCGTTCCGTGTGTGAGCCGCACTCTCTGCTCAGTGTTCCGCTCTGTGTGTGAGCCGCACTCTCTGCTCAGTGTTCCGCTCTGTGTGTGTCGCACTCTCTGCACAGTGTTCCGCTCCGTGTGTGAGCCGCACTCTCTGCTCAGTGTTCCGCTCTGTGTGTGAGCCGCACTCTCTGCTCAGTGTTCCGCTCTGTGTGTGAGCCGCACTCTCTGCTCAGTGTTCCGTTCCGTGTGTGAGCCGCACTCTCTGCTCAGTGTTCCGCTCTGTGTGTGAGCCGCACTCTCTGCTCAGTGTTCCGCTCTGTGTGTGTCGCACTCTCTGCACAGTGTTCCGCTCCGTGTGTGAGCCGCACTCTCTGCACAGTGTTCCGCTCCGTGTGTGAGCCGCACTCTCTGCTCAGTGTTCCGCTCTGTGTGTGAGCCGCACTCTCTGCACAGTGTTCCGCTCCGTGTGTGAGCCGCACTCTCTGCTCAGTGTTCCGCTCTGTGTGTGAGCCGCACTCTCTGCTCAGTGTTCCGCTCCGTGTGTGTGCCGCACTCTCTGCTCAGTGTTCCGCTCTGTGTGTGAGCCGCACTCTCTGCTCAGTGTTCCGCTCTGTGTGTGAGCCGCACTCTCTGCTCAGTGTTCCGCTCTGTGTGTGAGCCGCACTCTCTGCTCAGTGTTCCGCTCTGTGTGTGAGCCGCACTCTCTGCTCAGTGTTCCGCTCTGTGTGTGAACCGCACTCTCTGCTCAGTGTTCCGCTCTGTGTGTGAGCCGCACTCTCTGCTCAGTGTTCCGCTCTGTGTGTGAGCCGCACTCTCTGCTCAGTGTTCCGCTCCGTGTGTGAGCCGCACTCTCTGCTCAGTGTTCCGCTCTGTGTGAGCCGCACTCTCTGCTCAGTGTTCCGCTCCGTGTGTGCGTCGCACTCTCTGCTCAGTGTTCCGCTCTGTGTGTGAACCGCACTCTCTGCTCAGTGTTCCGCTCCGTGTGTGAGCCGCACTCTCTGCTCAGTGTTCCGCTTCGTGTGTGTGCCGCACTCTCTGCTCAGTGTTTCGCTCCATGTGTGAGCTGCACTCTCTGCTCAGTGTTCCGCTCTGTGTGTGAGCCGCACTCTCTGCTCAGTGTTCCGCTCTGTGTGTGAGCCGCACTCTCTGCTCAGTGTTCCGCTCCGTGTGTGAGCCGCTCTCTCTGCTCAGTGTTCCGCTCCGTGTGTGAGCCGCACTCTCTGCTCATTGTTCCGCTCTGTGTGTGAGCCGCACTCTCTGCTCAGTGTTCCACTCCGTGTGTGATCCGCACTCTCTGCTCAGTGTTCCGCTCCGTGTGTGAGCCGCACTCTCTGCTCAGTGTTCCGCTCAGTGTGTGCGTCGCACTCTCTGCTCAGTGTTCCGCTCCGTGTGTGAGCCGCACTCTCTGCTCAGTGCTCCATGTGTGAGTCGCGCTCTCTGTTACGTGTGTGAGCCGCACTCTCTGCTCAGTGTTGCGCTCTGTGTGTGCGTCGCACTCTCTGCTCAGTGTTCCGCTCCGTGTGTGAGCCGCACTCTCTGCTCAGTGTTCCGCTCTGTGTGTGAGTCGCACTCTCTGCTCAGTGTTCCGCTCTGTGTGTGAGCCGCACTCTCTGCTCAGTGTTCTGCTCTGTGTGTGAGCCGCACTCTCTGCTCAGTGTTCCGCTCTGTGTGTCGCACTCTCTGCTCAGTGTTCTGCTCTGTGTGTGTGTGTCGCACTCTCTGCTCAGTGTTCCGCTCCGTGTGTGCGTCGCACTCTCTGCTCAGTGTTCCGCTCCGTGTGTGCGTCGCACTCTCTGCTCAGTGTTCTGCTCTGTGTGTGTGTGTCGCACTCTCTGCTCAGTGTTCCGCTCTGTGTGTGAGCCGCACTCTCTGTTCAGTGTTCTGCTCCGTGTGTGCGTCGCACTCTCTGCTCAGTGTTTCGCTCTGTGTGTGTGTCGCACTCTCTGCTCAGTTTTCCGCTCTGTTCAGTGTTCTTCAGTGTTCCGCACCGTGTGTGAGCCGCACTCTCTGCTCAGTTTTCCGCTCTGTGTGTGCCGCACTCTCTGCTCAGTTTTCCGCTCTGTGTGTGCGTCACACTCTCTGCTCAGTGTTCCGCTCCGTGTGTGAGCCGCACTCTCTGCTCAGTGTTCCGCTCTGTGTGTCCGTCGCACTCTCTGTTCAGTGTTCCGCTCTGTGTGTGAGCCGCACTCTCTGCTCATTGTTCCGCTCTGTGTGTGAGCCGCACTCTCTGCTCAGTGTTCCGCTCCGTGTGTGATCCGCACTCTCTGCTCAGTGTTCCGCTCTGCTCAGTGTTCCGCTCCGTGTGTGATCCGCACTCTCTGCTCAGTGTTCTGCTCTGTGTGTGAGCCGCACTCTCTGCTCAGTGTTCCGCTCCGTGTGTGAGCCGCACTCTCTGCTCAGTGTTCCGCTCCATGTGTGAGTCGCACTCTCTGTTCCGTGTGTGATCCGCACTCTCTGCTCAGTGTTCTGCTCTGTGTGTGAGCCGCACTCTCTGCTCAGTGTTCCGCTCCGTGTGTGAGCCGCACTCTCTGCTCAGTGTTCCGCTCCATGTGTGAGTCGCGCTCTCTGTTCCGTGTGTGAGCCGCACTCTCTGCTCAGTGTTCCGCTCCGTGTGTGAGCCGCACTCTCTGCTCAGTGTTCCGCTCTGTGTGTGAGTCGCACTCTCTGCTCAGTGTTCCGCTCCGTGTGTGCGTCGCACTCTCTGCTCAGTGTTCCGCTCTGTGTGTGAGCCGCACTCTCTGTTCAGTGTTCCGCTCCGTGTGTGCGTCGCTCTCTCTGCTCAGTGTTCCGCTCTGTGTGTGAGCCGCACTCTCTGCTCAGTGTTCCGCTCTGTGTGTGAGCCGCACTCTCTGCTCAGTGTTCCGTTCCGTGTGAGCCGCACTCTCTGCTCAGTGTTCCGCTCCATGTGTGAGCCGCACTCTCTGCTCAGTGTTCCGCTCTGTGTGTCAGCCGCACTCTCTGCTCAGTGTTCCGCTCTGTGTGTGCGTCGCACTCTCTGCTCAGTGTTCCGCTCCGTGTGTGAGCCGCACTCTCTGCTCAGTGTTCCGCTCCGTGTGTGAGTCGCGCTCTCTGTTCCGTGTGTGAGCCGCACTCTCTGCTCAGTGTTCCGCTCCGTGTGTGAGCTGCACTCTCTGCTCAGTGTTCCGCTCTGTGTGTGAGTCGCACTCTCTGCTCGGAGTTCCGCTCCGTGTGTGCGTCGCACTCTCTGCTCAGTGTTCCGCTCTGTGTGTGAGCCGCACTCTCTGCTCAGTGTTCCGCTCTGTGTGTGTCGCACTCTCTGCACAGTGTTCCGCTCCGTGTGTGAGCCGCACTCTCTGCTCAGTGTTCCGCTCTGTGTGTGAGCCGCACTCTCTGTTCAGTGTTCCGCTCCGTGTGTGCGTCGCACTCTCTGCTCAGTGTTCCGCTCTGTGTGTGAGCCGCACTCTCTGCTCAGTGTTCCGTTCCGTGTGTGAGCCGCACTCTCTGCTCAGTGTTCCGCTTCGTGTGTGTGCCGCACTCTCTGCTCAGTGTTCCGCTCTGTGTGTGAGCCACACTCTCTGCTCAGTGTTCCGCTCTGTGTGTGAGCCGTACTCTCTGCTCAGTGTTCCGTTTCGTGTGTGAGCCGCACTCTCTGCTCAGTGTTCCGTTCTGTGTGTGAGCCGCACTCTCTGCTCAGTGTTCCGTTCCGTGTGTGAGCCGCACTCTCTGCTCAGTGTTCCGCTCCATGTGTGAGCCGCACTCTCTGCTCAGTGTTCCGCTCTGTGTGTGAGCCGCACTCTCTGCTCAGTGTTCCGCTCCATGTGTGAGCCGCACTCTCTGCTCAGTGTTCCGCTCTGTGTGTGCGTCGCACTCTCTGCTCAATGTTCCGCTCCGTGTGTGCGTCGCACTCTCTGCTCAGTGTTCCGCTCCGTGTGTGAGCCGCACTCTCTGCTCAGTGTTCCGCTCTGTGTGTGATTCGCACTCTCTGCTCAGTGTTCTGCTCCGTGTGTGAGCCGCACTCTCTGTTCAGTGTTCCGCTCCGTGTGTGACCTGCACTCTCTGCTCAGTGTTCCGCTCTGTGTGTGCGTCGCACTCTCTGCTCAATGTTCCGCTCCGTGTGTGCGTCGCACTCTCTGCTCAGTGTTCTGCTCCGTATGTGCGTCGCACTCTCTGCTCAGTGTTCTGCTCTGTGTGTGTGTGTCGCACTCTCTGCTCAGTGTTCCGCTCCGTGTGTGAGCCGCACTCTCTGCTCATTGTTCCGTTCCGTGTGTGAGCCGCACTCTCTGCTCAGTGTTCCGCTTCGTGTGTGTGCCGCACTCTCTGCTCAGTGTTCCGCTCTGTGTGTGAGCCGCACTCTCTGCTCAGTGTTCCGCTCTGTGTGTGAGCCGCACTCTCTGCTCAGTGTTCCGTTCCGTGTGTGAGCCGCACTCTCTGCTCAGTGTTCCGCTCTGTGTGTGAGCCGCACTCTCTGCTCAGTGTTCCGCTCTGTGTGTGTCGCACTCTCTGCACAGTGTTCCGCTCCGTGTGTGAGCCGCACTCTCTGCTCAGTGTTCCGCTCTGTGTGTGTCGCACTCTCTGCACAGTGTTCCGCTCCGTGTGTGAGCCGCACTCTCTGCTCAGTGTTCCGCTCTGTGTGTGAGCCGCACTCTCTGCTCAGTGTTCCGCTTCGTGTGTGTGCCGCACTCTCTGCTCAGTGTTCCGCTCTGTGTGTGAGCCACACTCTCTGCTCAGTGTTACGCTCTGTGTGTGAGCCGCACTCTCTGCTCAGTGTTCCGGTCTGTGTGCTCAGTGTTCCGTTTCGTGTGTGAGCCGCACTCTCTGCTCAGTGTTCCGTTCTGTGTGTGAGCCGCACTCTCTGCTCAGTGTTCCGCTCCATGTGTGAGCCGCACTCTCTGCTCAGTGTTCCGCTCTGTGTGTAAGCCGCACTCTCTGCTCAGTGTTCCGCTCTGTGTGTGAGCCGCACTCTCTGCTCAGTGTTCCGTTTCGTGTGTGAGCCGCACTCTCTGCTCAGTGTTCCGTTCCGTGTGTGAGCCGCACTCTCTGCTCAGTGTTCCGCTCCATGTGTGAGCCGCACTCTCTGCTCAGTGTTCCGCTCTGTGTGTAAGCCGCACTCTCTGCTCAGTGTTCCGCTCTGTGTGTGAGCCGCACTCTCTGCTCAGTGTTCCGCTCCGTGTGTGACCCCGCACTCTCTGCTCAGTGTTCCGCTCTGTGTGTGCGTCGCACTCTCTGCTCAGTGTTCTGCTCCGTGTGTGAGCCGCACTCTCTGTTCAGTGTTCCGCTCCGTGTGTGACCTGCACTCTCTGCTCAGTGTTCCGCTCTGTGTGTGCGTCGCACTCTCTGCTCAATGTTCCGCTCCGTGTGTGCGTCGCACTCTCTGCTCAGTGTTCTGCTCTGTGTGTGTGTGTCGCACTCTCTGCTCAGTGTTCTGCTCAGTGTGTGCGTCGCACTCTCTGCTCAGTGTTCTGCTCTGTGTGTGTGTGTCGCACTCTCTGCTCAGTGTTCCGCTCCGTGTGTGAGCCGCACTCTCTGCTCATTGTTCCGTTCCGTGTGTGAGCCGCACTCTCTGCTCAGTGTTCCGCTCTGTGTGTGAGCCGCACTCTCTGCTCAGTGTTCCGCTCTGTGTGTGAGCCGCACTCTCTGCTCAGTGTTCCGTTCCGTGTGTGAGCCGCACTCTCTGCTCAGTGTTCCGCTCTGTGTGTGAGCCGCACTCTCTGCTCAGTGTTCCGCTCTGTGTGTGTCGCACTCTCTGCACAGTGTTCCGCTCCGTGTGTGAGCCGCACTCTCTGCTCAGTGTTCCGCTCTGTGTGTGAGCCGCACTCTCTGCTCAGTGTTCCGCTCTGTGTGTGAGCCGCACTCTCTGCTCAGTGTTCCGTTCCGTGTGTGAGCCGCACTCTCTGCTCAGTGTTCCGCTCTGTGTGTGAGCCGCACTCTCTGCTCAGTGTTCCGCTCTGTGTGTGTCGCACTCTCTGCACAGTGTTCCGCTCCGTGTGTGAGCCGCACTCTCTGCACAGTGTTCCGCTCCGTGTGTGAGCCGCACTCTCTGCTCAGTGTTCCGCTCTGTGTGTGAGCCGCACTCTCTGCACAGTGTTCCGCTCCGTGTGTGAGCCGCACTCTCTGCTCAGTGTTCCGCTCTGTGTGTGAGCCGCACTCTCTGCTCAGTGTTCCGTTCCGTGTGTGAGCCGCACTCTCTGCTCAGTGTTCCGCTCCGTGTGTGTGCCGCACTCTCTGCTCAGTGTTCCGCTCTGTGTGTGAGCCGCACTCTCTGCTCAGTGTTCCGCTCTGTGTGTGAGCCGCACTCTCTGCTCAGTGTTCCGCTCCGTGTGTGAGCCGCACTCTCTGTTCAGTGTTCCGCTCCGTGTGTGCGTCGCACTCTCTGCTCAGTGTTCCGCTCTGTGTGTGAACCGCACTCTCTGCTCAGTGTTCCGCTCCGTGTGTGAGCCGCACTCTCTGCTCAGTGTTCCGCTCCGTGTGTGACCCCGCACTCTCTGCTCAGTGTTCCGCTCTGTGTGTGCGTCGCACTCTCTGCTCAATGTTCCGCTCCGTGTGTGCGTCGCACTCTCTGCTCAGTGTTCCGCTCCGTGTGTGAGCCGCACTCTCTGCTCAGTGTTCCGCTCTGTGTGTGATTCGCACTCTCTGCTCAGTGTTCTGCTCCGTGTGTGAGCCGCACTCTCTGTTCAGTGTTCCGCTCCGTGTGTGACCTGCACTCTCTGCTCAGTGTTCCGCTTTGTGTGTGCGTCGCACTCTCTGCTCAATGTTCCGCTGCGTGTGTGCGTCGCACTCTCTGCTCAGTGTTCTGCTCTGTGTGTGTGTGTCGCATTCTCTGCTCAGTGTTCTGCTCCGTGTGTGCGTCGCACTCTCTGCTCAGTGTTCTGCTCTGTGTGTGTGTGTCGCACTCTCTGCTCAGTGTTCCGCTCCGTGTGTGAGCCGCACTCTCTGCTCATTGTTCCGTTCCGTGTGTGAGCCGCACTCTCTGCTCAGTGTTCCGCTTCGTGTGTGTGCCGCACTCTCTGCTCAGTGTTCCGCTCTGTGTGTGAGCCGCACTCTCTGCTCAGTGTTCCGCTCTGTGTGTGAGCCGCACTCTCTGCTCATTGTTCCGTTCCGTGTGTGAGCCGCACTCTCTGCTCAGTGTTCCGCTTCGTGTGTGTGCCGCACTCTCTGCTCAGTGTTCCGCTCTGTGTGTGAGCCGCACTCTCTGCTCAGTGTTCCGCTCCGTGTGTGAGCCGCACTCTCTGCTCAGTGTTCCGCTCTGTGTGTGATTCGCACTCTCTGCTCAGTGTTCTGCTCCGTGTGTGAGCCGCACTCTCTGTTCAGTGTTCCGCTCCGTGTGTGACCTGCACTCTCTGCTCAGTGTTCCGCTCTGTGTGTGCGTCGCTCTCTCTGTTCAGTGTTCCGCTCTGTGTGTGCGTCGCACTCTCTGCTCAGTGTTCCACTCCGTGTGTGAGCCGCACTCTCTGCTCAGTGTTCCGCTCCGTGTGTGCATCGCACTCTCTGCTCAGTGTTCCGCTCCGTGTGTGAGCCGCACTCTCTGCTCAGTGTTCCGCTCCGTGTGTGAGCCGCACTCTCTGCTCAGTGTTCTGCTCTGTGTGTGAGCCGCACTCTCTGCTCAGTGTTCCGCTCTGTGTGTGCCGCACTCTCTGCTCAGTGTTCCGCTCCGTGTGTGAGTCGCACTCTCTGCTCAGTGCTCCATGTGTGAGTCGCGCTCTCTGTTCCGTGTGTGAGCCGCACTCTCTGCTCAGTGTTCCGCTCCGTGTGTGAGCCGCACTCTCTGCTCAGTGTTCCGCTCCGTGTGTGAGCCGCACTCTCTGCTCAGTGTTCCGTTCCGTGTGAGAGCCGCACTCTCTGCTCAGTGTTCCGCTCCGTGTGTGAGCCGCACTCTCTGCTCAGTGTTCCGCTTCGTGTGTGAGCCGCACTCTCTGCTCGGTGTTCTGCTCTGTGTGTGTGTCGCACTCTCTGCTCAGTGTTCCGCTCCGTGCGTGAGCCGCTCTCTCTGCTCAGTGTTCCGCTCCGTGTGTGAGCCGCACTCTCTGCTCAGTGTTCCGTTCCGTGTGAGAGCCGCACTCTCTGCTCAGTGTTCCGCTCCGTGTGTGAGCCGCACTCTCTGCTCAGTGTTCCGCTTCGTGTGTGAGCCGCACTCTCTGCTCAGTTTACCGCTCTCTGTGTGTGTCGCACTCTCTGCTCAGTGTTCCGCTCCGTGTGTGAGCCGCACTCTCTTCTCAGTGCGTGAGCCGCTCTCTCTGCTCAGTGTTCCGCTCCATGTGTGAGCCGCACTCTCTGCTCAGTGTTCCGTTCCGTGTGAGAGCCGCACTCTCTGCTCAGTGTTCCGCTCCGTATGTGAGCCACACTCTCTGTTCAGTGTTCCGCTCCGTGTGTGCGTCGCACTCTCTGCTCAGTGTTCCACTCTGTGTGTGAGCCGCACTCTCTGCTCAGTGTTCCGCTCCGTGTGTGAGTCGCAATCTCTGTTCCGTGTGTGAGCTGCACTCTCTGCTCAGTGTTCCGCTCCGTGTGTGAGCCGCACTCTCTGCTCAGTGTTCCGCTCTGTGTGTGAGCCGCACTCTCTGCTCAGTGTTCCGCTCTGTGTGTGAGCCGCACTCTCTGCTCAGTGTTCCGCTCTGTGTGTGAGCCGCACTCTCTGCTCAGTGTTCCACTCCGTGTGTGAGCCGCACTCTCTGCTCAGTGTTCCGTTCTGTGTGTGTGTCGCACTCTCTGCTCAGTTTTCCGCTCTGTTCTGTGTTCTTCAGTGTTCCGCACCGTGTGTGAGCCGCACTCTCTGCTCAGTGTTCTGCTCTGTGTGAGCCGCACTCTCTGCTCAGTGTTCCGTTCCGTGTGAGAGCCGCACTCTCTGCTCAGTGTTCCGCTCCGTGTGTGCGTCGCACTCTCTGCTCAGTGTTCCGCTCTGTGTGTGAGCCGCACTCTCTGCTCAGTGTTCTGCTCTGTGTGTGCTTCGTACTCTCTGCTCAGTGTTCCGCTCTGTGTGTGAGCCGCACTCTCTGCTCAGTGTTCCGCTCCGTGTGTGCTTCGTACTCTCTGCTCAGTGTTCCGCTCCGTGTGTGCTTCGTACTCTCTGCTCAGTGTTCCGTTCTGTGTGTGTGTCGCACTCTCTGCTCAGTTTTCCGCTCTGTTCAGTGTTCTTCAGTGTTCCGCACCGTGTGTGAGCCGCACTCTCTGCTCTGTTTTCCGCTCTGTGTGTGCCGCACTCTCTGCTCAGTTTTCCGCTCTGTGTGTGCGTCGCACTCTCTGCTCAGCGTTCCGCTCCGTGTGTGAGCCGCACTCTCTGCTCAGTGTTCCGCTCTGTGTGTCCGTCGCACTCTCTGTTCAGTGTTCTGCTCTGTGTGTGAGCCGCACTCTCTGCTCATTGTTCCGCTCTGTGTGTGAGCCGCACTCTCTGCTCAGTGTTCCGCTCCGTGTGTGATCCGCACTCTCTGCTCAGTGTTCCGCTCTGCTCAGTGTTCCGCTCCGTGTGTGATCCGCACTCTCTGCTCAGTGTTCTGCTCTGTGTGTGAGCCGCACTCTCTGCTCAGTGTTCCGCTCCGTGTGTGAGCCGCACTCTCTGCTCAGTGTTCCGCTCTGTGTGTGAGCCGCACTCTCTGCTCAGTGTTCCGTTCCGTGTGAGAGCCGCACTCTCTGCTCAGTGTTCCGCTCCGTGTGTGCGTCGCACTCTCTGCTCAGTGTTCTGCTCTGTGTGTGAGTGTCGCACTCTCTGCTTAGTGTTCTGCTCTGTGTGTGTGTGTCGCAATCTCTGCTCAGTGTTCCGCTCCGTGTGTGAGCCGCACTCTCTGCTCAGTGTGCCGCTCTGTGTGTGAGACGCACTCTCTGCTCAGTGTTCCGTTCTGTGTGTGCTTCGCACTCTCTGCTCAGTGTTCCACTCCGTGTGTGAGCCGCTCTCTCTGCTCAGTGTTCCGTTCTGTGTGTGTGTCGCAATCTCTGCTCAGTGTTCCGCTCCGTGTGTGAGCCGCACTCTCTGCTCAGTGTGCCGCTCTGTGTGTGAGACGCACTCTCTGCTCAGTGTTCCGTTCTGTGTGTGAGCCGCTCTCTCTGCTCAGTGTTCCGCTCCGTGTGTGAGCCGCTCTCTCTGCTCAGTGTTCCGCTCCGTGTGTGAGCCGCACTCTCTGCTCATTGTTCCGCTCTGTGTGTGAGCCGCACTCTCTGCTCAGTGTTCCACTCCGTGTGTGATCCGCACTCTCTGCTCAGTGTTCCGCTCTGTGTGTGAGCCACACTCTCTGCTCAGTATTCCGCTCCGTGTGTGCGTCGCACTCTCTACTCAGTGTTCTGCTCTGTGTGTGTGTGTGTCGCACTCTCTGCTCAGTGTTCCGCTCTGTGTGTGAGCCGCACTCTCTGTTCAGTGTTCCGCTCCGTGTGTGCGTCGCACTCTCTACTCAGTGTTCTGCTCTGTGTGTGTGTGTGTCGCACTCTCTGCTCAGTGTTCCGCTCTGTGTGTGAGCCGCACTCTCTGCTCAGTATTCCGCTCCGTGTGTGCGTCGCACTCTCTACTCAGTGTTCTGCTCTGTGTGTGTGTGTGTCGCACTCTCTGCTCAGTGTTCCGCTCTGTGTGTGAGCCGCACTCTCTGCTCAGTATTCCGCTCCGTGTGTGCGTCGCACTCTCTACTCAGTGTTCTGCTCTGTGTGTGTGTGTGTCGCACTCTCTGCTCAGTGTTCCGCTCTGTGTGTGAGCCACACTCTCTGCTCAGTATTCCGCTCCGTGTGTGCGTCGCACTCTCTACTCAGTGTTCTGCTCTGTGTGTGTGTGAGCCGCACTCTCTGCTCAGTGTTCCGTTCCGTGTGAGAGCCGCACTCTCTGCTCAGTGTTCCGCTCCGTGTGTGCGTCGCACTCTCTGCTCAGTGTTCTGCTCTGTGTGTGAGTGTCGCACTCTCTGCTTAGTGTTCTGCTCTGTGTGTGTGTGTCGCAATCTCTGCTCAGTGTTCCGCTCCGTGTGTGAGCCGCACTCTCTGCTCAGTGTGCCGCTCTGTGTGTGAGACGCACTCTCTGCTCAGTGTTCCGTTCTGTGTGTGCGTCACAATCTCTGCTCAGTGTTCCGTTCTGTGTGTGCTTCGCACTCTCTGCTCAGTGTTCCACTCCGTGTGTGAGCCGCACTCTCTGCTCAGTGTTCCGCTCCGTGTGTGAGCCGCTCTCTCTGCTCAGTGTTCCGCTCCGTGTGTGAGCCGCACTCTCTGCTCATTGTTCCGCTCTGTGTGTGAGCCGCACTCTCTGCTCAGTGTTCCACTCCGTGTGTGATCCGCACTCTCTGCTCAGTGTTCCGCTCTGTGTGTGAGCCACACTCTCTGCTCAGTATTCCGCTCCGTGTGTGCGTCGCACTCTCTACTCAGTGTTCTGCTCTGTGTGTGTGTGTGTCGCACTCTCTGCTCAGTGTTCCGCTCTGTGTGTGAGGCGCACTCTCTGTTCAGTGTTCCGCTCCGTGTGTGCGTCGCACTCTCTACTCAGTGTTCTGCTCTGTGTGTGTGTGTGTCGCACTCTCTGCTCAGTGTTCCGCTCTGTGTGTGAGCCGCACTCTCTGCTCAGTATTCCGCTCCGTGTGTGCGTCGCACTCTCTACTCAGTGTTCTGCTCTGTTTGTGTGTGTGTCGCACTCTCTGCTCAGTGTTCCGCTCTGTGTGTGAGCCGCACTCTCTGCTCAGTATTCCGCTCCGTGTGTGCGTCGCACTCTCTACTCAGTGTTCTGCTCTGTGTGTGTGTGTGTCGCACTCTCTGCTCAGTGTTCCGCTCTGTGTGTGAGCCACACTCTCTGCTCAGTATTCCGCTCCGTGTGTGCGTCGCACTCTCTACTCAGTGTTCTGCTCTGTGTGTGTGTGAGCCGCACTCTCTGCTCAGTGTTCCGCTCTGTGTGTGAGCCGCACTCTCTGCTCAGTATTCCGCTCCGTGTGTGCGTCGCACTCTCTACTCAGTGTTCTGCTCTGTGTGTGTGTGTGTCGCACTCTCTGCTCAGTGTTCCGCTCTGTGTGTGAGCCACACTCTCTGCTCAGTATTCCGCTCCGTGTGTGCGTCGCACTCTCTACTCAGTGTTCTGCTCTGTGTGTGTGTGTGTCGCACTCTCTGCTCAGTGTTCCGCTCTGTGTGTGCGTCGCTCTCTCTGTTCAGTGTTCCGCTCCGTGTGTGCGTCGCACTCTCTGCTCAGTGTTCCACTCCGTGTGTGAGCCGCACTCTCTGCTCAGTGTTCCGCTCCGTGTGTGCATCGCACTCTCTGCTCAGTGTTCCGCTCCGTGTGTGAGCCGCACTCTCTGCTCAGTGTTCCGCTCCGTGTGTGCATCGCACTCTCTGCTCAGTGTTCCGCTCCGTGTGTGAGCCGCACTCTCTGCTCAGTGTTCTGCTCTGTGTGTGAGCCGCACTCTCTGCTCAGTGTTCCGCTCTGTGTGTGCCGCACTCTCTGCTCAGTGTTCCGCTCCGTGTGTGAGTCGCACTCTCTGCTCAGTGCTCCATGTGTGAGTCGCGCTCTCTGTTCCGTGTGTGAGCCGCACTCTCTGCTCAGTGTTCCGCTCCGTGTGTGAGCCGCACTCTCTGCTCAGTGTTCCGCTCCGTGTGTGAGCCGCACTCTCTGCTCAGTGTTCCGTTCCGTGTGAGAGCCGCACTCTCTGCTCAGTGTTCCGCTCCGTGTGTGAGCCGCACTCTCTGCTCAGTGTTCCGCTTCGTGTGTGAGCCGCACTCTCTGCTCAGTTTACCGCTCTCTGTGTGTGTCGCACTCTCTGCTCAGTGTTCCGCTCCGTGTGTGAGCCGCACTCTCTGCTCAGTGCGTGAGCCGCTCTCTCTGCTCAGTGTTCCGCTCCATGTGTGAGCCGCACTCTCTGCTCAGTGTTCCGTTCCGTGTGAGAGCCGCACTCTCTGCTCAGTGTTCCGCTCCGTATGTGAGCCACACTCTCTGTTCAGTGTTCCCCTCCGTGTGTGCGTCGCACTCTCTGCTCAGTGTTCCACTCTGTGTGTGAGCCGCACTCTCTGCTCAGTGTTCCGCTCCGTGTGTGAGTCGCAATCTCTGTTCCGTGTGTGAGCCGCACTCTCTGCTCAGTGTTCCGCTCCGTGTGTGAGCCGCACTCTCTGCTCAGTGTTCCGCTCCGTGTGTGAGCCGCACTCTCTGTTCAGTGTTCCGCTCCGTGTGTGCGTCGCACTCTCTGCTCAGTGTTCCGCTCCGTGTGTGAGCCGCACTCTCTGCTCAGTGTTCTGCTCTGTGTGAGAGCCGCACTCTCTGCTCAGTGTTCCGTTCCGTGTGAGAGCCGCACTCTCTGCTCAGTGTTCCGCTCCGTGTGTGCGTCGCACTCTCTGCTCAGTGTTCTGCTCCGTGTGTGCGTCGCACTCTCTGCTCAGTGTTCTGCTCTGTGTGTGTGTGTCGCACTCTCTGCTCAGTGTTCCGGTCCGTGTGTGAGCCGCACTCTCTGCTCAGTTTTCTGCTCCGTGTGTGCGTCGCACTCTCTGCTCAGTGTTCCGCTCTGTGTGTGAGCCGCACTCTCTGTTCAGTGTTCCGCTCCGTGTGTGAGCCGCACTCTCTGCTCAGTGTTCCGCTCCGTGTGTGAGCCGCACTCTCTGCTCAGTGTTCCGCTCCGTGTGTGAGCCGCACTCTCTGCTCAGTGTTCCGCTCTGTGTGTGAGTCACACTCTCTGCACAGTGTTCCGCTCCGTGTGTGAGCCGCACTCTCTGTTCAGTGTTCCTCTCCGTGTGTGCGTCGCACTCTCTGTTCAGTGTTCCGTTCTGTGTGTGTCGCACTCTCTGCTCAGTGTTCCACTCCGTGTGTGAGCCGCTCTCTCTGCTCAGTGTTCCGCTCCGTGTGTGAGCCGCACTCTCTGCTCATTGTTCCGCTCTGTGTGTGAGCCGCACTCTCTGCACAGTGTTCCGCTCCGTGTGTGAGCCGCACTCTCTGTTCAGTGTTCCGTTCTGTGTGTGTCGCACTCTCTGCTCAGTGTTCCACTCCGTGTGTGAGCCGCTCTCTCTGCTCAGTGTTCCGCTCCGTGTGTGAGCCGCACTCTCTGCTCATTGTTCCGCTCTGTGTGTGAGCCGCACTCTCTGCTCAGTGTTCCGCTCCGTGTGTGAGCCGCACTCTCTGCTCAGTGTTCCGCTCTGTGTGTGAGTCACACTCTCTGCTCAGTGTTCCGCTCCGTGTGTGAGCCGCACTCTCTGTTCAGTGTTCCGTTCTGTGTGTGCTTCGCACTCTCTGCTCAGTGTTCCGCTCTGTGTGTGTCGCACTCTCTGCTCAGTGTTCCGCTCTGTGTGTGTCGCACTCTCTGCTCAGTGTTCCGCTCCGTGTGTGAGCCGCACTCTCTGCTCATTGTTCCGCTCTGTTTGTGAGCCGCACTCTCTGCTCAGTGTTCCGCTCCGTGTGTGCGTCGTACTCTCTGCTCAGTGTTCCGCTCCGTGTGTGCGTCGCACTCTCTGCTCAGTGTTCTGCTCTGTGTGTGAGTGTCGCACTCTCTGCTCAGTGTTCTGCTCTGTGTGTGTGTGTCGCAATCTCTGCTCAGTGTTCCGCTCCGTGTGTGAGCCGCACTCTCTGCTCAGTGTGCCGCTCTGTGTGTGAGACGCACTCTCTGCTCAGTGTTCCGTTCTGTGTGTGCTTCGCACTCTCTGCTCAGTGTTCCACTCCGTGTGTGAGCCGCACTCTCTGCTCAGTGTTCCGCTCCGTGTGTGAGCCGCTCTCTCTGCTCAGTGTTCCGCTCCGTGTGTGAGCCGCACTCTCTGCTCAGTGTTCCGCTCCGTGTGTGCGCCGCACTCTCTGCTCAGTGTTCCGCTCCGTGTGTGCGTCGCACTCTCTGCTCAGTATTCCGCTCCGTGTGTGCGTCGCACTCTCTGCTCAGTGTTCTGCTCTGTGTGTGTGTGTGTCGCACTCTCTGCTCAGTGTTCCGCTCTGTGTGTGAGCCGCACTCTCTGTTCAGTGTTCTGCTCCGTGTGTGCGTCGCTCTCTCTGCTCAGTGTTCCGCTCTGTGTGTGAGCCGCACTCTCTGCTCAGTGTTCCGCTCCGTGTGTGCGTCGCACTCTCTGCTCAGTGTTCCACTCCGTGTGTGAGCCGCACTCTCTGCTCAGTGTTCCGTTCTGTGTGTGTGTCGCACTCTCTGCTCAGTTTTCCGCTCTGTTCAGTGTTCTTCAGTGTTCCGCACCGTGTGTGAGCCGCACTCTCTGCTCAGTGTTCCGCTCCGTGTGTGAGCCGCACTCTCTGTTCAGTGTTCCGCTCCGTGTGTGCGTCGCACTCTCTGCTCAGTGTTCCGCTCTGTGTGTGAGCCGCACTCTCTGCTCAGTGTTCTGCTCTGTGTGTGAGCCGCACTCTCTGCTCAGTGTTCCGCTCTGTGTGCGTCGCACTCTCTGCTCAGTGTTCCGTTCCGTGTGAGAGCCGCACTCTCTGCTCAGTGTTCCGCTCCGTGTGTGCGTCGTACTCTCTGCTCAGTGTTCCGCTCCGTGTGTGCGTCGCACTCTCTGCTCAGTGTTCTGCTCTGTGTGTGAGTGTCGCACTCTCTGCTCAGTGTTCTGCTCTGTGTGTGTGCGTCGCTCTCTCTGCTCAGTGTTCCGTTCTGTGTGTGCTTCGCACTCTCTGCTCAGTGTTCCACTCCGTGTGTGAGCCGCACTCTCTGCTCAGTGTTCCGCTCCGTGTGTGAGCCGCTCTCTCTGCTCAGTGTTCCGCTCCGTGTGTGAGCCGCACTCTCTGCTCATTGTTCCGCTCTGTGTGTGATCCGCACTCTCTGCTCAGTGTTCCGCTCTGTGTGTGAGCCGCACTCTCTGCTCAGTGTTCCGCTTTGTGTGTGAGCCGCACTCTCTGCTCAGTATTCCGCTCCGTGTGTGCGTCGCACTCTCTGCTCAGTGTTTTGCTCTGTGTGTGTGTGTGTCGCACTCTCTGCTCAGTGTTCCGCTCTGTGTGCTCAGTGTTCCGCTCCGTGTGTGAGCCGCACTCTCTGCTCAGTGTTCCGCTCCGTGTGTGAGCCGCACTCTCTGCTCAGTGTTCCGCTCTGTGTGTCGCACTATCTGCTCAGTTTTCCGCTCCGTGTGTGAGTCGCACTCTCTGCTCAGTGTTCCGCTCCGTGTGTGAGTCGCACTCTCTGCTCAGTGTTCCGCTCCGTGTGTGAGTCGCGCTCTCTGTTCCGTGTGTGAGCCGCACTCTCCGCTCAGTGTTCCGCTCCGTTTGTGAGCCGCACTCTCTGCTCAGTGTTCCGCTCTGTGTGTGAGTCGCACTCTCTGCTCAGTGTTCCGCTCCGTGTGTGAGTCGCGCTCTCTGTTCCGTGTGTGAGCCGCACTCTCTGCTCAGTGTTCCACTCCGTGTGAGAGCCGCACTCTCTGCTCAGTGTTCCGCTCCGTGTGTGAGCCGCACTCTCTGCTCAGTGTTCCACTCCGTGTGTGAGCCGCACTCTCTGCTCAGTGTTCTGCTCTGTGTGTGTGCCGCAATCTCTGCTCAGTGTTCCGCTCTTTGTGTGTCGCACTCTCTGCTCAGTTTTCCGCTCCATGTGTGAGTCGCACTCTCTGCTCAGTGTTCCGCTCCATGTGTGTCGCACTCTCTGCTCAGTGTTCCGTTCCGTGTGAGAGCCACACTCTCTGCTCAGTGTTCCGCTCTGTGTGCTCAGTGTTCCGCTCCGTGTGTGAGCCGCACTCTCTGCTCAGTGTTCCGCTCCGTGTGTGAGCCGCACTCTCTGCTCAGTGTTCCGCTCCGTGTGTGAGCCAAACTCTCTGCTCAGTGTTCCGCTCCGTGTGTGAGCCGCACTCTCTGCTCAGTGTTCCACTCTGTGTGTGAGCCGCACTCTCTGCTCAGTTTTCCGCTCTGTGTGTGAGTCGCACTCTCTGCTCAGTGTTCCGCTCCGTGTGTGAGCCGCACTCTCTGTTCAGTGTTCCGCTCCCTGTGTGCGTCGCACTCTCTGCTCAGTGTTCCGCTCTGTGTGTGAGCCGTTCTCTCTGCTCAGTGTTCTGCTCAGTGTTCCACTCCGTGTGTGCGTCGCACTCTCTGCTCAGTGTTCCGCTCCGTGTGTGAGCCGAACTCTCTGCTCAGTGTTCCGCTCCGTGTGTGAGTCGCACTCTCTGCTCAGTGTTCCGTTCCGTGTGAGAGCCGCACTCTCTGCTCAGTGTTCCGTTCTGTGTGAGAGCCACGCTCTCTGCTCAGTGTTCCGCTCTGTGTGCTCAGTGTTCCGCTCTGTGTGTGAGTCGCACTCTCTGCTCAGTGTTCCGCTCCGTGTGTGCGTCGCACTCTCTGCTCAGTGTTCCGCTCTGTGTGTGAGCCGCACTCTCTGCTCAGTGTTCCGCTCTGTGTTTGTCGCACTCTCTGCTCACTGTTCCGTTCCGTGAGAGAGCCGCACTCTCTGCTCAGTGTTCCGCTCCGTGTGTGCGTCGCACTCTCTGCTCAGTGTTCCGCTCCGTGTGTGCGTCGCACTCTCTGCTCAGTGTTCCGCTCTGAGTGTGAGCCGCACTCTCTGTTCAGTGTTCCGCTCTGAGTGTGAGCCGCACTCTCTGTTCAGTGTTCAGCTCCGTGTATGCGTCGCACTCTCTGCTCAGTGTTCCGCTCTGTGTGTGAGCCGCACTCTCTGCTCAGTGTTCCGCTCTGTGTGTGCTTCACACTCTCTGCTCAGTGTTCCGCTCTTTGTGTGCTTCGCACTCTCTGCTCAGTGTTCCGCTCTGTGTGTGCGTCACACTCTCTGTTCAGTGTTCAGCTCCGTGTATGCGTCGCACTCTCTGCTCAGTGTTCCGCTCTGTGTGTGAGCCGCACTCTCTGCTCAGTGTTCCGCTCCGTGTGTGAGCCGCACTCTCTGCTCAGTGTTCCGCTCTGTGTGTGAGCCGCACTCTCTGTTCAGTGTTCCGCTCTGTGTGTGAGTCGCACTCTCTGCTCAGTGTTCCGCTCCGTGTGTGCGTCGCACTCTCTGCTCAGTGTTCTGCTCTGTGTGTGTGTGTCGCACTCTCTGCTGAGTGTTCCGCTCCGTGTGTGAGTCGCACTCTCTGCTCAGTGTTCTGCTCTGTGTGTGTGTGTCGCAGTCTCTGCTCAGTGTTCCGCTCCGTGTGTGAGCCGCACTCTCTGCTCAGTGTTCTGCTCTGTGTGTGAGTGTCGCACTCTCTGCTCAGTGTTCTGCTCTGTGTGTGTGCGTCGCTCTCTCTGCTCAGTGTTCCGTTCTGTGTGTGCTTCGCACTCTCTGCTCAGTGTTCCACTCCGTGTGTGAGCCGCACTCTCTGCTCAGTGTTCCGCTCCGTGTGTGAGCCGCTCTCTCTGCTCAGTGTTCCGCTCCGTGTGTGAGCCGCACTCTCTGCTCATTGTTCCGCTCTGTGTGTGATCCGCACTCTCTGCTCAGTGTTCCGCTCTGTGTGTGAGCCGCACTCTCTGCTCAGTGTTCCGCTTTGTGTGTTAGCCGCACTCTCTGCTCAGTGTTCCGCTCCGTGTGTGCGCCGCACTCTCTGCTCAGTGTTCCGCTCCGTGTGTGCGTCGCACTCTCTGGTCAGTATTCCGCTCCGTGTGTGCGTCGCACTCTCTGCTCAGTGTTCTGCTCTGTGTGTGTGTGTGTCGCACTCTCTGCTCAGTGTTCCGCTCTGTGTGCTCAGTGTTCCGCTCCGTGTGTGAGCCGCACTCTCTGCTCAGTGTTCCGCTCCGTGTGTGAGCCGCACTCTCTGCTCAGTGTTCCGCTCTGTGTGTCGCACTATCTGCTCAGTTTTCCGCTCCGTGTGTGAGTCGCACTCTCTGCTCAGTGTTCCGCTCCGTGTGTGAGTCGCACTCTCTGCTCAGTGTTCCGCTCCGTGTGTGAGTCGCGCTCTCTGTTCCGTGTGTGAGCCGCACTCTCCGCTCAGTGTTCCGCTCCGTTTGTGAGCCGCACTCTCTGCTCAGTGTTCCGCTCTGTGTGTGAGTCGCACTCTCTGCTCAGTGTTCCGCTCCGTGTGTGAGTCGCGCTCTCTGTTCCGTGTGTGAGCCGCACTCTCTGCTCAGTGTTCCACTCCGTGTGAGAGCCGCACTCTCTGCTCAGTGTTCCGCTCCGTGTGAGAGCCGCACTCTCTGCTCAGTGTTCCGCTCCGTGTGTGAGCCGCACTCTCTGCTCAGTGTTCCACTCCGTGTGTGAGCCGCACTCTCTGCTCAGTGTTCTGCTCTGTGTGTGTGCCGCAATCTCTGCTCAGTGTTCCGCTCTTTGTGTGTCGCACTCTCTGCTCAGTTTTCCGCTCCATGTGTGAGTCGCACTCTCTGCTCAGTGTTCCGCTCCATGTGTGTCGCACTCTCTGCTCAGTGTTCCGTTCCGTGTGAGAGCCACACTCTCTGCTCAGTGTTCCGCTCTGTGTGCTCAGTGTTCCGCTCCGTGTGTGAGCCGCACTCTCTGCTCAGTGTTCCGCTCCGTGTGTGAGCCGCACTCTCTGCTCAGTGTTCCGCTCCGTGTGTGAGCCACACTCTCTGCTCAGTGTTCCGCTCCGTGTGTGAGCCGCACTCTCTGCTCAGTGTTCCACTCTGTGTGTGAGCCGCACTCTCTGCTCAGTTTTCCGCTCTGTGTGTGAGTCGCACTCTCTGCTCAGTGTTCCGCTCCGTGTGTGAGCCGCACTCTCTGTTCAGTGTTCCGCTCCCTGTGTGCGTCGCACTCTCTGCTCAGTGTTCCGCTCTGTGTGTGAGCCGTTCTCTCTGCTCAGTGTTCTGCTCAGTGTTCCACTCCGTGTGTGCGTCGCACTCTCTGCTCAGTGTTCCGCTCCGTGTGTGAGCCGAACTCTCTGCTCAGTGTTCCGCTCCGTGTGTGAGTCGCACTCTCTGCTCAGTGTTCCGTTCCGTGTGAGAGCCGCACTCTCTGCTCAGTGTTCCGTTCTGTGTGAGAGCCACACTCTCTGCTCAGTGTTCCGCTCTGTGTGCTCAGTGTTCCGCTCTGTGTGTGAGTCGCACTCTCTGCTCAGTGTTCCGCTCCGTGTGTGCGTCGCACTCTCTGCTCAGTGTTCCGCTCTGTGTGTGAGCCGCACTCTCTGCTCAGTGTTCCGCTCTGTGTTTGTCGCACTCTCTGCTCACTGTTCCGTTCCGTGAGAGAGCCGCACTCTCTGCTCAGTGTTCCGCTCCGTGTGTGCGTCGCACTCTCTGCTCAGTGTTCCGCTCCGTGTTTGCGTCGCACTCTCTGCTCAGTGTACCGCTCTGAGTGTGAGCCGCACTCTCTGTTCAGTGTTCCGCTCTGAGTGTGAGCCGCACTCTCTGTTCAGTGTTCAGCTCCGTGTATGCGTCGCACTCTCTGCTCAGTGTTCCGCTCTGTGTGTGAGCCGCACTCTCTGTTCAGTGTTCCGCTCCCTGTGTGCGTCGCACTCTCTGCTCAGTGTTCCGCTCTGTGTGTGAGCCGTTCTCTCTGCTCAGTGTTCTGCTCAGTGTTCCACTCCGTGTGTGCGTCGCACTCTCTGCTCAGTGTTCCGCTCCGTGTGTGAGCCGAACACTCTGCTCAGTGTTCCGCTCCGTGTGTGAGTCGCACTCTCTGCTCAGTGTTCCGTTCCGTGTGAGAGCCGCACTCTCTGCTCAGTGTTCCGTTCTGTGTGAGAGCCACACTCTCTGCTCAGTGTTCCGCTCTGTGTGCTCAGTGTTCCGCTCTGTGTGTGAGTCGCACTCTCTGCTCAGTGTTCCGCTCCGTGTGTGCGTCGCACTCTCTGCTCAGTGTTCCGCTCTGTGTGTGAGCCGCACTCTCTGCTCAGTGTTCCGCTCTGTGTTTGTCGCACTCTCTGCTCACTGTTCCGTTCCGTGAGAGAGCCGCACTCTCTGCTCAGTGTTCCGCTCCGTGTGTGCGTCGCACTCTCTGCTCAGTGTTCCGCTCCGTGTTTGCGTCGCACTCTCTGCTCAGTGTTCCGCTCTGAGTGTGAGCCGCACTCTCTGTTCAGTGTTCCGCTCTGAGTGTGAGCCGCACTCTCTGTTCAGTGTTCAGCTCCGTGTATGCGTCGCACTCTCTGCTCAGTGTTCCGCTCTGTGTGTGAGCCGCACTCTCTGCTCAGTGTTCCGCTCTGTGTGTGCTTCACACTCTCTGCTCAGTGTTCCGCTCTTTGTGTGCTTCGCACTCTCTGCTCAGTGTTCCGCTCTGTGTGTGCGTCACACTCTCTGTTCAGTGTTCAGCTCCGTGTATGCGTCGCACTCTCTGCTCAGTGTTCCGCTCTGTGTGTGAGCCGCACTCTCTGCTCAGTGTTCCGCTCTGTGTGTGAGTCGCACTCTCTGCTCAGTGTTCCGCTCCGTGTGTGAGCCGCACTCTCTGCTCAGTGTTCCGCTCTGTGTGTGAGCCGCACTCTCTGTTCAGTGTTCCGCTCTGTGTGTGAGTCGCACTCTCTGCTCAGTGTTCCGCTCCGTGTGTGCGTCGCACTCTCTGCTCAGTGTTCTGCTCTGTGTGTGTGTGTCGCACTCTCTGCTGAGTGTTCCGCTCCGTGTGTGAGTCGCACTCTCTGCTCAGTGTTCTGCTCTGTGTGTGTGTGTCGCAGTCTCTGCTCAGTGTTCCGCTCCGTGTGTGAGCCGCACTCTCTGCTCAGTGTTCCGCTCTGTGTGTGAGCCGCACTCTCTGCTCAGTGTTCTGCTCAGTGTTCCACTCCGTGTGTGCGTCGCACTCTCTGCTCAGTGTTCCGCTCCGTGTGTGCATCGCACTCTCTGCTCAGTGTTCTGCTCTGTGTGTGTGTGTCGCACTCTCTGCTCAGTGTTCCGTTCCGTGTGAGAGCCACACTCTCTGGTCAGTGTTCCGCTTTGTGTGCTCAGTGTTCCGATCCTTGTGTGAGCCGCTCTCTCTGCTCAGTGTTCCGCTCCGTGTGTGAGCCGCACTCTCTGCTCAGTGTTCCGCTCCGTGTGTGAGCCGCACTCTCTGCTCAGTGTTCCGCTCCGTGTGTGAGCCGCACTCTCTGCTCAGTGTTCCGTTCCGTGTGAGAGCCACACTCTCTGCTCAGTGTTCCGCTCTGTGTGCTCAGTGTTCCGCTCCGTGTGTGAGCCGCACTCTCTGCTCAGTGTTCCGCTCCGTGTGTGAGCCGCACTCTCTGCTCAGTGTTCCGCTCTGTGTGTCGCACTATCTGCTCAGTTTTCCGCTCCGTGTGTGAGTCGCACTCTCTGCTCAGTGTTCCGCTCCGTGTGTGCGTTGCACTCTCTGCTCAATATTCCGCTCCGTGTGTGCGTCGCACTCTCTGCTCAGTGTTCCGCTCTGTGTGTGCGTCGCACTCTCTGCTCAGTGTTCCGCTCCGTGTGTGAGCCGCACTCTCTGCTCAGTGTTCCGCTCCGTGTGTGAGCCGCACTCTCTGTTCAGTGTTCCGCTCTGTGTGTGAGTCGCACTCTCTGCTCAGTGTTCCGCTCCGTGTGTGCGTCGCACTCTCTGCTCAGTGTTCTGCTCTGTGTGTGTGTGTCGCACTCTCTGCTGAGTGTTCCGCTCCGTGTGTGAGCCGCACTCTCTGCTCAGTGTTCCGCTCCGTGTGTGAGCCGCACTCTCTGCTCAGTGTTCCGCTCTGTGTGTGAGCCGCACTCTCTGTTCAGTGTTCCGCTCTGTGTGTGAGTCGCACTCTCTGCTCAGTGTTCCGCTCCGTGTGTGCGTCGCACTCTCTGCTCAGTGTTCTGCTCTGTGTGTGTGTGTCGCACTCTCTGCTGAGTGTTCCGCTCCGTGTGTGAGTCGCACTCTCTGCTCAGTGTTCTGCTCTGTGTGTGTGTGTCGCAGTCTCTGCTCAGTGTTCCGCTCAGTGTGTGAGCCGCACTCTCTGCTCAGTGTTCTGCTCAGTGTTCCGCTTTGTGTGCTCAGTGTTCCGATCCTTGTGTGAGCCGCTCTCTCTGCTCAGTGTTCCGCTCCGTGTGTGAGCCTCACTCTCTGCTCAGTGTTCCGCTCCGTGTGTGAGCCGCACTCTCTGCTCAGTGTTCCGCTCCGTGTGTGAGCCGCACTCTCTGCTCAGTGTTCCGTTCCGTGTGAGAGCCACACTCTCTGCTCAGTGTTCCGCTCTGTGTGCTCAGTGTTCCGCTCCGTGTGTGAGCCGCACTCTCTGCTCAGTGTTCCGCTCCGTGTGTGAGCCGCACTCTCTGCTCAGTGTTCCGCTCTGTGTGTCGCACTATCTGCTCAGTTTTCCGCTCCGTGTGTGAGTCGCACTCTCTGCTCAGTGTTCCGCTCCGTGTGTGAGTCGCACTCTCTGCTCAGTGTTCCGTTCCGTGTGAGAGCCACACTCTCTGCTCAGTGTTCCGCTATGTGTGCTCAGTGTTCCGCTCCGTGTGTGAGCTGCACTCTCTGCTCAGTGTTCCGCTCCGTGTGTGAGCCGCACTCTCTGCTCAGTGTTCCGCTCCGTGTGTGAGCCACACTCTCTGCTCAGTGTTCCGCTCCGTGTGTGCGTCGCACTCTCTGCTCAGTGTTCCGCTCTGTGTGTGCGTCGCACTCTCTGCTCAATATTCCGCTCCGTGTGTGCGTCGCACTCTCTGCTCAGTGTTCCGCTCTGTGTGTGCGTCGCACTCTCTGCTCAATATTCCGCTCCGTGTGTGCGTCGCACTCTCTGTTCAGTGTTCCGCTCCGTGTGTGCGTCGCACTCTCTGCTCAGTGTTCCGCTCCGTGTGTGAGCCGCACTCTCTGCTCAGTGTTCCGTTCCGTGTGAGAGCCACACTCTCTGGTCAGTGTTCCGCTTTGTGTAATCAGTGTTCCGATCCGTGTGTGAGCCGCACTCTCTGCTCAGTGTTCCGCTCCGTGTGTGAGCCGCACTCTCTGCTCAGTTTTCCGCTCCGTGTGTGAGCCGCACTCTCTGCTCAGTGTTCCGCTCCGTGTGTGAGCCGCACTCTCTGCTCAGTGTTCCGTTCCGTGTGAGAGCCACACTCTCTGCTCAGTGTTCCGCTCTGTGTGCTCAGTGTTCCGCTCCGTGTGTGAGCCGCACTCTCTGCTCAGTGTTCCGCTCCGTGTGTGAGCCACACTCTCTGCTCAGTGTTCCGCTCCGTGTGTGCGTCGCACTCTCTGCTCAGTGTTCCGCTCCGTGTGTGCGTTGCACTCTCTGCTCAATATTCCGCTCCGTGTGTGCGTCGCACTCTCTGCTCAGTGTTCCGCTCTGTGTGTGCGTCGCACTCTCTGCTCAGTGTTCCGCTCCGTGTGTGAGCCGCACTCTCTGCTCAGTGTTCCGCTCTGTGTGTGAGCCGCACTCTCTGTTCAGTGTTCCGCTCTGTGTGTGAGTCGCACTCTCTGCTCAGTGTTCCGCTCCGTGTGTGCGTCGCACTCTCTGCTCAGTGTTCTGCTCTGTGTGTGTGTGTCGCACTCTCTGCTGAGTGTTCCGCTCCGTGTGTGAGCCGCACTCTCTGCTCAGTGTTCCGCTCTGTGTGTGAGCCGCACTCTCTGCTCAGTGTTCCGCTCTGTGTGTGAGTCGCACTCTCTGCTCAGTGTTCCGCTCCGTGTGTGAGTCGCGCTCTCTGTTCCGTGTGTGAGCCGCACTCTCTGCTCAGTGTTCCACTCCGTGTGAGAGCCGCACTCTCTGCTCAGTGTTCCGCTCCGTGTGTGAGCCGCACTCTCTGCTCAGTGTTCTGCTCTGTGTGTGTGCCGCAATCTCTGCTCAGTGTTCCGCTCTTTGTGTGTCGCACTCTCTGCTCAGTGTTACGCTCCGTGTGTGAGTCGCACTCTCTGCTCAGTGTTCCGTTCCGTGTGAGAGCCACACTCTCTGCTCAGTGTTCCGCTCTGTGTGCTCAGTGTTCCGCTCCGTGTGTGAGTCGCACTCTCTGCTCAGTGTTCCGTTCCGTGTGAGAGCCACACTCTCTGCTCAGTGTTCCGCTCTGAGTGTGAGCCGCACTCTCTGTTCAGTGTTCAGCTCCGTGTATGCGTCGCACTCTCTGCTCAGTGTTCCGCTCTGTGTGTGAGCCGCACTCTCTGTTCAGTGTTCCGCTCCCTGTGTGCGTCGCACTCTCTGCTCAGTGTTCCGCTCTGTGTGTGAGCCGTTCTCTCTGCTCAGTGTTCTGCTCAGTGTTCCACTCCGTGTGTGCGTCGCACTCTCTGCTCAGTGTTCCGCTCCGTGTGTGAGCCGAACACTCTGCTCAGTGTTCCGCTCCGTGTGTGAGTCGCACTCTCTGCTCAGTGTTCCGTTCCGTGTGAGAGCCGCACTCTCTGCTCAGTGTTCCGTTCTGTGTGAGAGCCACACTCTCTGCTCAGTGTTCCGCTCTGTGTGCTCAGTGTTCCGCTCTGTGTGTGAGTCGCACTCTCTGCTCAGTGTTCCGCTCTGTGTGTGAGCCGCACTCTCTGCTCAGTGTTCCGCTCTGTGTTTGTCGCACTCTCTGCTCACTGTTCCGTTCCGTGAGAGAGCCGCACTCTCTGCTCAGTGTTCCGCTCCGTGTGTGCGTCGCACTCTCTGCTCAGTGTTCCGCTCCGTGTTTGCGTCGCACTCTCTGCTCAGTGTTCCGCTCTGAGTGTGAGCCGCACTCTCTGTTCAGTGTTCCGCTCTGAGTGTGAGCCGCACTCTCTGTTCAGTGTTCAGCTCCGTGTATGCGTCGCACTCTCTGCTCAGTGTTCCGCTCTGTGTGTGAGCCGCACTCTCTGCTCAGTGTTCCGCTCTGTGTGTGCTTCACACTCTCTGCTCAGTGTTCCGCTCTTTGTGTGCTTCGCACTCTCTGCTCAGTGTTCCGCTCTGTGTGTGCGTCACACTCTCTGTTCAGTGTTCAGCTCCGTGTATGCGTCGCACTCTCTGCTCAGTGTTCCGCTCTGTGTGTGAGCCGCACTCTCTGCTCAGTGTTCCGCTCTGTGTGTGAGTCGCACTCTCTGTTCAGTGTTCCGCTCTGTGTGTGAGTCGCACTCTCTGCTCAGTGTTCCGCTCCGTGTGTGCGTCGCACTCTCTGCTCAGTGTTCTGCTCTGTGTGTGTGTGTCGCACTCTCTGCTGAGTGTTCCGCTCCGTGTGTGAGTCGCACTCTCTGCTCAGTGTTCTGCTCTGTGTGTGTGTGTCGCAGTCTCTGCTCAGTGTTCCGCTCCGTGTGTGAGCCGCACTCTCTGCTCAGTGTTCCGCTCTGTGTGTGAGCCGCACTCTCTGCTCAGTGTTCTGCTCAGTGTTCCACTCCGTGTGTGCGTCGCACTCTCTGCTCAGTGTTCCGCTCCGTGTGTGCATCGCACTCTCTGCTCAGTGTTCTGCTCTGTGTGTGTGTGTCGCACTCTCTGCTCAGTGTTCCGTTCCGTGTGAGAGCCACACTCTCTGGTCAGTGTTCCGCTTTGTGTGCTCAGTGTTCCGATCCTTGTGTGAGCCGCTCTCTCTGCTCAGTGTTCCGCTCCGTGTGTGAGCCGCACTCTCTGCTCAGTGTTCCGCTCCGTGTGTGAGCCGCACTCTCTGCTCAGTGTTCCGCTCCGTGTGTGAGCCGCACTATCTACTCAGTGTTCCGCTCCGTGTGTGAGCCGCACTCTCTGCTCAGTGTTCCGTTCCGTGTGAGAGCCACACTCTCTGCTCAGTGTTCCGCTCTGTGTGCTCAGTGTTCCGCTCCGTGTGTGAGCCGCACTCTCTGCTCAGTGTTCCGCTCCGTGTGTGAGCCGCACTCTCTGCTCAGTGTTCCGCTCTGTGTGTCGCACTATCTGCTCAGTTTTCCGCTCCGTGTGTGAGTCGCACTCTCTGCTCAGTGTTCCGCTCCGTGTGTGCGTTGCACTCTCTGCTCAATATTCCGCTCCGTGTGTGCGTCGCACTCTCTGCTCAGTGTTCCGCTCTGTGTGTGCGTCGCACTCTCTGCTCAGTGTTCCGCTCCGTGTGTGAGCCGCACTCTCTGCTCAGTGTTCCGCTCCGTGTGTGAGCCGCACTCTCTGTTCAGTGTTCCGCTCTGTGTGTGAGTCGCACTCTCTGCTCAGTGTTCCGCTCCGTGTGTGCGTCGCACTCTCTGCTCAGTGTTCTGCTCTGTGTGTGTGTGTCGCACTCTCTGCTGAGTGTTCCGCTCCGTGTGTGAGCCGCACTCTCTGCTCAGTGTTCCGCTCCGTGTGTGAGCCGCACTCTCTGCTCAGTGTTCCGCTCTGTGTGTGAGCCGCACTCTCTGTTCAGTGTTCCGCTCTGTGTGTGAGTCGCACTCTCTGCTCAGTGTTCCGCTCCGTGTGTGCGTCGCACTCTCTGCTCAGTGTTCTGCTCTGTGTGTGTGTGTCGCACTCTCTGCTGAGTGTTCCGCTCCGTGTGTGAGTCGCACTCTCTGCTCAGTGTTCTGCTCTGTGTGTGTGTGTCGCAGTCTCTGCTCAGTGTTCCGCTCAGTGTGTGAGCCGCACTCTCTGCTCAGTGTTCCACTCTGTGTGTGAGCCGCACTCTCTGCTCAGTGTTCTGCTCAGTGTTCCGCTTTGTGTGCTCAGTGTTCCGATCCTTGTGTGAGCCGCTCTCTCTGCTCAGTGTTCCGCTCCGTGTGTGAGCCTCACTCTCTGCTCAGTGTTCCGCTCCGTGTGTGAGCCGCACTCTCTGCTCAGTGTTCCGCTCCGTGTGTGAGCCGCACTCTCTGCTCAGTGTTCCGTTCCGTGTGAGAGCCACACTCTCTGCTCAGTGTTCCGCTCTGTGTGCTCAGTGTTCCGCTCCGTGTGTGAGCCGCACTCTCTGCTCAGTGTTCCGCTCCGTGTGTGAGCCGCACTCTCTGCTCAGTGTTCCGCTCTGTGTGTCGCACTATCTGCTCAGTTTTCCGCTCCGTGTGTGAGTCGCACTCTCTGCTCAGTGTTCCGCTCCGTGTGTGAGTCGCACTCTCTGCTCAGTGTTCCGTTCCGTGTGAGAGCCACACTCTCTGCTCAGTGTTCCGCTATGTGTGCTCAGTGTTCCGCTCCGTGTGTGAGCCGCACTCTCTGCTCAGTGTTCCGCTCCGTGTGTGAGCCGCACTCTCTGCTCAGTGTTCCGCTCCGTGTGTGAGCCACACTCTCTGCTCAGTGTTCCGCTCCGTGTGTGCGTCGCACTCTCTGCTCAGTGTTCCGCTCTGTGTGTGCGTCGCACTCTCTGCTCAATATTCCGCTCCGTGTGTGCGTCGCACTCTCTGCTCAGTGTTCCGCTCTGTGTGTGCGTCGCACTCTCTGCTCAATATTCCGCTCCGTGTGTGCGTCGCACTCTCTGTTCAGTGTTCCGCTCCGTGTGTGCGTCGCACTCTCTGCTCAGTGTTCCGCTCCGTGTGTGAGCCGCACTCTCTGCTCAGTGTTCCGTTCCGTGTGAGAGCCACACTCTCTGGTCAGTGTTCCGCTTTGTGTAATCAGTGTTCCGATCCGTGTGTGAGCCGCACTCTCTGCTCAGTGTTCCGCTCCGTGTGTGAGCCGCACTCTCTGCTCAGTTTTCCGCTCCGTGTGTGAGCCGCACTCTCTGCTCAGTGTTCCGCTCCGTGTGTGAGCCGCACTCTCTGCTCAGTGTTCCGTTCCGTGTGAGAGCCACACTCTCTGCTCAGTGTTCCGCTCTGTGTGCTCAGTGTTCCGCTCCGTGTGTGAGCCGCACTCTCTGCTCAGTGTTCCGCTCCGTGTGTGAGCCACACTCTCTGCTCAGTGTTCCGCTCCGTGTGTGCGTCGCACTCTCTGCTCAGTGTTCCGCTCCGTGTGTGCGTTGCACTCTCTGCTCAATATTCCGCTCCGTGTGTGCGTCGCACTCTCTGCTCAGTGTTCCGCTCTGTGTGTGCGTCGCACTCTCTGCTCAGTGTTCCGCTCCGTGTGTGAGCCGCACTCTCTGCTCAGTGTTCCGCTCTGTGTGTGAGCCGCACTCTCTGTTCAGTGTTCCGCTCTGTGTGTGAGTCGCACTCTCTGCTCAGTGTTCCGCTCCGTGTGTGCGTCGCACTCTCTGCTCAGTGTTCTGCTCTGTGTGTGTGTGTCGCACTCTCTGCTGAGTGTTCCGCTCCATGTGTGAGCCGCACTCTCTGCTCAGTGTTCCGCTCTGTGTGTGAGCCGCACTCTCTGCTCAGTGTTCCGCTCTGTGTGTGAGTCGCACTCTCTGCTCAGTGTTCCGCTCCGTGTGTGAGTCGCGCTCTCTGTTCCGTGTGTGAGCCGCACTCTCTGCTCAGTGTTCCACTCCGTGTGAGAGCCGCACTCTCTGCTCAGTGTTCCGCTCCGTGTGTGAGCCGCACTCTCTGCTCAGTGTTCTGCTCTGTGTGTGTGCCGCAATCTCTGCTCAGTGTTCCGCTCTTTGTGTGTCGCACTCTCTGCTCAGTGTTACGCTCCGTGTGTGAGTCGCACTCTCTGCTCAGTGTTCCGTTCCGTGTGAGAGCCACACTCTCTGCTCAGTGTTCCGCTCTGTGTGCTCAGTGTTCCGCTCCGTGTGTGAGTCGCACTCTCTGCTCAGTGTTCCGTTCCGTGTGAGAGCCACACTCTCTGCTCAGTGTTCCGCTCTGTGTGCTCAGTGTTCCGCTCCGTGTGTGAGCCGCACTCTCTGCTCAGTGTTCCGCTCCGTGTGTGAGCCGCACTCTCTGCTCAGTGTTCCGCTCCGTGTGTGAGTCGCACTCTCTGCTCAGTGTTCCGCTCCGTGTGTGCGTTGCACTCTCTGCTCAATATTCCGCTCCGTGTGTGCGTCGCACTCTCTGCTCAGTGTTCCGCTCTGTGTGTGCGTCGCACTCTCTGCTCAGTGTTCCGCTCCGTGTGTGAGCCGCACTCTCTGCTCAGTGTTCCGCTCTGTGTGTGAGCCGCACTCTCTGTTCAGTGTTCCGCTCTGTGTGTGAGTCGCACTCTCTGCTCAGTGTTCCGCTCCGTGTGTGCGTCGCACTCTCTGCTCAGTGTTCTGCTCTGTGTGTGTGTGTCGCACTCTCTGCTGAGTGTTCCGCTCCGTGTGTGAGCCGCACTCTCTGCTCAGTGTTCCGCTCCGTGTGTGAGCCGCACTCTCTGCTCAGTGTTCCGCTCTGTGTGTGAGCCGCACTCTCTGTTCAGTGTTCCGCTCTGTGTGTGAGTCGCACTCTCTGCTCAGTGTTCCGCTCCGTGTGTGCGTCGCACTCTCTGCTCAGTGTTCTGCTCTGTGTGTGTGTGTCGCACTCTCTGCTGAGTGTTCCGCTCCGTGTGTGAGTCGCACTCTCTGCTCAGTGTTCTGCTCTGTGTGTGTGTGTCGCAGTCTCTGCTCAGTGTTCCGCTCCGTGTGTGAGCCGCACTCTCTGCTCAGTGTTCCACTCTGTGTGTGAGCCGCACTCTCTGCTCAGTGTTCTGCTCAGTGTTCCGCTTTGTGTGCTCAGTGTTCCGATCCTTGTGTGAGCCGCTCTCTCTGCTCAGTGTTCCGCTCCGTGTGTGAGCCGCACTCTCTGCTCAGTGTTCCGCTCCGTGTGTGAGCCGCACTCTCTGCTCAGTGTTCCGTTCCGTGTGAGAGCCACACTCTCTGCTCAGTGTTCCGCTCTGTGTGCTCAGTGTTCCGCTCCGTGTGTGAGCCGCACTCTCTGCTCAGTGTTCCGCTCCGTGTGTGAGTCGCACTCTCTGCTCAGTGTTCCGCTCCGTGTGTGCGTTGCACTCTCTGCTCAATATTCCGCTCCGTGTGTGCGTCGCACTCTCTGCTCAGTGTTCCGCTCTGTGTGTGCGTCGCACTCTCTGCTCAGTGTTCCGCTCCGTGTGTGAGCCGCACTCTCTGCTCAGTGTTCCGCTCTGTGTGTGAGCCGCACTCTCTGTTCAGTGTTCCGCTCTGTGTGTGAGTCGCACTCTCTGCTCAGTGTTCCGCTCCGTGTGTGCGTCGCACTCTCTGCTCAGTGTTCTGCTCTGTGTGTGTGTGTCGCACTCTCTGCTGAGTGTTCCGCTCCGTGTGTGAGTCGCACTCTCTGCTCAGTGTTCTGCTCTGTGTGTGTGTGTCGCAGTCTCTGCTCAGTGTTCCGCTCCGTGTGTGAGCCGCACTCTCTGCTCAGTGTTCCACTCTGTGTGTGAGCCGCACTCTCTGCTCAGTGTTCTGCTCAGTGTTCCGCTTTGTGTGCTCAGTGTTCCGATCCTTGTGTGAGCCGCTCTCTCTGCTCAGTGTTCCGCTCCGTGTGTGAGCCGCACTCTCTGCTCAGTGTTCCGCTCCGTGTGTGAGCCGCACTCTCTGCTCAGTGTTCCGCTCCGTGTGTGAGCCGCACTATCTACTCAGTGTTCCGCTCCGTGTGTGAGCCGCACTCTCTGCTCAGTGTTCCGTTCCGTGTGAGAGCCACACTCTCTGCTCAGTGTTCCGCTCTGTGTGCTCAGTGTTCCGCTCCGTGTGTGAGCCGCACTCTCTGCTCAGTGTTCCGCTCCGTGTGTGAGCCGCACTCTCTGCTCAGTGTTCCGCTCTGTGTGTCGCACTATCTGCTCAGTTTTCCGCTCCGTGTGTGAGTCGCACTCTCTGCTCAGTGTTCCGCTCCGTGTGTGAGTCGCACTCTCTGCTCAGTGTTCCGTTCCGTGTGAGAGCCACACTCTCTGGTCAGTGTTCCGCTTTGTGTAATCAGTGTTCCGATCCGTGTGTGAGCCGCACTCTCTGCTCAGTGTTCCGCTCCGTGTGTGAGCCGCACTCTCTGCTCAGTGTTCCGCTCCGTGTGTGAGCCGCACTCTCTGCTCAGTGTTCCGCTCCGTGTGTGAGCCGCACTCTCTGCTCAGTGTTCCGTTCCGTGTGAGAGCCACACTCTCTGCTCAGTGTTCCGCTCTGTGTGCTCAGTGTTCCGCTCCGTGTGTGAGCCGCACTCTCTGCTCAGTGTTCCGCTCCGTGTGTGAGCCACACTCTCTGCTCAGTGTTCCGCTCCGTGTGTGCGTCGCACTCTCTGCTCAGTGTTCCGCTCCGTGTGTGCGTTGCACTCTCTGCTCAATATTCCGCTCCGTGTGTGCGTCGCACTCTCTGCTCAGTGTTCCGCTCTGTGTGTGCGTCGCACTCTCTGCTCAGTGTTCCGCTCCGTGTGTGAGCCGCACTCTCTGCTCAGTGTTCCGCTCTGTGTGTGAGCCGCACTCTCTGTTCAGTGTTCCGCTCTGTGTGTGAGTCGCACTCTCTGCTCAGTGTTCCGCTCCGTGTGTGCGTCGCACTCTCTGCTCAGTGTTCTGCTCTGTGTGTGTGTGTCGCACTCTCTGCTGAGTGTTCCGCTCCGTGTGTGAGCCGCACTCTCTGCTCAGTGTTCCGCTCTGTGTGTGAGCCGCACTCTCTGCTCAGTGTTCCGCTCTGTGTGTGAGTCGCACTCTCTGCTCAGTGTTCCGCTCCGTGTGTGAGTCGCGCTCTCTGTTCCGTGTGTGAGCCGCACTCTCTGCTCAGTGTTCCGCTCCGTGTGTGAGCCGCACTCTCTGCTCAGTGTTCCGCTCCGTGTGTGAGCCGCACTCTCTGCTCAGTGTTCCGCTCCGTGTGTGAGCCGCACTCTCTGCTCAGTGTTCCGCTCCGTGTGTGAGCCGCACTCTCTGCTCAGTGTTCCGCTCCGTGTGTGAGCCGCACTCTCTGCTCAGTGTTCCGCTCCGTGTGTGAGCCACACTCTCTGCTCAGTGTTCCGCTCCGTGTGTGCGTCGCACTCTCTGCTCAGTGTTCCGCTCTGTGTGTGCGTCGCACTCTCTGCTCAATATTCCGCTCCGTGTGTGCGTCACACTCTCTGCTCAGTGTTCCGCTCTGTGTGTGCGTCGCACTCTCTGCTCAATATTCCGCTCCGTGTGTGCGTCGCACTCTCTGTTCAGTGTTCCGCTCCGTGTGTGCGTCGCACTCTCTGCTCAGTGTTCCGCTCCGTGTGTGAGCCGCACTCTCTGCTCAGTGTTCCGTTCCGTGTGAGAGCCACACTCTCTGGTCAGTGTTCCGCTTTGTGTAATCAGTGTTCCGATCCGTGTGTGAGCCGCACTCTCTGCTCAGTGTTCCGCTCCGTGTGTGAGCCGCACTCTCTGCTCAGTGTTCCGCTCCGTGTGTGAGCCGCACTCTCTGCTCAGTGTTCCGCTCCGTGTGTGAGCCGCACTCTCTGCTCAGTGTTCCGTTCCGTGTGAGAGCCACACTCTCTGCTCAGTGTTCCGCTCTGTGTGCTCAGTGTTCCGCTCCGTGTGTGAGCCGCACTCTCTGCTCAGTGTTCCGCTCCGTGTGTGAGCCACACTCTCTGCTCAGTGTTCCGCTCCGTGTGTGCGTCGCACTCTCTGCTCAGTGTTCCGCTCCGTGTGTGCGTTGCACTCTCTGCTCAATATTCCGCTCCGTGTGTGCGTCGCACTCTCTGCTCAGTGTTCCGCTCTGTGTGTGCGTCGCACTCTCTGCTCAGTGTTCCGCTCCGTGTGTGAGCCGCACTCTCTGCTCAGTGTTCCGCTCTGTGTGTGAGCCGCACTCTCTGTTCAGTGTTCCGCTCTGTGTGTGAGTCGCACTCTCTGCTCAGTGTTCCGCTCCGTGTGTGCGTCGCACTCTCTGCTCAGTGTTCCGCTCCGTGTGTGAGCCGCACTCTCTGCTCAGTGTTCCGCTCTGTGTGTGAGCCGCACTCTCTGCTCAGTGTTCCGCTCTGTGTGTGAGTCGCACTCTCTGCTCAGTGTTCCGCTCCGTGTGTGAGTCGCGCTCTCTGTTCCGTGTGTGAGCCGCACTCTCTGCTCAGTGTTCCACTCTGTGTGTGAGCCGCACTCTCTGCTCAGTGTTCTGCTCTGTGTGTGTGCCGCAATCTCTGCTCAGTGTTCCGCTCTTTGTGTGTCGCACTCTCTGCTCAGTGTTACGCTCCGTGTGTGAGTCGCACTCTCTGCTCAGTGTTCCGTTCCGTGTGAGAGCCACACTCTCTGCTCAGTGTTCCGCTCTGTGTGCTCAGTGTTCCGCTCCGTGTGTGAGCCGCACTCTCTGCTCAGTGTTCCGCTCCGTGTGTGAGCCGCACTCTCTGCTCAGTGTTCCGCTCCGTGTGTGAGTCGCACTCTCTGCTCAGTGTTCCGCTCCGTGTGTGCGTTGCACTCTCTGCTCAATATTCCGCTCCGTGTGTGCGTCGCACTCTCTGCTCAGTGTTCCGCTCTGTGTGTGCGTCGCACTCTCTGCTCAGTGTTCCGCTCCGTGTGTGAGCCGCACTCTCTGCTCAGTGTTCCGCTCTGTGTGTGAGCCGCACTCTCTGTTCAGTGTTCCGCTCTGTGTGTGAGTCGCACTCTCTGCTCAGTGTTCCGCTCCGTGTGTGCGTCGCACTCTCTGCTCAGTGTTCTGCTCTGTGTGTGTGTGTCGCACTCTCTGCTGAGTGTTCCGCTCCGTGTGTGAGCCGCACTCTCTGCTCAGTGTTCCACTCCGTGTGTGAGCCGCACTCTCTGCTCAGTGTTCCGCTCTGTGTGTGAGCCGCACTCTCTGTTCAGTGTTCCGCTCTGTGTGTGAGTCGCACTCTCTGCTCAGTGTTCCGCTCCGTGTGTGCGTCGCACTCTCTGCTCAGTGTTCTGCTCTGTGTGTGTGTGTCGCACTCTCTGCTGAGTGTTCCGCTCCGTGTGTGAGTCGCACTCTCTGCTCAGTGTTCTGCTCAGTGTTCCGCTTTGTGTGCTCAGTGTTCCGATCCTTGTGTGAGCCGCTCTCTCTGCTCAGTGTTCCGCTCCGTGTGTGAGCCGCACTCTCTGCTCAGTGTTCCGCTCCGTGTGTGAGCCGCACTCTCTGCTCAGTGTTCCGCTCCGTGTGTGAGCCGCACTATCTACTCAGTGTTCCGCTCCGTGTGTGAGCCGCACTCTCTGCTCAGTGTTCCGTTCCGTGTGAGAGCCACACTCTCTGCTCAGTGTTCCGCTCTGTGTGCTCAGTGTTCCGCTCCGTGTGTGAGCCGCACTCTCTGCTCAGTGTTCCGCTCCGTGTGTGAGCCGCACTCTCTGCTCAGTGTTCCGCTCTGTGTGTCGCACTATCTGCTCAGTTTTCCGCTCCGTGTGTGAGTCGCACTCTCTGCTCAGTGTTCCGCTCCGTGTGTGAGTCGCACTCTCTGCTCAGTGTTCCGTTCCGTGTGAGAGCCACACTCTCTGCTCAGTGTTCCGCTATGTGTGCTCAGTGTTCCGCTCCGTGTGTGAGCCGCACTCTCTGCTCAGTGTTCCGCTCCATGTGTGAGCCGCACTCTCTGCTCAGTGTTCCGCTCCGTGTGTGAGCCACACTCTCTACTCAGTGTTCCGCTCCGTGTGTGCGTCGCACTCTCTGCTCAGTGTTCCGCTCTGTGTGTGCGTCGCACTCTCTGCTCAATATTCCGCTCCGTGTGTGCGTCGCACTCTCTGCTCAGTGTTCCGCTCTGTGTGTGCGTCGCACTCTCTGCTCAATATTCCGCTCCGTGTGTGCGTCGCACTCTCTGTTCAGTGTTCCGCTCCGTGTGTGCGTCGCACTCTCTGCTCAGTGTTCCGCTCCGTGTGTGAGCCGCACTCTCTGCTCAGTGTTCCGTTCCGTGTGAGAGCCACACTCTCTGGTCAGTGTTCCGCTTTGTGTAATCAGTGTTCCGATCCGTGTGTGAGCCGCACTCTCTGCTCAGTGTTCCGCTCCGTGTGTGAGCCGCACTCTCTGCTCAGTGTTCCGCTCCGTGTGTGAGCCGCACTCTCTGCTCAGTGTTCCGCTCCGTGTGTGAGCCGCACTCTCTGCTCAGTGTTCCGTTCCGTGTGAGAGCCACACTCTCTGCTCAGTGTTCCGCTCTGTGTGCTCAGTGTTCCGCTCCGTGTGTGAGCCGCACTCTCTGCTCAGTGTTCCGCTCCGTGTGTGAGCCACACTCTCTGCTCAGTGTTCCGCTCCGTGTGTGCGTCGCACTCTCTGCTCAGTGTTCCGCTCCGTGTGTGCGTTGCACTCTCTGCTCAATATTCCGCTCCGTGTGTGCGTCGCACTCTCTGCTCAGTGTTCCGCTCTGTGTGTGCGTCGCACTCTCTGCTCAGTGTTCCGCTCCGTGTGTGAGCCGCACTCTCTGCTCAGTGTACCGCTCTGTGTGTGAGCCGCACTCTCTGTTCAGTGTTCCGCTCTGTGTGTGAGTCGCACTCTCTGCTCAGTGTTCCGCTCCGTGTGTGCGTCGCACTCTCTGCTCAGTGTTCTGCTCTGTGTGTGTGTGTCGCACTCTCTGCTGAGTGTTCCGCTCCGTGTGTGAGCCGCACTCTCTGCTCAGTGTTCCGCTCTGTGTGTGAGCCGCACTCTCTGCTCAGTGTTCCGCTCTGTGTGTGAGTCGCACTCTCTGCTCAGTGTTCCGCTCCGTGTGTGTCGCGCTCTCTGTTCCGTGTGTGAGCCGCACTCTCTGCTCAGTGTTCCACTCCGTGTGAGAGCCGCACTCTCTGCTCAGTGTTCCGCTCCGTGTGTGAGCCGCACTCTCTGCTCAGTGTTCCACTCTGTGTGTGAGCCGCACTCTCTGCTCAGTGTTCTGCTCTGTGTGTGTGCCGCAATCTCTGCTCAGTGTTCCGCTCTTTGTGTGTCGCACTCTCTGCTCAGTGTTACGCTCCGTGTGTGAGTCGCACTCTCTGCTCAGTGTTCCGTTCCGTGTGAGAGCCACACTCTCTGCTCAGTGTTCCGCTCTGTGTGCTCAGTGTTCCGCTCCGTGTGTGAGCCGCACTCTCTGCTCAGTGTTCCGCTCCGTGTGTGAGCCGCACTCTCTGCTCAGTGTTCCGCTCCGTGTGTGAGTCGCACTCTCTGCTCAGTGTTCCGTTCCGTGTGAGAGCCACACTCTCTGCTCAGTGTTCCGCTATGTGTGCTCAGTGTTCCGCTCCGTGTGTGAGCCGCACTCTCTGCTCAGTGTTCCGCTCCGTGTGTGAGCCGCACTCTCTGCTCAGTGTTCCGCTCCGTGTGTGAGCCACACTCTCTGCTCAGTGTTCCGCTCCGTGTGTGCGTCGCACTCTCTGCTCAGTGTTCCGCTCTGTGTGTGCGTCGCACTCTCTGCTCAATATTCCGCTCCGTGTGTGCGTCGCACTCTCTGCTCAGTGTTCCGCTCTGTGTGTGCGTCGCACTCTCTGCTCAATATTCCGCTCCGTGTGTGCGTCGCACTCTCTGTTCAGTGTTCCGCTCCGTGTGTGCGTCGCACTCTCTGCTCAGTGTTCCGCTCCGTGTGTGAGCCGCACTCTCTGCTCAGTGTTCCGTTCCGTGTGAGAGCCACACTCTCTGGTCAGTGTTCCGCTTTGTGTAATCAGTGTTCCGATCCGTGTGTGAGCCGCACTCTCTGCTCAGTGTTCCGCTCCGTGTGTGAGCCGCACTCTCTGCTCAGTGTTCCGCTCCGTGTGTGAGCCGCACTCTCTGCTCAGTGTTCCGCTCCGTGTGTGAGCCGCACTCTCTGCTCAGTGTTCCGTTCCGTGTGAGAGCCACACTCTCTGCTCAGTGTTCCGCTCTGTGTGCTCAGTGTTCCGCTCCGTGTGTGAGCCGCACTCTCTGCTCAGTGTTCCGCTCCGTGTGTGAGCCACACTCTCTGCTCAGTGTTCCGCTCCGTGTGTGCGTCGCACTCTCTGCTCAGTGTTCCGCTCCGTGTGTGCGTTGCACTCTCTGCTCAATATTCCGCTCCGTGTGTGCGTCGCACTCTCTGCTCAGTGTTCCGCTCTGTGTGTGCGTCGCACTCTCTGCTCAGTGTTCCGCTCCGTGTGTGAGCCGCACTCTCTGCTCAGTGTTCCGCTCTGTGTGTGAGCCGCACTCTCTGTTCAGTGTTCCGCTCTGTGTGTGAGTCGCACTCTCTGCTCAGTGTTCCGCTCCGTGTGTGCGTCGCACTCTCTGCTCAGTGTTCTGCTCTGTGTGTGTGTGTCGCACTCTCTGCTGAGTTTTCCGCTCCGTGTGTGAGCCGCACTCTCTGCTCAGTGTTCCGCTCTGTGTGTGAGCCGCACTCTCTGCTCAGTGTTCCGCTCTGTGTGTGAGTCGCACTCTCTGCTCAGTGTTCCGCTCCGTGTGTGAGTCGCGCTCTCTGTTCCGTGTGTGAGCCGCACTCTCTGCTCAGTGTTCCACTCCGTGTGAGAGCCGCACTCTCTGCTCAGTGTTCCGCTCCGTGTGTGAGCCGCACTCTCTGCTCAGTGTTCCACTCTGTGTGTGAGCCGCACTCTCTGCTCAGTGTTCTGCTCTGTGTGTGTGCCGCAATCTCTGCTCAGTGTTCCGCTCTTTGTGTGTCGCACTCTCTGCTCAGTGTTACGCTCCGTGTGTGAGTCGCACTCTCTGCTCAGTGTTCCGTTCCGTGTGAGAGCCACACTCTCTGCTCAGTGTTCCGCTCTGTGTGCTCAGTGTTCCGCTCCGTGTGTGAGCCGCACTCTCTGCTCAGTGTTCCGCTCCGTGTGTGAGCCGCACTCTCTGCTCAGTGTTCCGCTCCGTGTGTGAGCCACACTCTCTGCTCAGTGTTCCGCTCCGTGTGTGAGCCGCACTCTCTGCTCAGTGTTCCACTCTGTGTGTGAGCCGCACTCTCTGCTCAGTTTTCCGCTCTGTGTGTGAGTTGCACTCTCTGCTCAGTGTTCCGCTCCGTGTGTGAGCCGCACTCTCTGTTCAGTGTTCCGCTCCCTGTGTGCGTCGCACTCTCTGCTCAGTGTTCCGCTCTGTGTGTGAGCCGTACTCTCTGCTCAGTGTTCTGCTCAGTGTTCCACTCCGTGTGTGCGTCGCACTCTCTGCTCAGTGTTCCGCTCAGTGTTCCGCTCCGTGTGTGCATCGCACTCTCTGCTCAGTGTTCTGCTCTGTGTGTGTGTGTCGCAGTCTCTGCTCAGTGTTCCGCACCGTGTGTGAGCCGAACTTTCTGCTCAGTGTTCCGCTCCGTGTGTGAGTCGCACTCTCTGCTCAGTGTTCCGCACCGTGTGTGAGTCGCACTCTCTGCTCAGTGTTCCGCACCGTGTGTGAGCCGAACTCTCTGCTCAGTGTTCCGTTCCGTGTGAGAGCCGCACTCTCTGCTCAGTATTCCGTTCCGTGTGAGAGCCACACTCTCTGCTCAGTGTTCCGCTCTGTGTGCTCAGTGTTCCGCTCCGTGTGTGAGCCGCACTCTCTGCTCAGTGTTCCGCTCCGTGTGTGAGCCGCACTCTCTGCTCAGTGTTCCGCTCTGTGTGTCGCACTATCTGCTCAGTTTTCCGCTCCGTGTGTGAGTCGCACTCTCTGCTCAGTGTTCCGCTCCGTGTGTGAGTCGCGCTCTCTGTTCCGTGTGTGAGCCGCACTCTCCGCTCAGTGTTCCGCTCCGTTTGTGAGCCGCACTCTCTGCTCAGTGTTCCGCTCTGTGTGTGAGCCGCACTCTCTGCTCAGTGTTCCGCTCTGTGTGTGAGTCGCACTCTCTGCTCAGTGTTCCGCTCCGTGTGTGAGTCGCGCTCTCTGTTCCGTGTGTGAGCCGCACTCTCTGCTCAGTGTTCCACTCCGTGTGAGAGCCGCACTCTCTGCTCAGTGTTCCACTCTGTGTGTGAGCCGCACTCTCTGCTCAGTGTTCCACTCCGTGTGTGAGCCGCACTCTCTGCTCAGTGTTCCACTCTGTGTGTGAGCCGCACTCTCTGCTCAGTGTTCTGCTCAGTGTTCCACTCCGTGTGTGCGTCGCACTCTCTGCTCAGTGTTCCGCTCCGTGTGTGCATCGCACTCTCTGCTCAGTGTTCTGCTCTGTGTGTGTGTGTCGCAGTCTCTGCTCAGTGTTCCGCACCGTGTGTGAGCCGAACTCTCTGCTCAGTGTTCCGCTCCGTGTGTGAGTCGCACTCTCTGCTCAGTGTTCCGTTCCGTGTGAGAGCCGCACTCTCTGCTCAGTGTTCCGCTCTGTGTGCTCAGTGTTCCGCTCTGTGTGTGAGTCGCACTCTCTGCTCAGTGTTCCGCTCCGTGTGTGCGTCGCACTCTCTGCTCAGTGTTCCGCTCTGTGTGTGAGTCGCACTCTCTGCTCAGTGTTCCGCTCCGTGTGTGCGTCGCACTCTCTGCTCAGTGTTCCGCTCCGTGTGTGCGTCGCACTCTCTGCTCAGTGTTCCGCTCTGAGTGTGAGCCGCACTCTCTGTTCAGTGTTCAGCTCCGTGTATGCGTCGCACTCTCTGCTCAGTGTTCCGCTCCGTGTGTGCGTCGCACTCTCTGCTCAGTGTTTCGCTCCGTGTGTGAGTCGCGCTCTCTGTTCCGTGCGTGAGCCGCACTCTCTGCTCAGTGTTCCGCTCCGTGTGTGAGCCGCACTCTCTGCTCAGTGTTCCGCTCTATGTGTGAGCCGCACTCTCTTCTCAGTGTTCCGCTCTATGTGTGAGCCGCACTCTCTGCTCAGTGTTCCGCTCTATGTGTGAGCCGCACTCTCTTCTCAGTGTTCCGCTCTATGTGTGAGCCGCACTCTCTGCTCAGTGTTCCGCTCCGTGTGTGAGCCGCACTCTCTTCTCAGTGTTCCGCTCTATGTGTGAGCCGCACTCTCTGCTCAGTGTTCCGCTCTGTGTGTGAGCCGCACTCTCTTCTCAGTGTTCCGCTCTATGTGTGAGCCGCACTCTCTGTTCAGTGTTCCGCTCCGTGTGTGAGCCGCACTCTCTGCTCAGTGTTCCGCTCTGTGTTTGTCGCACTCTCTGCTCACTGTTCCGTTCCGTGTGAGAGCCGCACTCTCTGCTCAGTGTTCCGCTCCGTGTGTGCGTCGCACTCTCTGCTCAGTGTTCCGCTCTGAGTGTGAGCCGCACTCTCTGTTCAGTGTTCAGCTCTGTGTTTGTCGCACTCTCTGCTCACTGTTCCGTTCCGTGTGAGAGCCGCACTCTCTGCTCAGTGTGTGTGTGTCGCACTCTCTGCTCAGTGTTCGGCTCCGTGTGTGAGCCGCACTCTCTGTTCAGTGTTCAGCTCCGTGTATGCGTCGCACTCTCTGCTCAGTGTTCCGCTCTGTGTGTGAGCCGCACTCTCTGCTCAGTGTTCCGCTCTGTGTGTGCGTCACACTCTCTGCTCAGTGTTCCGCTCTTTGTGTGCTTCGCACTCTCTGCTCAGTGTTCCGCTCTGTGTGTGCGTCACACTCTCTGTTCAGTGTTCAGCTCCGTGTATGCGTCGCACTCTCTGCTCAGTGTTCCGCTCTGTGTGTGAGCCGCACTCTCTGCTCAGTGTTCCGCTCTGTGTGTGCGTCACACTCTCTGCTCAGTGTTCCGCTCTGTGTGTGAGCCGCACTCTCTGCTCAGTATTCCGCTCTGTGTGTGCGTCACACTCTCTGCTCAGTGTTCCGCTCTTTGTGTGCTTCGCACTCTCTGCTCAGTGTTCCTCTCTGTGTGTGAGCCGCACTCTCTGCTCAGAGTTCCGCTCTGTGTGTGCGTTGCACTCTCTGCTCAGTGTTCCGCTCCGTGTGTGAGTCGCGCTCTCTGTTCCGTGTGTGAGCCGCACTCTCTGCTCAGTGTTCCGCTCCGTGTGTGAGCCGCACTCTCTGCTCAGTGTTCCGCTCCGTGTGTGAGTCGCACACTCTGCTCAGTGTTCCGCTCCGTGTGTGAGCCGCACTCTCTGTTCAGTGTTCCGCTCCGTGTGTGCTTCGCACTCTCTGCTTAGTGTTCCGCTCCGTGTGTGCGTCGCACTCTCTGCTCAGTGTTCCGCTCCGTGTGTGAGTCGCGCTCTCTGTTCCTTGCGTGAGCCGCACTCTCTGCTCAGTGTTCCGCTCCGTGTGTGAGCCGCACTCTCTTCTCAGTGTTCCGCTCTATGTGTGAGCCGCACTCTCTGCTCAGTGTTCCGCTCTGTGTTTGTCGCACTCTCTGCTCAGTGTTCCGTTCCGTGTGAGAGCCGCACTCTCTGCTCAGTGTTCCGCTCTGAGTGTGAGCCGCACTCTCTGTTCAGTGTTCAGCTCTGTGTTTGTCGCACTCTCTGCTCACTGTTCCGTTCCGTGTGAGAGCCGCACTCTCTGCTCAGTGTGTGTGTGTCGCACTCTCTGCTCAGTGTTCGGCTCCGTGTGTGAGCCGCACTCTCTTTTCAGTGTTCCGCTCCGTGTGTGCGTCGCACTCTCTGCTCAGTGTTCCGCTCTGTGTGTGAGCCGCACTCTCTGCTCAGTGTTCCGCTCTGTGTGTGCGTCACACTCTCTGCTCAGTGTTCCGCTCTGTGTGTTCTTCGCACTCTCTGCTCAGTGTTCTGCTCCGTGTGTGAGCCGCACTCTCTGCTCAGTGTTCCGCTCCGTGTGTGCGCCGCACTCTCTGCTCAGTGTTCCGCTCTGTGTGTGAGTCGCACTCTCTGCTCAGTGTTCCGCTCCGTGTGTGAGTCGCGCTCTCTGTTCCGTGTGTGAGCCGCACTCTCTGCTCAGTGTTCCGCTCCGTGTGTGCGTCGCACTCTCTGCTCAGTGTTCCGCTCCGTGTGTGCGTCACACTCTCTGCTCAGTGTTCCGCTCTGAGTGTGAGCCGCACTCTCTGTTCAGTGTTCAGCTCCGTGTATGCGTCGCACTCTCTGCTCAGTGTTCCGCTCTGTGTGTGAGCCGCACTCTCTGCTCAGTGTTCCGCTCCGTGTGTGAGCCGCACTCTCTGCTCAGTGTTCCGCTCTGTGTGTGAGCCGCACTCTCTGCTCAGTGTTCCGCTCTGTGTGTGAGTCGCACTCTCTGTTCAGTGTTCCGCTCTGTGTGTGCGTCACACTCTCTGCTCAGTGTTCCGCTCTTTGTGTGCTTCGCACTCTCTGCTCAGTGTTCCGCTCCGTGTGTGCGTCACACTCTCTGTTCAGTGTTCAGCTCCGTGTATGCGTCGCACTCTCTGCTCAGTGTTCCGCTCTGTGTGTGAGCCGCACTCTCTGCTCAGTGTTCCGCTCTGTGTGTGCGTCACACTCTCTGCTCAGTGTTCCGCTCTGTGTGTGAGCCGCACTCTCTGCTCAGTGTTCCGCTCTGTGTGTGCGTCACACTCTCTGCTCAGTGTTCCGCTCTTTGTGTGCTTCGCACACTCTCTGCTCAATGTTCCGCTCTGTGTGTGAGCCGCACTCTCTGCTCAGTGTTCAGCTCCGTGTATGCGTCGCACTCTCTGCTCAGTGTTCCGCTCTGTGTGTGAGCCGCACTCTCTGCTCAGTGTTCAGCTCCGTGTATGCGTCGCACTCTCTGCTCAGTGTTCCGCTCTGTGTGTGAGCCGCACTCTCTGCTCAGTGTTCCGCTCCGTGTGTGAGCCGCACTCTCTGCTCAGTGTTCCGCTCTGTGTGTGAGCCGCACTCTCTGCTCAGTGTTCCGCTCTGTGTGTGCGTCACACTCTCTGCTCAGTGTTCCGCTCTGTGTGTGAGCCGCACTCTCTGCTCATTGTTCCGCTCTTTGTGTGCTTCGCACACTCTCTGCTCAATGTTCCGCTCTGTGTGTGAGCCGCACTCTCTGCTCAGTGTTCCGCTCTGTGTGTGAGTCGCACTCTCTGCTCAGTGTTACGCTCCGTGTGTGAGCCGCACTCTCTGTTCAGTGTTCCGCTCCGTGTGTGCGTCGCACTCTCTGCTCAGTGTTCCGCTCTGTGTGTGAGCCGCACTCTCTGCTCAGTGTTCCGCTCCGTGTGTGAGCCGCACTCTCTGTTCAGTGTTCCGCTCCGTGTGTGCGTCGCACTCTCTGCTCAGTGTTCCGCTCTGTGTGTGAGCCGCACTCTCTGCTCAGTGTTCCGCTTCGTGTGTGAGCCGCACTCTCTGGTCAGTGTTCCGCTCTGTGTGTGAGCCGCACTCTCTGCTCAGTTTTCCACTCCGTGTGTGATCCGCACTCTCTGCTCAGTGTTCCGTTCTGTGTGTGCGTCACACTCTCTGCTCAGTGTTCCGCTCTGTGTGTGAGCCGCTCTGTGTGCTCATTGTTCCGTTCCGTGTGTGAGCCGCACTCTCTGCTCAGTGTTCCGCTCCGTGTGTGAGTCGCACTCTCTGCTCAGTGTTCCGCTCCGTGTGTGAGCCGCACTCTCTGTTCAGTGTTCCTCTTCGTGTGTGCTTCGCACTCTCTGCTTAGTGTTCCGCTCCGTGTGTGCGTCGCACTCTCTACTCAGTGTTCCGCTCCGTGTCTGAGCCGCACTCTCTGCTCGGTGTTCAGCTCCGTGTGTGCGTCACACTCTCTGCTCAGTGTTCCGCTCTGTGTGTGCTTCGCACTCTCTGCTCAGTGTTCCGCTCTGTGTGTGTGTCGCACTCTCTGCTCAGTGTTCCGCTCCGTGTGTGAGCCGCACTCTCTGTTCAGTGTTCTGCTCTGTGTGTGTGTGTCGCACTCTCTGCTCAGTGTTCCGCTCCGTGTGTGAGCCGCACTCTCTGTTCAGTGTTCCGCTCCGTGTGTGCGTCGCACTCTCTGCTCAGTGTTCCGCTCTGTGTGTGAGCCGCACTCTCTGCTCAGTGTTCCGCTCTGTGTTCTTCGCACTCTCTGCTCAGTGTTCTGCTCCGTGTGTTTGTCGCACTCTCTGCTCAGTGTTCCGCTCTGTGTGTGAGTCGCACTCTCTGCTCAGTGTTCTGCTCTGTGTGTGTGTGTCGCACTCTCTGCTCGGTGTTCCGCTCCGTGTGTGAGTCGCGCTCTCTGTTCCGTGTGTGAGCCGCACTCTCTGCTCAGTGTTCCGCTCCGTGTGTGAGCCGCACTCTCTGCTCAGTGTTCCGCTCTGTGTGTGAGCCGCACTCTCTGCTCAGTGTTCCGCTCCGTGTGTGAGCCGCACTCTCTGTTCAGTGTTCCGCTCCGTGTGTGAGTCGCGCTCTCTGTTCCGTGTGTGAGCCGCACTCTCTGCTCAGTGTTCCGCTCCGTGTGTGAGCCGCACTCTCTGCTCAGTGTTCCGCTCTGTGTGTGAGCCGCACTCTCTGCTCAGTGTTCTGCTCCGTGTGTGCGTCGCACTCTCTGCTCAGTGTTCCGCTCAGTGTGTGCTTCGCACTCTCTGCTCAGTGTTCCGCTCCGTGTGTGCGTCGCACTCTCTGCTCAGTGTTCCGCTCCGTGTGTGATCCGCACTCTCTGCTCAGTGTTCCGCTCCGTGTGTGAGCTGCACTCTCTGCTCAGTGTTCCGCTCCGTGTGTGAGTCGCGCTCTCTGTTCCGCGTGTGAGCCGCACTCTCTGCTCAGTGTTCCGCTCTGTGTGTGAGTCGCGCTCTCTGTTCCGTGTGTGAGCCGCACTCTCTGCTCAGTGTTCCGCTCTGTGTTTGTCGCACTCTCTGCTCAGTGTTCCGTTCCGTGTGAGAGCCGCACTCTCTGCTCAGTGTTCCGCTCCGTGTGTGCGTCGCACTCTCTGCTCAGTGTTCCGCTCCGTGTGTGCGTCGCACTCTCTGCTCAGTGTTCCGCTCCGTGTGTGCGTCGCACTCTCTGCTCAGTGTTCCGCTCTGAGTGTGAGCCGCACTCTCTGTTCAGTGTTCAGCTCCGTGTATGCGTCGCACTCTCTGCTCAGTGTTCCGCTCTGTGTGTGCGTCACACTCTCTGCTCAGTGTTCCGCTCTGTGTGTGAGCCGCACTCTCTGCTCAGTGTTCCGCTCTGTGTGTGCGTCACACTCTCTGCTCAGTGTTCCGCTCTTTGTGTGCTTCGCACTCTCTGCTCAGTGTTCCGCTCCGTGTGTGAGCCGCACTCTCTGCTCAGTGTTCCGCTCTGTGTGTGAGTCGCACTCTCTGTTCAGTGTTCCGCTCCGTGTGTGCGTCGCACTCTCTGCTCAGTGTTCCGCTCTGTGTGTGAGCCGCACTCTCTGCTCAGTGTTCCGCTCTGTGTTTGTCGCACTCTCTGCTCAGTGTTCCGTTCCATGTGAGAGCCGCACTCTCTGCTCAGTGTTCAGCTCCGTGTGTGCGTCGCACTCTCTGCTCAGTGTTCCGCTCTGTGTGTGAGCCGCACTCTCTGCTCAGTGTTCCGCTCTGTGTGCGTCACACTCTCTGCTCAGTGTTCCGCTCTGTGTGTGCTTCGCACTCTCTGCTCAGTGTTCCGCTCTGTGTGTGTGTCGCACTCTCTGCTCAGTGTTCCGCTCCGAATGTGCGTCGCACTCTCTGCTCAGTGTTCTGCTCTGTGTGTGTGTGTCGCACTCTCATCTCAGTGTTCCGCTCCGTGTGTGAGCCGCACTCTGTTCAGTGTTCCGCTCCGTGTGTGCGTCGCACTCTCTGCTCAGTGTTCCGCTCTGTGTGTGAGCCGCACTCTCTGCTCAGTGTTCCGCTCTGTGTGTGCGTCACACTCTCTGCTCAGTGTTCCGCTCTGTGTGTGCTTCGCACTCTCTGCTCAGTGTTCTGCTCTGTGTGTGCGTCACACTCTCTGCTCAGTGTTCCGCTCTTTGTGTGCTTCGCACTCTCTGCTCAGTGTTCCGCTCCGTGTGTGAGCCGCACTCTCTGCTCAGTGTTCCGCTCTGTGTGTGAGCCGCACTCTCTGCTCAGTGTTCCGCTCTGTGTGTGCGTCACACTCTCTGCTCAGTGTTCCGCTCTGTGTGTTCTTCGCACTCTCTGCTCAGTGTTCCGCTCCGTGTGTGCGCCGCACTCTCTGCTCAGTGTTCCGCTCTGTGTGTGAGTCGCAATCTCTGCTCAGTGTTCTGCTCTGTGTGTGTGTGTCGCACTCTCTGCTCGGTGTTCCGCTCCGTGTGTGAGCCGCACTCTCTGTTCAGTATTCCGCTCCGTGTGTGAGTCGCGCTCTCTGTTCCGTGTGTGAGCCGCACTCTCTGCTCAGTGTTCCGCTCCGTGTGTGAGCCGCACTCTCTGCTCAGTGTTCCGCTCCGTGTGTGAGCCGCACTCTCTGCTCAGTGTTCCGCTCCGTGTGTGCGTCGCACTCTCTGCTCAGTGTTCCGCTCCGTGTGTGCGTCGCACTCTCTGCTCAGTGTTCCGCTCCGTTTGTGCGTCACACTCTCTGCTCAGTGTTCCGCTCTGAGTGTGAGCCGCACTCTCTGTTCAGTGTTCAGCTCCGTGTATGCGTCGCACTCTCTGCTCAGTGTTCCGCTCTGTGTGTGAGCCGCACTCTCTGCTCAGTGTTCCGCTCTGTGTGTGAGTCGCACTCTCTGCTCAGTGTTCCGCTCTGTGTGTGCGTCACACTCTCTGTTCAGTGTTCAGCTCCGTGTATGCGTCGCACTCTCTGCTCAGTGTTCCGCTCTGTGTGTGTGTCGCACTCTCTGCTCAGTGTTCCGCTCTGTGTGTGAGTCGCACTCTCTGTTCAGTGTTCCGCTCTGTGTGTGCGTCACACTCTCTGCTCAGTGTTCCGCTCTGTGTGTGAGTCGCACTCTCTGCTCAGTGTTCCGCTCTGTGTGTGCGTCACACTCTCTGTTCAGTGTTCAGCTCCGTGTATGCGTCGCACTCTCTGCTCAGTGTTCCGCTCTGTGTGTGAGCCGCACTCTCTGCTCAGTGTTCCGCTCTGTGTGTGCGTCACACTCTCTGCTCAGTGTTCCGCTCTTTGTGTGAGCCGCACTCTCTGCTCAGTGTTCCGCTCTGTGTGTGAGTCGCACTCTCTGCTCAGTGTTCCGCTCCGTGTGTGAGCCGCACTCTCTGTTCAGTGTTCCGCTCCGTGTGTGCGTCGCACTCTCTGCTCAGTGTTCCGCTCTGTGTGTGAGCCGCACTCTCTGCTCAGTGTTCCGTTCCGTGTGTGAGCCGCACTCTCTGGTCAGTGTTCCGCTCTGTGTGTGAGCCGCACTCTCTGCTCAGTTTTCCGCTCCGTGTGTGATCCGCACTCTCTGCTCAGTGTTCCGTTCTGTGTGTGCGTCACACTCTCTGCTCAGTGTTCCGCTCTGTGTGTGAGCCGCTCTGTGTGCTCATTGTTCCGTTCCGTGTGTGAGCCGCACTCTCTGCTCAGTGTTCCGCTCTGTGTGTGAGCCGCACTCTTTGCTCAGTGTTCCGCTCTGTGTGTGAGCCGCACTCTCTGTTCAGTGTTCCGCTCCGTGTGTGCGTCGCACTCTCTGCTCAGTGTTCCGCTCTGTGTGTGAGCCGCACTCTCTGCTCAGTGTTCCGCTCTGTGTGTTCTTCGCACTCTCTGCTCAGTGTTCCTCTCTGTGTGTGTGTCGCACTCTCTGCTCAGTGTTCCGCTCCGTGTGTGCTTCGCACTCTCTGCTCAGTGTTCCTCTCTGTGTGTGCGTCGCACTCTCTGCTCAGTGTTCTGCTCTGTGTGTGTGTGTCGCACTCTCTGCTCAGTGTTCCGCTCCGTGTGTGAGCCGCACTCTCTGTTCAGTGTTCCGCTCCGTGTGTGCGTCGCACTCTCTGCTCAGTGTTCCGCTCTGTGTGTGAGCCGCACTCTCTGCTCAGTGTTCCGCTCTGTGTGTTCTTCGCACTCTCTGCTCAGTGTTCTGCTCCGTGTGTTTGTCGCACTCTCTGCTCAGTGTTCCGCTCTGTGTGTGAGTCGCACTCTCTGCTCAGTGTTCTGCTCTGTGTGTGTGTGTCGCACTCTCTGCTCGGTGTTCCGCTCCGTGTGTGAGCCGCACTCTCTGTTCAGTGTTCCGCTCCGTGTGTGAGTCGCACTCTCTGCTCAGTGTTCCGCTCCGTGTGTGAGCCGCACTCTCTGCTCAGTGTTCCGCTCTGTGTGTGAGTCGCACTCTCTGCTCAGTGTTCCGCTCCGTGTGTGAGCCGCACTCTCTGCTCAGTGTTCCGCTCTGTGTGTGAGCCGCACTCTCTGCTCAGTGTTCCGCTCCGTGTGTGAGCCGCACTCTCTGTTCAGTGTTCCGCTCCGTGTGTGAGTCGCGCTCTCTGTTCCGTGTGTGAGCCGCACTCTCTGCTCAGTGTTCCGCTCCGTGTGTGAGCCGCACTCTCTGCTCAGTGTTCCGCTCTGTGTGTGAGCCGCACTCTCTGCTCAGTGTTCTGCTCTGTGTGTGTGTGTCGCACTCTCTGCTCGGTGTTCCGCTCCGTATGTGAGCCGCACTCTCTGTTCAGTGTTCCGCTCTGTGTGTGAGCCGCACTCTCTGTTCAGTGTTCCGCTCCGTGTGTGCGTCGCACTCTCTTCTCAGTGTTCCGCTCTGTGTGTGTGTCGCACTCTCTGTTCAGTGTTCCGCTCTGTGTGTGTGTCGCACTCTCTGTTCAGTGTTCCGCTCCGTGTGTGAGCCGCACTCTCTGCTCAGTGTTCCGCTCCGTGTGTGCGTAGCACTCTCTGCTCAGTGTTCCGCTCCGTGTGTGCGTCGCACTCTCTGCTCAGTGTTCCGCTCAGTGTGTGCTTCGCACTCTCTGCTCAGTGTTCCGCTCCGTGTGTGCGTCGCACTCTCTGCTCAGTGTTCCGCTCCGTGTGTGATCCGCACTCTCTGCTCAGTGTTCCGCTCCGTGTGTGAGCCGCACTCTCTGCTCAGTGTTCCGTTCCGTGTGAGAGCCGCACTCTCTGCTCACTGTTCCGCTCCGTGTGTGCGTCGCACTCTCTGCTCAGTGTTCCGCTCCGTGTGTGCGTCGCACTCTCTGCTCAGTGTTCCGCTCTGAGTGTGAGCCGCACTCTCTGTTCAGTGTTCAGCTCCGTGTATGCGTCGCACTCTCTGCTCAGTGTTCCGCTCTGTGTGTGCGTCACACTCTCTGCTCAGTGTTCCGCTCTTTGTGTGCGTCACACTCTCTGCTCAGTGTTCCGCTCTGTGTGTGAGCCGCACTCTCTGCTCAGTGTTCCGCTCTGTGTGTGCGTCACACTCTCTGCTCAGTGTTCCGCTCTTTGTGTGCTTCGCACTCTCTGCTCAGTGTTCCGCTCCGTGTGTGAGCCGCACTCTCTGCTCAGTGTTCCGCTCTGTGTGTGAGTCGCACTCTCTACTCAGTGTTCCGCTCCGTGTGTGAGCCGCACTCTCTGTTCAGTGTTCCGCTCCGTGTGTGCGTCGCACTCTCTGCTCATTGTTCCGCTCTGTGTGTGAGCCGCACTCTCTGCTCAGTGTTCCGCTCTGTGTTTGTCGCACTCTCTGCTCAGTGTTCCGTTCCATGTGAGAGCCGCACTCTCTGCTCAGTGTTCAGCTCCGTGTGTGCGTCGCACTCTCTGCTCAGTGTTCCGCTCTGTGTGTGAGCCGCACTCTCTGCTCAGTGTTCCGCTCTGTGTGTGCGTCACACTCTCTGCTCAGTGTTCCGCTCTGTGTGTGCGTCACACTCTCTGCTCAGTGTTCCGCTCTGTGTGTGCTTCGCACTCTCTGCTCAGTGTTCCGCTCTGTGTGTGTGTCGCACTCTCTGCTCAGTGTTCCGCTCCGAATGTGCGTCGCACTCTCTGCTCAGTGTTCTGCTCTGTGTGTGTGTGTCGCACTCTCATCTCAGTGTTCCGCTCCGTGTGTGAGCCGCACTCTGTTCAGTGTTCCGCTCCGTGTGTGCGTCGCACTCTCTGCTCAGTGTTCCGCTCTGTGTGTGAGCCGCACTCTCTGCTCAGTGTTCCGCTCTGTGTGTGCGTCACACTCTCTGCTCAGTGTTCCGCTCTGTGTGTGCTTCGCACTCTCTGCTCAGTGTTCTGCTCTGTGTGTGCGTCACACTCTCTGCTCAGTGTTCCGCTCTTTGTGTGCTTCGCACTCTCTGCTCAGTGTTCCGCTCCGTGTGTGAGCCGCACTCTCTGCTCAGTGTTCCGCTCTGTGTGTGAGTCGCACTCTCTGCTCAGTGTTCCGCTCCGTGTGTGAGCCACACTCTCTGCTCAGTGTTCCGCTCCGTGTGTGCGTCGCACTCTCTGCTCAGTGTTCCGCTCTGTGTGTGCGTCGCACTCTCTGCTCAATATTCCGCTCCGTGTGTGCGTCGCACTCTCTGTTCAGTGTTCCGCTCCGTGTGTGCGTCGCACTCTCTGCTCAGTGTTCCGCTCCGTGTGTGAGCCGCACTCTCTGCTCAGTGTTCCGTTCCGTGTGAGAGCCACACTCTCTGGTCAGTGTTCCGCTTTGTGTAATCAGTGTTCCGATCCGTGTGTGAGCCGCACTCTCTGCTCAGTGTTCCGCTCCGTGTGTGAGCCGCACTCTCTGCTCAGTGTTCCGCTCCGTGTGTGAGCCGCACTCTCTGCTCAGTGTTCCGCTCCGTGTGTGAGCCGCACTCTCTGCTCAGTGTTCCGTTCCGTGTGAGAGCCACACTCTCTGCTCAGTGTTCCGCTCTGTGTGCTCAGTGTTCCGCTCCGTGTGTGAGCCGCACTCTCTGCTCAGTGTTCCGCTCCGTGTGTGAGCCACACTCTCTGCTCAGTGTTCCGCTCCGTGTGTGCGTCGCACTCTCTGCTCAGTGTTCCGCTCCGTGTGTGCGTTGCACTCTCTGCTCAATATTCCGCTCCGTGTGTGCGTCGCACTCTCTGCTCAGTGTTCCGCTCTGTGTGTGCGTCGCACTCTCTGCTCAGTGTTCCGCTCCGTGTGTGAGCCGCACTCTCTGCTCAGTGTTCCGCTCTGTGTGTGAGCCGCACTCTCTGTTCAGTGTTCCGCTCTGTGTGTGAGTCGCACTCTCTGCTCAGTGTTCCGCTCCGTGTGTGCGTCGCACTCTCTGCTCAGTGTTCTGCTCTGTGTGTGTGTGTCGCACTCTCTGCTGAGTGTTCCGCTCCGTGTGTGAGCCGCACTCTCTGCTCAGTGTTCCACTCCGTGTGAGAGCCGCACTCTCTGCTCAGTGTTCCGCTCCGTGTGTGAGCCGCACTCTCTGCTCAGTGTTCCACTCTGTGTGTGAGCCGCACTCTCTGCTCAGTGTTCTGCTCTGTGTGTGTGCCGCAATCTCTGCTCAGTGTTCCGCTCTTTGTGTGTCGCACTCTCTGCTCAGTGTTACGCTCCGTGTGTGAGTCGCACTCTCTGCTCAGTGTTCCGTTCCGTGTGAGAGCCACACTCTCTGCTCAGTGTTCCGCTCTGTGTGCTCAGTGTTCCGCTCCGTGTGTGAGCCGCACTCTCTGCTCAGTGTTCCGCTCCGTGTGTGAGCCGCACTCTCTGCTCAGTGTTCCGCTCCGTGTGTGAGTCGCACTCTCTGCTCAGTGTTCCGTTCCGTGTGAGAGCCACACTCTCTGCTTAGTGTTCCGCTATGTGTGCTCAGTGTTCCGCTCCGTGTGTGAGCCGCACTCTCTGCTCAGTGTTCCGCTCCGTGTGTGAGCCGCACTCTCTGCTCAGTGTTCCGCTCCGTGTGTGAGCCACACTCTCTGCTCAGTGTTCCGCTCCGTGTGTGCGTCGCACTCTCTGCTCAGTGTTCCGCTCTGTGTGTGCGTCGCACTCTCTGCTCAATATTCCGCTCCGTGTGTGCGTCGCACTCTCTGTTCAGTGTTCCGCTCCGTGTGTGCGTCGCACTCTCTGCTCAGTGTTCCGCTCCGTTTGTGAGCCGCACTCTCTGCTCAGTGTTCCGTTCCGTGTGAGAGCCACACTCTCTGGTCAGTGTTCCGCTTTGTGTAATCAGTGTTCCGATCCGTGTGTGAGCCGCACTCTCTGCTCAGTGTTCCGCTCCGTGTGTGAGCCGCACTCTCTGCTCAGTGTTCCGCTCCGTGTGTGAGCCGCACTCTCTGCTCAGTGTTCCGCTCCGTGTGTGAGCCGCACTCTCTGCTCAGTGTTCCGTTCCGTGTGAGAGCCACACTCTCTGCTCAGTGTTCCGCTCTGTGTGCTCAGTGTTCCGCTCCGTGTGTGAGCCGCACTCTCTGCTCAGTGTTCCGCTCCGTGTGTGAGCCACACTCTCTGCTCAGTGTTCCGCTCCGTGTGTGCGTCGCACTCTCTGCTCAGTGTTCCGCTCCGTGTGTGCGTTGCACTCTCTGCTCAATATTCCGCTCCGTGTGTGCGTCGCACTCTCTGCTCAGTGTTCCGCTCCGTGTGTGAGCCGCACTCTCTGCTCAGTGTTCCGCTCTGTGTGTGAGCCGCACTCTCTGTTCAGTGTTCCGCTCTGTGTGTGAGTCGCACTCTCTGCTCAGTGTTCCGCTCCGTGTGTGCGTCGCACTCTCTGCTCAGTGTTCTGCTCTGTGTGTGTGTGTCGCACTCTCTGCTGAGTGTTCCGCTCCGTGTGTGAGCCGCACTCTCTGCTCAGTGTTCCGCTCTGTGTGTGAGCCGCACTCTCTGCTCAGTGTTCCGCTCTGTGTGTGAGTCGCACTCTCTGCTCAGTGTTCCGCTCCGTGTGTGAGTCGCGCTCTCTGTTCCGTGTGTGAGCCGCACTCTCTGCTCAGTGTTCCACTCCGTGTGAGAGCCGCACTCTCTGCTCAGTGTTCCGCTCCGTGTGTGAGCCGCACTCTCTGCTCAGTGTTCCACTCTGTGTGTGAGCCGCACTCTCTGCTCAGTGTTCTGCTCTGTGTGTGTGCCGCAATCTCTGCTCAGTGTTCCGCTCTTTGTGTGTCGCACTCTCTGGTCAGTGTTCCGTTCCGTGTGAGAGCCACACTCTCTGCTCAGTGTTCCGCTCTGTGTGCTCAGTGTTCCGCTCCGTGTGTGAGCCGCACTCTCTGCTCAGTGTTCCGCTCCGTGTGTGAGCCGCACTCTCTGCTCAGTGTTCCGCTCCGTGTGTGAGCCACACTCTCTGCTCAGTGTTCCGCTCCGTGTGTGAGCCGCACTCTCTGCTCAGTGTTCCACTCTGTGTGTGAGCCGCACTCTCTGCTCAGTTTTCCGCTCTGTGTGTGAGTTGCACTCTCTGCTCAGTGTTCCGCTCCGTGTGTGAGCCGCACTCTCTGTTCAGTGTTCCGCTCCCTGTGTGCGTCGCACTCTCTGCTCAGTGTTCCGCTCTGTGTGTGAGCCGTACTCTCTGCTCAGTGTTCTGCTCAGTGTTCCACTCCGTGTGTGCGTCGCACTCTCTGCTCAGTGTTCCGCTCAGTGTTCCGCTCCGTGTGTGCATCGCACTCTCTGCTCAGTGTTCTGCTCTGTGTGTGTGTGTCGCAGTCTCTGCTCAGTGTTCCGCACCGTGTGTGAGCCGAACTTTCTGCTCAGTGTTCCGCTCCGTGTGTGATTCGCACTCTCTGCTCAGTGTTCCGCACCGTGTGTGAGTCGCACTCTCTGCTCAGTGTTCCGCACCGTGTGTGAGCCGAACTCTCTGCTCAGTGTTCCGTTCCGTGTGAGAGCCGCACTCTCTGCTCAGTATTCCGTTCCGTGTGAGAGCCACACTCTCTGCTCAGTGTTCCGCTCTGTGTGCTCAGTGTTCCGCTCCGTGTGTGAGCCGCACTCTCTGCTCAGTGTTCCGCTCCGTGTGTGAGCCGCGCTCTCTGCTCAGTGTTCCGCTCTGTGTGTCGCACTATCTGCTCAGTTTTCCGCTCCGTGTGTGAGTCGCACTCTCTGCTCAGTGTTCCGCTCCGTGTGTGAGTCGCGCTCTCTGTTCCGTGTGTGAGCCGCACTCTCCGCTCAGTGTTCCGCTCCGTTTGTGAGCCGCACTCTCTGCTCAGTGTTCCGCTCTGTGTGTGAGCCGCACTCTCTGCTCAGTGTTCCGCTCTGTGTGTGAGTCGCACTCTCTGCTCAGTGTTCCGCTCCGTGTGTGAGTCGCGCTCTCTGTTCCGTGTGTGAGCCGCACTCTCTGCTCAGTGTTCCACTCCGTGTGAGAGCCGCACTCTCTGCTCAGTGTTCCGCTCCGTGTGTGAGCCGCACTCTCTGCTCAGTGTTCCACTCTGTGTGTGAGCCGCACTCTCTGCTCAGTGTTCTGCTCAGTGTTCCACTCCGTGTGTGCGTCGCACTCTCTGCTCAGTGTTCCGCTCCGTGTGTGCATCGCACTCTCTGCTCAGTGTTCTGCTCTGTGTGTGTGTGTCGCAGTCTCTGCTCAGTGTTCCGCACCGTGTGTGAGCCGAACTCTCTGCTCAGTGTTCCGCTCCGTGTGTGAGTCGCACTCTCTGCTCAGTGTTCCGTTCCGTGTGAGAGCCGCACTCTCTGCTCAGTGTTCCGTTCTGTGTGAGAGCCACACTCTCTGCTCAGTGTTCCGCTCTGTGTGCTCAGTGTTCCGCTCTGTGTGTGAGTCGCACTCTCTGCTCAGTGTTCCGCTCCGTGTGTGCGTCGCACTCTCTGCTCAGTGTTCCGCTCTGTGTGTGAGTCGCACTCTCTGCTCAGTGTTCCGCTCCGTGTGTGCGTCGCACTCTCTGCTCAGTGTTCCGCTCCGTGTGTGCGTCGCACTCTCTGCTCAGTGTTCCGCTCTGAGTGTGAGCCGCACTCTCTGCTCAGTGTTCCGCTCTGTGTGTGCGTCACACTCTCTGCTCAGTGTTCCGCTCCGTGTATGCGTCGCACTCTCTGTTCAGTGTTCAGCTCCGTGTATGCGTCGCACTCTCTGCTCAGTGTTCCGCTCTGTGTGTGAGCCGCACTCTCTGCTCAGTGTTCCGCTCTGTGTGTGCGTCACACTCTCTGCTCAGTGTTCCGCTCTGTGTGTGAGCCGCACTCTCTGCTCAGTATTCCGCTCTGTGTGTGCGTCACACTCTCTGCTCAGTGTTCCGCTCTTTGTGTGCTTCGCACTCTCTGCTCAGTGTTCCTCTCTGTGTGTGAGCCGCACTCTCTGCTCAGAGTTCCGCTCTGTGTTTGTCGCACTCTCTGCTCAGTGTTCCGTTCCGTGTGAGAGCCGCACTCTCTGCTCAGTGTTCCGCTCCGTGTGTGCGTCGCACTCTCTGCTCAGTGTTCCGCTCTGAGTGTGAGCCGCACTCTCTGTTCAGTGTTCAGCTCTGTGTTTGTCGCACTCTCTGCTCACTGTTCCGTTCCGTGTGAGAGCCGCACTCTCTGCTCAGTGTGTGTGTGTCGCACTCTCTGCTCAGTGTTCGGCTCCGTGTGTGAGCCGCACTCTCTGTTCAGTGTTCCGCTCCGTGTGTGCGTCGCACTCTCTGCTCAGTGTTCCGCTCTGTGTTTGAGCCGCACTCTCTGCTCAGTGTTCCGCTCTGTGTGTGCGTCACACTCTCTGCTCAGTGTTCCGCTCTGTGTGTTCTTCGCACTCTCTACTCAGTGTTCTGCTCCGTGTGTGAGCCGCACTCTCTGCTCAGTGTTCCGCTCCGTGTGTGCGCCGCACTCTCTGCTCAGTGTTCCGCTCTGTGTGTGAGTCGCACTCTCTGCTCAGTGTTCCGCTCCGTGTGTGAGTCGCGCTCTCTGTTCCGTGTGTGAGCCGCACTCTCTGCTCAGTGTTCCGCTCCGTGTGTGCGTCGCACTCTCTGCTCAGTGTTCCGCTCCGTGTGTGCGTCACACTCTCTGCTCAGTGTTCCGCTCTGAGTGTGAGCCGCACTCTCTGTTCAGTGTTCAGCTCCGTGTATGCGTCGCACTCTCTGCTCAGTGTTCCGCTCTGTGTGTGAGCCGCACTCTCTGCTCAGTGTTCCGCTCCGTGTGTGAGCCGCACTCTCTGCTCAGTGTTCCGCTCTGTGTGTGAGCCGCACTCTCTGCTCAGTGTTCCGCTCTGTGTGTGAGTCGCACTCTCTGTTCAGTGTTCCGCTCTGTGTGTGCGTCACACTCTCTGCTCAGTGTTCCGCTCTTTGTGTGCTTCGCACTCTCTGCTCAGTGTTCCGCTCTGTGTGTGCGTCACACTCTCTGTTCAGTGTTCAGCTCCGTGTATGCGTCGCACTCTCTGCTCAGTGTTCCGCTCTGTGTGTGAGCCGCACTCTCTGCTCAGTGTTCCGCTCTGTGTGTGCGTCACACTCTCTGCTCAGTGTTCCGCTCTGTGTGTGAGCCGCACTCTCTGCTCAGTGTTCCGCTCTGTGTGTGCGTCACACTCTCTGCTCAGTGTTCCGCTCTTTGTGTGCTTCGCACACTCTCTGCTCAATGTTCCGCTCTGTGTGTGAGCCGCACTCTCTGTTCAGTGTTCAGCTCCGTGTATGCGTCGCACTCTCTGCTCAGTGTTCCGCTCTGTGTGTGAGGCGCACTCTCTGCTCAGTGTTCCGCTCCGTGTGTGAGCCGCACTCTCTGCTCAGTGTTCCGCTCTGTGTGTGAGCCGCACTCTCTGCTCAGTGTTCCGCTCTGTGTGTGCGTCACACTCTCTGCTCAGTGTTCCGCTCTGTGTGTGAGCTGCACTCTCTGCTCAGTGTTCCGCTCTTTGTGTGCTTCGCACACTCTCTGCTCAATGTTCCGCTCTGTGTGTGAGCCGCACTCTCTGCTCAGTGTTCCGCTCTGTGTGTGAGTCGCACTCTCTGCTCAGTGTTACGCTCCGTGTGTGAGCCGCACTCTCTGTTCAGTGTTCCGCTCCGTGTGTGCGTCGCACTCTCTGCTCAGTGTTCCGCTCTGTGTGTGAGCCGCACTCTCTGCTCAGTGTTCCGCTCCGTGTGTGAGCCGCACTCTCTGCTCAGTGTTCCGCTCCGTGTGTGAGCCGCACTCTCTGGTCAGTGTTCCGCTCTGTGTGTGAGCCGCACTCTCTGCTCAGTTTTCCACTCCGTGTGTGATCCGCACTCTCTGCTCAGTGTTCCGTTCTGTGTGTGCGTCACACTCTCTGCTCAGTGTTCCGCTCTGTGTGTGAGCCGCTCTGTGTGCTCATTGTTCCGTTCCTTGTGTGAGCCGCACTCTCTGCTCAGTGTTCCGCTCTGTGTGTGAGCTGCACTCTCTGCTCAGTGTTCCGCTCTGTGTGTGAGCCGCACACTTTGCTCAGTGTTCCGCTCTGTGTGTGAGCCGCACTCTCTGCTCAGTGTTCCGCTCCGTGTGTGAGTCGCACTCTCTGCTCAGTGTTCCGCTCCGTGTGTGAGCCGCACTCTCTGTTCAGTGTTCCTCTCCGTGTGTGCTTCGCACTCTCTGCTTAGTGTTCCGCTCCGTGTGTGCGTCGCACTCTCTACTCAGTGTTCCGCTCCGTGTCTGAGCCGCACTCTCTGCTCGGTGTTCAGCTCCGTGTGTGCGTCACACTCTCTGCTCAGTGTTCCGCTCTGTGTGTGCTTCGCACTCTCTGCTCAGTGTTCCGCTCTGTGTGTGTGTCGCACTCTCTGCTCAGTGTTCCGCTCCGTGTGTGAGCCGCACTCTCTGTTCAGTGTTCTGCTCTGTGTGTGTGTGTCGCACTCTCTGCTCAGTGTTCCGCTCCGTGTGTGAGCCGCACTCTCTGTTCAGTGTTCCGCTCCGTGTGTGCGTCGCACTCTCTGCTCAGTGTTCCGCTCTGTGTGTGAGCCGCACTCTCTGCTCAGTGTTCCGCTCTGTGTTCTTCGCACTCTCTGCTCAGTGTTCTGCTCCGTGTGTTTGTCGCACTCTCTGCTCAGTGTTCCGCTCTGTGTGTGAGTCGCACTCTCTGCTCAGTGTTCTGCTCTGTGTGTGTGTGTCGCACTCTCTGCTCGGTGTTCCGCTCCGTGTGTGAGCCGCACTCTCTGTTCAGTGTTCCGCTCCGTGTGTGAGTCGCGCTCTCTGTTCCGTGTGTGAGCCGCACTCTCTGCTCAGTGTTCCGCTCCGTGTGTGAGCCGCACTCTCTGCTCAGTGTTCCGCTCTGTGTGTGAGCCGCACTCTCTGCTCAGTGTTCCGCTCCGTGTGTGAGCCGCACTCTCTGTTCAGTGTTCCGCTCCGTGTGTGAGTCGCGCTCTCTGTTCCGTGTGTGAGCCGCACTCTCTGCTCAGTGTTCCGCTCCGTGTGTGAGCCGCACTCTCTGCTCAGTGTTCCGCTCTGTGTGTGAGCCGCACTCTCTGCTCAGTGTTCTGCTCTGTGTGTGTGTGTCGCACTCTCTGCTCGGTGTTCCACTCCGTATGTGAGCCGCACTCTCTGTTCAGTGTTCCGCTCTGTGTGTGAGCCGCACTCTCTGTTCAGTGTTCCGCTCCGTGTGTGCGTCGCACTCTCTGCTCAGTGTTCCGCTCTGTGTGTGTGTCGCACTCTCTGTTCAGTGTTCCGCTCCGTGTGTGAGCCGCACTCTCTGCTCAGTGTTCCGCTCTGTGTGTGCTTCGCACTCTCTGCTCAGTGTTCCGCTCCGTGTGTGCGTCGCACTCTCTGCTCAGTGTTCCGCTCCGTGTGTGATCCGCACTCTCTGCTCAGTGTTCCGCTCCGTGTGTGAGCTGCACTCTCTGCTCAGTGTTCCGCTCCGTGTGTGAGTCGCGCTCTCTGTTCCGCGTGTGAGCCGCACTCTCTGCTCAGTGTTCCGCTCTGTGTGTGAGTCGCGCTCTCTGTTCCGTGTGTGAGCCGCACTCTCTGCTCAGTGTTCCGCTCTGTGTTTGTCGCACTCTCTGCTCAGTGTTCCGTTCCGTGTGAGAGACGCACTCTCTGCTCAGTGTTCAGCTCCGTGTGTTAGCCGCACTCTCTGCTCAGTGTTCCGTTCCGTGTGTTAGCCGCACTATCTGCTCAGTGTTCCGCTCTGTGTGTGAGCCGCACTCTCTGCTCAGTGTTCCGTTCCGTGTGTGAGCCGCACTCTCTGCTCAGTGTTCCGTCCGTGTGTGAGCCGCACTCTCTGCTCAGTGTTCCGCTCTTTGTGTGCGTCGCACTCTCTGCTCAGTGTTCCGCTCCGTGTGTGAGCCGCACTCTCTGCTCAGTGTTCCGCTCCGTGTGTGAGCCGCACTCTCTGCACAGTGTTCCGCTCTGTGTGTCCGTCGCACTCTCTGTTCAGTGTTCCGCTCCGTGTGTGAGCCGCACTCTCTGCTCAGTGTTCCGCTCCGTGTGTGAGCCGCTCTGTGTGCTCATTGTTCCGTTCCGTGTGTGAGCCGCACTCTCTGTTCAGTGTTCCGCTCCGTGTGTGAGCCGCACTCTCTGCTCAGTGTTCCGCTCCGTGTGTGAGCCGCTCTGTGTGCTCAGTGTTCCGTTTCGTGTGTGAGCCGCACTCTCTGCTCAGTGTTCCGCTCCGTGTGTGAGCCGCTCTGTGTGCTCAGTGTTCCGCTCCGTGTGTAAGCCGCACTCTCTGCTCAGTGTTCCGCTCTGAGTGTGAGCCGCACTCTCTGTTCAGTGTTCAGCTCTGTGTTTGTCGCACTCTCTGCTCACTGTTCCGTTCCGTGTGAGAGCCGCACTCTCTGCTCAGTGTGTGTGTGTCGCACTCTCTGCTCAGTGTTCGGCTCCGTGTGTGAGCCGCACTCTCTGTTCAGTGTTCAGCTCCGTGTATGCGTCGCACTCTCTGCTCAGTGTTCCGCTCTGTGTGTGAGCCGCACTCTCTGCTCAGTGTTCCGCTCTGTGTGTGCGTCACACTCTCTGCTCAGTGTTCCGCTCTTTGTGTGCTTCGCACTCTCTGCTCAGTGTTCCGCTCTGTGTGTGCGTCACACTCTCTGTTCAGTGTTCAGCTCCGTGTATGCGTCGCACTCTCTGCTCAGTGTTCCGCTCTGTGTGTGAGCCGCACTCTCTGCTCAGTGTTCCGCTCTGTGTGTGCGTCACACTCTCTGCTCAGTGTTCCGCTCTGTGTGTGAGCCGCACTCTCTGCTCAGTATTCCGCTCTGTGTGTGCGTCACACTCTCTGCTCAGTGTTCCGCTCTTTGTGTGCTTCGCACTCTCTGCTCAGTGTTCCTCTCTGTGTGTGAGCCGCACTCTCTGCTCAGAGTTCCGCTCTGTGTGTGCGTTGCACTCTCTGCTCAGTGTTCCGCTCCGTGTGTGAGTCGCGCTCTCTGTTCCGTGTGTGAGCCGCACTCTCTGCTCAGTGTTCCGCTCCGTGTGTGAGCCGCACTCTCTGCTCAGTGTTCCGCTCCGTGTGTGAGTCGCACACTCTGCTCAGTGTTCCGCTCCGTGTGTGAGCCGCACTCTCTGTTCAGTGTTCCGCTCCGTGTGTGCTTCGCACTCTCTGCTTAGTGTTCCGCTCCGTGTGTGCGTCGCACTCTCTGCTCAGTGTTCCGCTCCGTGTGTGAGTCGCGCTCTCTGTTCCTTGCGTGAGCCGCACTCTCTGCTCAGTGTTCCGCTCCGTGTGTGAGCCGCACTCTCTTCTCAGTGTTCCGCTCTATGTGTGAGCCGCACTCTCTGCTCAGTGTTCCGCTCTGTGTTTGTCGCACTCTCTGCTCAGTGTTCCGTTCCGTGTGAGAGCCGCACTCTCTGCTCAGTGTTCCGCTCCGTGTGTGCGTCGCACTCTCTGCTCAGTGTTCCGCTCTGAGTGTGAGCCGCACTCTCTGTTCAGTGTTCAGCTCTGTGTTTGTCGCACTCTCTGCTCACTGTTCCGTTCCGTGTGAGAGCCGCACTCTCTGCTCAGTGTGTGTGTGTCGCACTCTCTGCTCAGTGTTCGGCTCCGTGTGTGAGCCGCACTCTCTGTTCAGTGTTCCGCTCCGTGTGTGCGTCGCACTCTCTGCTCAGTGTTCCGCTCTGTGTGTGAGCCGCACTCTCTGCTCAGTGTTCCGCTCTGTGTGTGCGTCACACTCTCTGCTCAGTGTTCCGCTCTGTGTGTTCTTCGCACTCTCTACTCAGTGTTCTGCTCCGTGTGTGAGCCGCACTCTCTGCTCAGTGTTCCGCTCCGTGTGTGCGCCGCACTCTCTGCTCAGTGTTCCGCTCTGTGTGTGAGTCGCACTCTCTGCTCAGTGTTCCGCTCCGTGTGTGAGTCGCGCTCTCTGTTCCGTGTGTGAGCCGCACTCTCTGCTCAGTGTTCCGCTCCGTGTGTGCGTCGCACTCTCTGCTCAGTGTTCCGCTCCGTGTGTGCGTCACACTCTCTGCTCAGTGTTCCGCTCTGAGTGTGAGCCGCACTCTCTGTTCAGTGTTCAGCTCCGTGTATGCGTCGCACTCTCTGCTCAGTGTTCCGCTCTGTGTGTGAGCCGCACTCTCTGCTCAGTGTTCCGCTCCGTGTGTGAGCCGCACTCTCTGCTCAGTGTTCCGCTCTGTGTGTGAGCCGCACTCTCTGCTCAGTGTTCCGCTCTGTGTGTGAGTCGCACTCTCTGTTCAGTGTTCCGCTCTGTGTGTGCGTCACACTCTCTGCTCAGTGTTCCGCTCTTTGTGTGCTTCGCACTCTCTGCTCAGTGTTCCGCTCTGTGTGTGCGTCACACTCTCTGTTCAGTGTTCAGCTCCGTGTATGCGTCGCACTCTCTGCTCAGTGTTCCGCTCTGTGTGTGAGCCGCACTCTCTGCTCAGTGTTCCGCTCTGTGTGTGCGTCACACTCTCTGCTCAGTGTTCCGCTCTGTGTGTGAGCCGCACTCTCTGCTCAGTGTTCCGCTCTGTGTGTGCGTCACACTCTCTGCTCAGTGTTCCGCTCTTTGTGTGCTTCGCACACTCTCTGCTCAATGTTCCGCTCTGTGTGTGAGCCGCACTCTCTGTTCAGTGTTCAGCTCCGTGTATGCGTCGCACTCTCTGCTCAGTGTTCCGCTCTGTGTGTGAGGCGCACTCTCTGCTCAGTGTTCCGCTCCGTGTGTGAGCCGCACTCTCTGCTCAGTGTTCCGCTCTGTGTGTGAGCCGCACTCTCTGCTCAGTGTTCCGCTCTGTGTGTGCGTCACACTCTCTGCTCAGTGTTCCGCTCTGTGTGTGAGCCGCACTCTCTGCTCAGTGTTCCGCTCTTTGTGTGCTTCGCACACTCTCTGCTCAATGTTCCGCTCTGTGTGTGAGCCGCACTCTCTGCTCAGTGTTCCGCTCTGTGTGTGAGTCGCACTCTCTGCTCAGTGTTACGCTCCGTGTGTGAGCCGCACTCTCTGTTCAGTGTTCCGCTCCGTGTGTGCGTCGCACTCTCTGCTCAGTGTTCCGCTCTGTGTGTGCGTCAAACTCTCTGCTCAGTGTTCTGCTCTGTATGTGTGTGTCGCACTCTCTGCTCAGTGTTCCGCTCCGTGTGTGAGCCGCACTCTCTGTTCAGTGTTCCGCTCCGTGTGTGCGTCGCACTCTCTGCTCAGTGTTCCGCTCCGTGTGTGAGCCGCACTCTCTGTTCAGTGTTCCGCTCCGTGTGTGCGTCGCACTCTCTGCTCAGTGTTCCGCTCTGTGTGTGAGCCGCACTCTCTGCTCAGTGTTCCGCTCTGTGTGTGCGTCACACTCTCTGCTCAGTGTTCCGCTCTGTGTGTGCTTCGCACTCTCTGCTCAGTGTTCTGCTCCGTGTGTGAGCCGCACTCTCTGCTCAGTGTTCCGCTCCGTGTGTGCGCCGCACTCTCTGCTCAGTGTTCCGCTCTGTGTGTGAGTCGCACTCTCTGCTCAGTGTTCTGCTCTGTGTGTGTGTGTCGCACTCTCTGCTCGGTGTTCCGCTCCGTGTGTGAGCCGCACTCTCTGTTCAGTGTTCCGCTCCGTGTGTGAGTCGCGCTCTCTGTTCCGTGTGTGAGCCGCACTCTCTGCTCAGTGTTCCGCTCTGTGTGTGAGCCGCACTCTCTGCTCAGTGTTCCGCTCTGTGTGTGAGCCGCACTCTCTGTTCAGTGTTCCGCTCCGTGTGTGAGTCGCGCTCTCTGTTCCGTGTGTGAGCCGCACTCTCTGCTCAGTGTTCCGCTCCGTGTGTGCGCCGCACTCTCTGCTCAGTGTTCCGCTCTGTGTGTGAGTCGCACTCTCTGCTCAGTGTTCTGCTCTGTGTGTGTGTGTCGCACTCTCTGCTCGGTGTTCCGCTCCGTGTGTGAGCCGCACTCTCTGTTCAGTGTTCCGCTCCGTGTGTGAGTCGCGCTCTCTGTTCCGTGTGTGAGCCGCACTCTCTGCTCAGTGTTCCGCTCCGTGTGTGAGCCGCACTCTCTGCTCAGTGTTCCGCTCTGTGTGTGAGCCGCACTCTCTGCTCAGTGTTCCGCTCTGTGTGTGAGTCGCACTCTCTGCTCAGTGTTCTGCTCTGTGTGTGTTTGTCGCACTCTCTGCTCAGTGTTCCGCTCCGTGTGTGAGCCGCACTCTCTGCTCAGTGTTCCGCTCCGTGTGTGAGTCGCACTCTCTGCTCAGTGTTCCGCTCCGTGTGTGAGCCGCACTCTGCTCAGTGCTCCGCTCCGTGTGTGAGCCGCACTCTCTGCTCAGTGTTCCGCTTTGTGTGTCCGTCGCACTCTCTGTTCAGTGTTCCGCTCTGTGTGTGAGCCGCACTCTCTGCTCATTGTTCCACTCTGTGTGTGAGCCGCACTCTCTGCTCAGTGTTCCGCTCTGTGTGTGAGCCGCACTCTCTGCTCAGTGTTCCGCTCCGTGTGTGAGCCGCACTCTCTGCTCAGTGTTCCGTTCCGTGTGAGAGCCGCACTCTCTGCTCAGTGTTCCGCTTTGTGTGTCCGTCGCACTCTCTGTTCAGTGTTCCGCTCTGTGTGTGAGCCGCACTCTCTGCTCATTGTTCCGCTCTGTGTGTGAGCCGCACTCTCTGCTCAGTGTTCCGCTCCGTGTGTGAGCTGCACTCTCTGCTCAGTGTTCCGTTCCGTGTGTGAGCTGCACTCTCTGCTCAGTGTTCCGCTCCATGTGTGCGTCGCACTCTCTGCTCAGTGTTCCGCTCCGTGTGTGAGCCGCACTCTCTGCTCAGTGCTCCGCTCCGTGTGTGAGCCGCACTCTCTGCTCAGTGTTCTGCTTTGTGTGTCCGTCGCACTCTCTGTTCAGTGTTCCGCTCTGTGTGTGAGCCGCACTCTCTGCTCATTGTTCCACTCTGTGTGTGAGCCGCACTCTCTGCTCAGTGTTCCGCTCCGTGTGTGAGCCGCACTCTCTGCTCAGTGCTCCGCTCCGTGTGTGAGCCGCACTCTCTGCTCAGTGTTCTGCTTTGTGTGTCCGTCGCACTCTCTGTTCAGTGTTCCGCTCTGTGTGTGAGCCGCACTCTCTGCTCAGTGTTCCGCTCCGTGTGTGAGCCGCACTCTCTGCTCAGTGTTCCGCTCCGTGTATGCGTCGCACTCTCTGGTCAGTGTTCCGCTCCGTGTGTGAGCCGCACTCTCTGCTCAGTGTTCCGCTCCGTGTGTGAGCCGCACTCTCTGCTCAGTGTTCCGCTCCGTGTATGCGTCGCACTCTCTGGTCAGTGTTCCGCTCCGTGTGTGAGCCGCACTCTCTGCTCAGTGTTCCGCTCCGTGTGTGAGCCGCTCTGTGTGCTCATTGTTCCGTTCCGTGTGTGAGCCGCACTCTCTGCTCAGTGTTCCGCTCTGTGTGTGAGTCGCACTCTCTGCTCAGTGTTCTGCTCTGTGTGTGCGTGTCGCACTCTCTGCTCGGTGTTCCGCTCCGTGTGTGAGCCGCACTCTCTGTTCAGTGTTCCGCTCTGTGTGTGAGCCGCACTCTCTGTTCAGTGTTCCGCTCCATGTGTGCGTCGCACTCTCTGCTCAGTGTTCCGCTCCGTGTGTGTGTCGCACTCTCTGTTCAGTGTTCCGCTCCGTGTGTGAGCCGCACTCTCTGCTCAGTGTTCCGCTCCGTGTGTGCGTCGCACTCTCTGCTCAGTGTTCCGCTCCGTGTGTGCGTCGCACTCTCTGTTCAGTGTTCCGCTCCGTGTGCGTCGCACTCTCTGTTCAGTGTTCCGCTCTGTGTGTGAGCCGCACTCTCTGCGCAGTGTTCCGCTCTGTGTGTGCTTCGCACTCTCTGCTCAGTGTTCCGCTCTGTGTGTGTGTCGCACTCTCTGCTCAGTGTTCCGCTCCGTGTGTGAGCCGCACTCTCTGCTCAGTGTTCCGCTCCGTGTTTGAGCCGCTCTCTCTGCACAGTGTTCCGCTCCGTGTGTGAGCTGCACTCTCTGCTCAGTGTTCCGTTCCGTGTGAGAGACGCACTCTCTGCTCAGTGTTCAGCTCCGTGTGTTAGCCGCACTCTCTGCTCAGTGTTCCGTTCCGTGTGTTAGCCGCACTATCTGCTCAGTGTTCCGCTCTGTGTGTGAGCCGCACTCTCTGCTCAGTGTTCCGTTCCGTGTGTGAGCCGCACTCTCTGCTCAGTGTTCCGTCCGTGTGTGAGCCGCACTCTCTGCTCAGTGTTCCGCTCTTTGTGTGCGTCGCACTCTCTGCTCAGTGTTCCGCTCCGTGTGTGAGCCGCACTCTCTGCTCAGTGTTCCGCTCCGTGTGTGAGCCGCACTCTCTGCACAGTGTTCCGCTCTGTGTGTCCGTCGCACTCTCTGTTCAGTGTTCCGCTCCGTGTGTGAGCCGCACTCTCTGCTCAGTGTTCCGCTCCGTGTGTGAGCCGCTCTGTGTGCTCATTGTTCCGTTCCGTGTGTGAGCCGCACTCTCTGTTCAGTGTTCCGCTCCGTGTGTGAGCCGCACTCTCTGCTCAGTGTTCCGCTCCGTGTGTGAGCCGCTCTGTGTGCTCAGTGTTCCGTTTCGTGTGTGAGCCGCACTCTCTGCTCAGTGTTCCGCTCCGTGTGTAAGCCGCACTCTCTGCTCAGTGTTCCGTTCCGTGTGAGAGCCGCACTCTCTGCTCAGTGTTCCGCTCCGTGTGTGCGTCGCACTCTCTGCTCAGTGTTCCGCTCTGTGTGTGCGTCGCACTCTCTGCTCAGTGTTCCGCTCTGAGTGTGAGCCGCACTCTCTGTTCAGTGTTCAGCTCCGTGTATGCGTCGCACTCTCTGCTCAGTGTTCCGCTCTGTGTGTGCGTCACACTCTCTGCTCAGTGTTCCGCTCTTTGTGTGCGTCACACTCTCTGCTCAGTGTTCCGCTCTGTGTGTGAGCCGCACTCTCTGCTCAGTGTTCCGCTCTGTGTGTGCGTCACACTCTCTGCTCAGTGTTCCGCTCTTTGTGTGCTTCGCACTCTCTGCTCAGTGTTCCACTCCGTGTGTGAGCCGCACTCTCTGCTCAGTGTTCCGCTCTGTGTGTGAGTCGCACTCTCTACTCAGTGTTCCGCTCCGTGTGTGAGCCGCACTCTCTGTTCAGTGTTCCGCTCCGTGTGTGCGTCGCACTCTCTGCTCAGTGTTCCGCTCTGTGTGTGAGCCGCACTCTCTGCTCAGTGTTCCGCTCTGTGTTTGTCGCACTCTCTGCTCAGTGTTCCGTTCCATGTGAGAGCCGCACTCTCTGCTCAGTGTTCAGCTCCGTGTGTGCGTCGCACTCTCTGCTCAGTGTTCCGCTCTGTGTGTGAGCCGCACTCTCTGCTCAGTGTTCCGCTCTGTGTGTGCGTCACACTCTCTGCTCAGTGTTCCGCTCTGTGTGTGCTTCGCACTCTCTGCTCAGTGTTCCGCTCTGTGTGTGTGTCGCACTCTCTGCTCAGTGTTCTGCTCTGTGTGTGTGTGTCGCACTCTCATCTCAGTGTTCCGCTCCGTGTGTGAGCCGCACTCTGTTCAGTGTTCCGCTCCGTGTGTGCGTCGCACTCTCTGCTCAGTGTTCCGCTCTGTGTGTGCTTCGCACTCTCTGCTCAGTGTTCTGCTCTGTGTGTGCGTCACACTCTCTGCTCAGTGTTCCGCTCTTTGTGTGCTTCGCACTCTCTGCTCAGTGTTCCGCTCCGTGTGTGAGCCGCACTCTCTGCTCAGTGTTCCGCTCTGTGTGTGAGCCGCACTCTCTGCTCAGTGTTCCGCTCTGTGTGTGCGTCACACTCTCTGCTCAGTGTTCCGCTCTGTGTGTGCTTCGCACTCTCTGCTCAGTGTTCTGCTCTGTGTGTGCGTCACACTCTCTGCTCAGTGTTCCGCTCTTTGTGTGCTTCGCACTCTCTGCTCAGTGTTCCGCTCCGTGTGTGAGCCGCACTCTCTGCTCAGTGTTCCGCTCTGTGTGTGAGTCGCACTCTCTGCTCAGTGTTCCGCTCCGTGTGTGAGCCGCACTCTCTGTTCAGTGTTCCGCTCCGTGTGTGCGTCGCACTCTCTGCTCAGTGTTCCGCTCTGTGTGTGAGCCGCACTCTCTGCTCAGTGTTCCGCTCTGTGTTTGTCGCACTCTCTGCTCACTGTTCCGTTCCATGTGAGAGCCGCACTCTCTGCTCGGTGTTCCGCTCCGTGTGTGAACCGCACTCTCTGTTCAGTGTTCCGCTCCGTGTGTGAGTCGCGCTCTCTGTGTTAGCCGCACTCTCTGCCGCACTCTCTGCTCAGTGTTCCGCTCTGTGTGCTCATTGTTCCATTTCGTGTGTGAGCCGCACTCTCTGCTCAGTGTTCCGCTCCGTGTGTGAGCCGCACTCTCTGCTCAGTGCTCCGCTCCGTGTGTGCGTCGCACTCTCTGCTCAGTGTTCCGCTCTGTGTGAGCCGCACTCTCTGCTCAGTGTTCCGCTCTGTGTGTGCGTCACACTCTCTGCTCAGTGTTCCGCTCTGTGTGTGCGTCAAACTCTCTGCTCAGTGTTCTGCTCTGTATGTGTGTGTCGCACTCTCTGCTCAGTGTTCCGCTCCGTGTGTGAGCCGCACTCTCTGTTCAGTGTTCCGCTCCGTGTGTGCGTCGCACTCTCTGCTCAGTGTTCCGCTCCGTGTGTGAGCCGCACTCTCTGTTCAGTGTTCCGCTCCGTGTGTGCGTCGCACTCTCTGCTCAGTGTTCCGCTCTGTGTGTGAGCCGCACTCTCTGCTCAGTGTTCCGCTCTGTGTGTGCGTCACACTCTCTGCTCAGTGTTCCGCTCTGTGTGTGCTTCGCACTCTCTGCTCAGTGTTCTGCTCCGTGTGTGAGCCGCACTCTCTGCTCAGTGTTCCGCTCCGTGTGTGCGCCGCACTCTCTGCTCAGTGTTCCGCTCTGTGTGTGAGTCGCACTCTCTGCTCAGTGTTCTGCTCTGTGTGTGTGTGTCGCACTCTCTGCTCGGTGTTCCGCTCTGTGTGTGCGTCGCACTCTCTGCTCAGTGTTCCGCTCCGTGTGTGAGCCGCACTCTCTGCTCAGTGTTCCGCTCTGTGTGTGAGCCGCTCTGTGTGCTCATTGTTCCGTTCCATGTGTGCGTCACACACTCTGCTCAGTGTTCCGCTCTGTGTGTGCTTCGCACTCTCTGCTCAGTGTTCTGCTCCGTGTGTGAGCCGCACTCTCTGCTCAGTGTTCCGCTCCGTGTGTGCGCCGCACTCTCTGCTCAGTGTTCCGCTCCGTGTGTGCGCCGCACTCTCTGCTCAGTGTTCCGCTCCGTGTGTGAGCCGCACTCTCTGCTCAGTGTTCCGCTCCGTGTGTGCGTCGCACTCTCTGTTCAGTGTTCCGCTCCGTGTGCTTCGCACTCTCTGTTCAGTGTTCCGCTCTGTGTGTGAGCCGCACTCTCTGCTCAGTGTTCCGCTCTGTGTGTGCTTCGCACTCTCTGCTCAGTGTTCCGCTTTGTGTGTGTGTCGCACTCTCTGCTCAGTGTTCCGCTCTGTGTGTGAGCCGCACTCTCTGCTCAGTGTTCCGCTCTGTGTGTGCTTTGCACTCTCTGCTCAGTGTTCCGCTCCGTGTGTGCGTCGCACTCTCTGTTCAGTGTTCCGCTCCGTGTGCTTCGCACTCTCTGTTCAGTGTTCCGCTCTGTGTGTGAGCCGCACTCTCTGCTCAGTGTTCCGCTCTGTGTGTGCTTCGCACTCTCTGCTCAGTGTTCCGCTTTGTGTGTGTGTCGCACTCTCTGTTCAGTGTTCCGCTCTGTGTGTGAGCCGCACTCTCTGCTCAGTGTTCCGCTCTGTGTGTGCTTCGCACTCTCTGCTCAGTGTTCCGCTTTGTGTGTGTGTCGCACTCTCTGCTCAGTGTTCCGCTCAGTGTGTGAGCTGCACTCTCTGCTCAGTGTTCCGCTCCGTGTGTTAGCCGCACTCTCTGCTCAGTGTTCCGTTCCGTGTGTTAGCCGCACTCTCTGCTCAGTGTTCCGCTCTGTGTGTGCGTCGCACTCTCTGCTCAGTGTTCCACTCTGTGTGTGAGCCGCACTCTCTGCTCAGTGTTCTGCTCTGCTCAGTATTCCGTTCCGTGTGTGATCCGCACTCTCTGCTCAGTGTTCCGCTCCGTGTGTGAGCCGCACTCTCTGCTCAGTGTTCCGCTCTGTGTGTGCGTCGCACTCTCTGCTCAGTGTTCCACTCTGTGTGTGAGCCGCACTCTCTGCTCAGTGTTCTGCTCTGCTCAGTATTCCGTTCCGTGTGTGATCCGCACTCTCTGCTCAGTGTTCCGCTCCGTGTGTGAGCCGCACTCTCTGCTCAGTGTTCCGCTCTGCTCAGTATTCCGTTCCGTGTGTGATCCGCACTCTCTGCTCAGTGTTCCGCTCTGTGTGTGCGTCGCACTCTCTGCTCAGTGTTCCGTTCCGTATCAGAGCCGCACTCTCTGCTCAGTGTTCCGCTCCGTGTGTGCGTCGCACTCTCTGCTCAGTGTTCCGCTCCGTGTGTGCGTCGCACTCTCTGCTCAGTGTTCTGCTCTGTGTGTGAGTGTCACAATCTCTGCTCAGTGTTCCGCTCTGTGTGTGAGCCGCACTTTCTGCTCAGTGTTCCGCTCCGTGTGTGCGTCGCACTCTCTGCTCAGTGTTCCGCTCCGTGTGAGCCGCACTCTCTGCTCAGTGCTCCATGTGTGAGTCGCGCTCTCTGTTCCGTGTGTGAGCCGCACTCTCTGCTCAGTGTTCCGCTCTGTGTGTGAGCCGCACTCTCTGCTCAGTGTTCCGCTCCGTTTGTGAGCCGCACTCTCTGCTCAGTGTTCCGCTCCATGTGTGCGTCGCACTCTCTGCTCAGTGTTCCGCTCCGTGTGTGAGCCGCACTCTCTGCTTAGTGCTCCATGTGTGAGTCGCGCTCTCTGTTCCGTGTGTGAGCCGCACTCTCTGCTCAGTGTTCCGCTCTGTGTGTGAGTCGCACTCTCTGCTCAGTGTTCCGCTCCGTGTGTGAGCCGCACTCTCTGTTCAGTGTTCCGCTCCGTGTGTGTGCGTCGCACTCTCTGCTCAGTGTTCCGCTCTGTGTGTGAGCTGCACTCTCTGCTCAGTGTTCTGCTCTGTGTGTGAGCCGCACTCTCTGCTCAGTTTTCCGCTCTGTGTGAGTCGCACTCTCTGCTCAGTGTTCCGTTCCGTGTGAGAGCCGCACTCTCTGCTCAGTTTTCCGCTTCGTGTGTGCGTCGCACTCTCTGCTCAGTGTTCCGCTCCGTGTATGCGTCGCACTCTCTGCTCAGTGTTCTGCTCTCTGTGTGTGAGTCACACTCTCTGCTCAGTGTTCCGCTCTGTGTGTGAGTCACACTCTCTGCTCAGTGTTCCGCTCTGTGTGTGAGTCACACTCTCTGCTCAGTGTTCCGCTCCGTGTGTGAGCCGCACTCTCTGTTCAGTGTTCCGCACCGTATGTGAGCCGCACTCTCTGCTCAGTTTTCCGCTCTGTGTGTGCGTCGCACTCTCTGCTCAGTGTTCCGCTCCGTGTGTGAGCCGCACTCTCTGCTCAGTGTTCCGCTCCGTGTGTGAGCCGCACTCTCTGCTCAGTGTTCTGCTCTGTGTGTGAGCCGCACTCTCTGCTCAGTGTTCCGCTCTGTGTGTTAGCCGCACTCTCTGCTCAGTGTTCCGCTCCGTGTGTGAGTCGCGATCTCTGTTCCGTGTGTGAGCCGCACTCTCTGCTCAGTGTTCCGCTCCGTGTGTGTGCCGCACTCTCTGCTCAGTGTTCCGCTCTGTGTGTGAGCCGCACTCTCTGCTCAGTGTTCCGCTCTGTGTGTGAGTCGCACTCTCTGCTCAGTGTTCTGCTCTGTGTGTGAGTGTCGCACTCTCTGTTCGGTGTTCCGCTCCGTGTGTGAGCCGCACTCTCTGTTCAGTGTTCCGCTCTGTGTGTGAGCCGCACTCTCTGTTCAGTGTTCCGCTCCATGTGTGCGTCGCACTCTCTGCTCAGTGTTCCGCTCCGTGTGTGTGTCGCACTCTCTGTTCAGTGTTCCGCTCCGTGTGTGAGCCGCACTCTCTGCTCAGTGTTCCGCTCCGTGTGTGCGTCGCACTCTCTGCTCAGTGTTCCGCTCCGTGTGTGCGTCGCACTCTCTGCTCAGTGTTCCGCTCCGTGTGTGCGTCGCACTCTCTGTTCAGTGTTCCGCTCCGTGTGCGTCGCACTCTCTGTTCAGTGTTCCGCTCTGTGTGTGAGCCGCACTCTCTGCGCAGTGTTCCGCTCTGTGTGTGCTTCGCACTCTCTGCTCAGTGTTCCGCTCCGTGTGTGAGCCGCACTCTATGTTCAGTGTTCCGCTCCGTGTGTGCGTCGCACTCTCTGCTCAGTGTTCCGCTCCGTGTGTGAGCCGCACTCTCTGTTCAGTGTTCCGCACCGTGTGTGAGCCGCACTCTCTGCTCAGTGTTCTGCTCCATGTGTGAGCCGCACTCTCTGCTCAGTGTTCCACTTTGTGTTTGTGCCGCACTCTCTGCTCAGTTTTCCGCTCTGTGTGTGAGCCGCACTCTCTGCTCGGTGTTCCGCTCTGTGTGTGAGCCGCACTCTCTGCTCAGTGTTCCGCTTTGTGTGCTCAGTGTTCGGTTTCGTGTGTGAGCCGCACTCTCTGCTCAGTGTTCCGCTCTGTGTGTGAGCCGCAATCTCTGCTCAGTGTTCCGTTCCGTGTGTGAGCCGCACTCTCTGCTCAGTGTTCCGCTCTGTGTGTGCGTCGCACTCTCTGCTCAGTGTTCCGCTCTGTGTGTGAGCCGCACTCTCTGCTCATTGTTACGCTCTGTGTGTGAGCCGCACTCTCTGCTCAGTGTTCCGCTCCGTGTGTGAGTCGCACTCTCTGCTCAGTGTTCCGCTCCGTGTGTGATCCGCACTCTCTGTTCAGTGTTCCGCTCCGTGTGTGCGTCGCACTCTCTGCTCAGTGTTCCGCTCTGTGTGTGAGTCGCACTCTCTGCTCAGTGTTCCGCTCCGTGTGTTAGTCGCGATCTCTGTTCCGTGTGTGAGCCGCACTATCTGCTCAGTGTTCCGCTCTGTGTGTGAGCCGCACTCTCTGCTCAGTGTTCCGCTCTGCTCAGTGTTCCGCTCCGTGTGTGATCCGCACTCTCTGTTCAGTGTTCCGCTCCGTGTGTGAGTCGCACTCTCTGTTCAGTGTTCCGCTCCGTGTGTGCGTCGCACTCTCTGCTCAGTGTTCCGCTCCGTGTGTGAGCCGCACTCTCTGCTCAGTGTTCCGCTCTGTGTGTGAGCCGCTCTGTGTGCTCATTGTTCCGTTCCATGTGTGCGTCACACACTCTGCTCAGTGTTCCGCTCTGTGTGTGCTTCGCACTCTCTGCTCAGTGTTCTGCTCCGTGTGTGAGCCGCACTCTCTGCTCAGTGTTCCGCTCCGTGTGTGCGCCGCACTCTCTGCTCAGTGTTCCGCTCCGTGTGTGCGCCGCACTCTCTGCTCAGTGTTCCGCTCCGTGTGTGAGCCGCACTCTCTGCTCAGTGTTCCGCTCCGTTTGTGAGCCGCACTCTCTGCTCAGTGTTCCGCTCCATGTGTGCGTCGCACTCTCTGCTCAGTGTTCCGCTCCGTGTGTGAGCCGCACTCTCTGCTTAGTGCTCCATGTGTGAGTCGCGCTCTCTGTTCCGTGTGTGAGCCGCACTCTCTGCTCAGTGTTCCGCTCTGTGTGTGAGTCGCACTCTCTGCTCAGTGTTCCGCTCCGTGTGTGAGCCGCACTCTCTGTTCAGTGTTCCGCTCCGTGTGTGTGCGTCGCACTCTCTGCTCAGTGTTCCGCTCTGTGTGTGAGCTGCACTCTCTGCTCAGTGTTCTGCTCTGTGTGTGAGCCGCACTCTCTGCTCAGTTTTCCGCTCTGTGTGAGTCGCACTCTCTGCTCAGTGTTCCGTTCCGTGTGAGAGCCGCACTCTCTGCTCAGTTTTCCGCTTCGTGTGTGCGTCGCACTCTCTGCTCAGTGTTCCGCTCCGTGTATGCGTCGCACTCTCTGCTCAGTGTTCTGCTCTCTGTGTGTGAGTCACACTCTCTGCTCAGTGTTCCGCTCTGTGTGTGAGTCACACTCTCTGCTCAGTGTTCCGCTCTGTGTGTGAGTCACACTCTCTGCTCAGTGTTCCGCTCCGTGTGTGAGCCGCACTCTCTGTTCAGTGTTCCGCACCGTATGTGAGCCGCACTCTCTGCTCAGTTTTCCGCTCTGTGTGTGCGTCGCACTCTCTGCTCAGTGTTCCGCTCCGTGTGTGAGCCGCACTCTCTGCTCAGTGTTCCGCTCCGTGTGTGAGCCGCACTCTCTGCTCAGTGTTCTGCTCTGTGTGTGAGCCGCACTCTCTGCTCAGTGTTCCGCTCTGTGTGTTAGCCGCACTCTCTGCTCAGTGTTCCGCTCCGTGTGTGAGTCGCGATCTCTGTTCCGTGTGTGAGCCGCACTCTCTGCTCAGTGTTCCGCTCCGTGTGTGTGCCGCACTCTCTGCTCAGTGTTCCGCTCTGTGTGTGAGCCGCACTCTCTGCTCAGTGTTCCGCTCTGTGTGTAAGTCACACTCTCTGCTCAGTGTTCCGCTCCTTGTGAGAGCCGCACTCTCTGCTCAGTGTTCCGCTCCGTGTGTGCGTCGCACTCTCTGCTCAGTGTTCCGCTCCGCGTGTGAGTCGCGATCTCTGTTCCGTGTGTGCGTCGCACTCTCTGCTCAGTGTTCTGCTCTGTGTGAGAGCCGCACTCTCTGCTCAGTGTTCCGCTCCGTGTGTGCGTCGCACTCTCTGCTCAGTGTTCTGCTCCGTATGTGCGTCGCACTCTCTGCTCAGTGTTCTGCTCCGTGTGTGCGTCGCACTCTCTGCTCAGTGTTCTGCTCTGTGTGTGTGTGTCGCACTCTCTACTCAGTGTTCCGGTCCGTGTGTGAGCCGCACTCTCTACTCAGTGTTCTGCTCCGTGTGTGAGCCGCACTCTCTGCTCAGTGTTCCGCTCCGTGTGTGAGCCGCACTCTCTGCTCAGTGTTCCGCTCCGTGTGTGAGCCGCACTCTCTGCTCAGTGTTCCGCTCCGTGTGTGAGCCGCACTCTCTGTTCAGTGTTCCGCACCATGTGTGAGCCGCACTCTCTGTTCAGTGTTCCGCACCGTGTGTGAGCCGCACTCTCTGCTCAGTGTTCCGCTCTGTGTGTGAGCCGCACTCTCTGTTCAGTGTTCCGCTCCGTGTGTGAGCCGCACTCTCTGCTCAGTGTTCCGCTCCGTGTGTGAGCCGCACTCTCTGCTCAGTGTTCTGCTCCATGTGTGAGCCGCACTCTCTGCTCAGTGTTCCACTTTGTGTTTGTGCCGCACTCTCTGCTCAGTTTTCCGCTCTGTGTGTGAGCCGCACTCTCTGCTCGGTGTTCCGCTCTGTGTGTGAGCCGCACTCTCTGCTCAGTGTTCCGCTTTGTGTGCTCAGTGTTCGGTTTCGTGTGTGAGCCGCACTCTCTGCTCAGTGTTCCGCTCTGTGTGTGAGCCGCAATCTCTGCTCAGTGTTCCGTTCCGTGTGTGAGCCGCACTCTCTGCTCAGTGTTCCGCTCTGTGTGTGCGTCGCACTCTCTGCTCAGTGTTCCGCTCTGTGTGTCCGTCGCACTCTCTTTTCAGTGTTCCGCTCTGTGTGTGAGCCGCACTCTCTGCTCAGTTTTCCGCTCTGTGTGTGCGTCGCACTCTCTGCTCAGTGTTCCGCTCCGTGTGTGAGTCGCACTCTCTGCTCAGTGTTCCGCTCTGTGTGTCCGTCGCACTCTCTGTTCAGTGTTCCGCTCTGTGTGTGAGCCGCACTCTCTGCTCATTGTTACGCTCTGTGTGTGAGCCGCACTCTCTGCTCAGTGTTCCGCTCCGTGTGTGAGTCGCACTCTCTGCTCAGTGTTCCGCTCCGTGTGTGATCCGCACTCTCTGTTCAGTGTTCCGCTCCGTGTGTGCGTCGCACTCTCTGCTCAGTGTTCCGCTCTGTGTGTGAGTCGCACTCTCTGCTCAGTGTTCCGCTCCGTGTGTGAGTCGCGATCTCTGTTCCGTGTGTGAGCCGCACTATCTGCTCAGTGTTCCGCTCTGTGTGTGAGCCGCACTCTCTGCTCAGTGTTCCGCTCTGCTCAGTGTTCCGCTCCGTGTGTGATCCGCACTCTCTGTTCAGTGTTCTGCTCCGTGTGTGTGTCGCGATCTCTGTTCCGTGTGTGAGCCGCACTATCTGCTCAGTGTTCCGCTCTGTGTGTGAGCCGCACTCTCTGCTCAGTGTTCCGCTCTGCTCAGTGTTCCGCTCCGTGTGTGATCCGCACTCTCTGTTCAGTGTTCCGCTCCGTGTGTGCGTCGCACTCTCTGCTCAGTGTTCCGCTCTGTGTGTGAGCCGCACTCTCTGCTCAGTGTTCCGCTCTGTGTGTGAGTCGCACTCTCTGCTCAGTGTTCCCCTCCGTGTGTGAGCCGCACTCTCTGTTCAGTGTTCCGCTCCGTGTGTGAGCCGCACTCTCTGCTCAGTGTTCCGCTCCGTGTGTGAGCCGCACTCTCTGCTCAGTGTTCCGCTCCGTGTGTGAGCCGCACTCTATGTTCAGTGTTCCGCTCCGTGTGTGCGTCGCACTCTCTGCTCAGTGTTCCGCTCCGTGTGTGAGCCGCACTCTCTGTTCAGTGTTCCGCACCGTGTGTGAGCCGCACTCTCTGCTCAGTGTTCTGCTCCATGTGTGAGCCGCACTCTCTGCTCAGTGTTCCACTTTGTGTTTGTGCCGCACTCTCTGCTCAGTTTTCCGCTCTGTGTGTGAGCCGCACTCTCTGCTCGGTGTTCCGCTCTGTGTGTGAGCCGCACTCTCTGCTCAGTGTTCCGCTTTGTGTGCTCAGTGTTCGGTTTCGTGTGTGAGCCGCACTCTCTGCTCAGTGTTCCGCTCTGTGTGTGAGCCGCAATCTCTGCTCAGTGTTCCGTTCCGTGTGTGAGCCGCACTCTCTGCTCAGTGTTCCGCTCTGTGTGTGCGTCGCACTCTCTGCTCAGTGTTCCGCTCCGTGTGTGAGCCGCACTCTCTGCTCAGTGTTCCGCTCTGTGTGTCCGTCGCACTCTCTGTTCAGTGTTCCGCTCTGTGTGTGAGCCGCACTCTCTGCTCAGTTTTCCGCTCTGTGTGTGCGTCGCACTCTCTGCTCAGTGTTCCGCTCCGTGTGTGAGTCGCACTCTCTGCTCAGTGTTCCGCTCTGTGTCCGTCGCACTCTCTGTTCAGTGTTCCGCTCTGTGTGTGAGCCGCACTCTCTGCTCATTGTTACGCTCTGTGTGTGAGCCGCACTCTCTGCTCAGTGTTCCGCTCCGTGTGTGAGTCGCACTCTCTGCTCAGTGTTCCGCTCCGTGTGTGATCCGCACTGTCTGTTCAGTGTTCCGCTCCGTGTGTGCGTCGCACTCTCTGCTCAGTGTTCCGCTCTGTGTGTGAGTCGCACTCTCTGCTCAGTGTTCCGCTCCGTGTGTGAGTCGCGATCTCTGTTCCGTGTGTGAGCCGCACTATCTGCTCAGTGTTCCGCTCTGTGTGTGAGCCGCACTCTCTGCTCAGTGTTCCGCTCTGCTCAGTGTTCCGCTCCGTGTGTGATCCGCACTCTCTTTTCAGTGTTCTGCTCCGTGTGTGAGTCGCGATCTCTGTTCCGTGTGTGAGCCGCACTATCTGCTCAGTGTTCCGCTCTGTGTGTGAGCCGCACTCTCTGCTCAGTGTTCCGCTCTGCTCAGTGTTCCGCTCCGTGTGTGATCCGCACTCTCTGTTCAGTGTTCCGCTCCGTGTGTGCGTCGCACTCTCTGCTCAGTGTTCCGCTCTGTGTGTGAGCCGCACTCTCTGCTCAGTGTTCCGCTCTGTGTGTGAGTCGCACTCTCTGCTCAGTGTTCCCCTCCGTGTGTGAGCCGCACTCTCTGTTCAGTGTTCCGCTCCGTGTGTGCGTCGCACTCTCTGCTCAGTGTTCCGCTCTGTGTGTGAGCCGCACTCTCTGCTCAGTGTTCCGCTCCGTGTGTGAGTCGCGATCTCTGTTCCGTGTGTGAGCCGCACTCTCTGCTCAGTGTTCCGCTCTGTGTGCTTCGCACTCTCTGCTCAGTGTTCCGTTCCGTGTGAGAGCCGCATTCTCTGCTCAGTGTTCCGCTCCGTGTGTGCGTCGCACTCTCTGCTCAGTGTTCCGCTCCGTGTGTGAGTCGCGATCTCTGTTCCGTGTGTGAGCCGCACTCTCTGCTCAGTGTTCCGCTCTGTGTGCTTCGCACTCTCTGCTCAGTGTTCCGTTCCGTGTGAGAGCCGCATTCTCTGCTCAGTGTTCCGCTCCGTGTGTGCGTCGCACTCTCTGCTCAGTGTTCCGCTCCGTGTGTGAGTCGCGATCTCTGTTCCGTGTGTGAGCCGCACTATCTGCTCAGTGTTCCGCTCTGTGTGTGAGCCGCACTCTCTGCTCAGTGTTCCGCTCTTTGTGTGCGTCGCACTCTCTGCTCAGTGTTCCGCTCCGTGTGTGAGCCGCACTCTCTGCTCAGTGTTCCGCTCCGTGTGTGAGCCGCTCTGTGTGCTCATTGTTCCGTTCCATGTGTGCGTCACACACTCTGCTCAGTGTTCCGCTCTGTGTGTGCTTCGCACTCTCTGCTCAGTGTTCTGCTCCGTGTGTGAGCCGCACTCTCTGCTCAGTGTTCCGCTCCGTGTGTGCGCCGCACTCTCTGCTCAGTGTTCCGCTCCGTGTGTGCGCCGCACTCTCTGCTCAGTGTTCCGCTCCGTGTGTGAGCCGCACTCTCTGCTCAGTGTTCCGCTCCGTGTGTGCGTCGCACTCTCTGTTCAGTGTTCCGCTCCGTGTGCTTCGCACTCTCTGTTCAGTGTTCCGCTCTGTGTGTGAGCCGCACTCTCTGCTCAGTGTTCCGCTCTGTCTGTGCTTCGCACTCTCTGCTCAGTGTTCCGCTCCGTGTGTGAGCCGCACTCTCTGCTCAGTGTTCCGCTCTGTGTGTGAGCCGCACTCTCTGCTCAGTGTTCCGCTCTGTGTGTAAGTCACACTCTCTGCTCAGTGTTCCGCTCCTTGTGAGAGCCGCACTCTCTGCTCAGTGTTCCGCTCCGTGTGTGCGTCGCACTCTCTGCTCAGTGTTCCGCTCCGTGTGTGAGTCGCGATCTCTGTTCCGTGTGTGCGTCGCACTCTCTGCTCAGTGTTCCGCTCCGTGTGTGAGTCGCACTCTCTGCTCAGTGTTCCGCTCCGTGTGTGATCCGCACTCTCTGTTCAGTGTTCCGCTCCGTGTGTGCGTCGCACTCTCTGCTCAGTGTTCCGCTCTGTGTGTGAGTCGCACTCTCTGCTCAGTGTTCCGCTCCGTGTGTGAGTCGCGATCTCTGTTCCGTGTGTGAGCCGCACTATCTGCTCAGTGTTCCGCTCTGTGTGTGAGCCGCACTCTCTGCTCAGTGTTCCGCTCTGCTCAGTGTTCCGCTCCGTGTGTGATCCGCACTCTCTGTTCAGTGTTCTGCTCCGTGTGTGAGTCGCGATCTCTGTTCCGTGTGTGAGCCGCACTATCTGCTCAGTGTTCCGCTCTGTGTGTGAGCCGCACTCTCTGCTCAGTGTTCCGCTCTGCTCAGTGTTCCGCTCCGTGTGTGATCCGCACTCTCTGTTCAGTGTTCCGCTCCGTGTGTGCGTCGCACTCTCTGCTCAGTGTTCCACTCTGTGTGTGAGCCGCACTCTCTGCTCAGTGTTCCGCTCTGTGTGTGAGTCGCACTCTCTGCTCAGTGTTCCCCTCCGTGTGTGAGCCGCACTCTCTGTTCAGTGTTCCGCTCCGTGTGTGCGTCGCACTCTCTGCTCAGTGTTCCGCTCCGTGTGTGAGCCGCACTCTCTGCTCAGTGTTCCGCTCTGTGTGTGAGCCGCTCTGTGTGCTCATTGTTCCGTTCCATGTGTGCGTCACACACTCTGCTCAGTGTTCCGCTCTGTGTGTGCTTCGCACTCTCTGCTCAGTGTTCTGCTCCGTGTGTGTGTCGCACTCTCTGCTCAGTGTTCCGCTCTGTGTGTGAGCCGCACTCTCTGCTCAGTGTTCCGCTCTGTGTGTGCTTCGCACTCTCTGCTCAGTGTTCCGCTCCGTGTGTGCGTCGCACTCTCTGTTCAGTGTTCCGCTCCGTGTGTGCGTCGCACTCTCTGTTCAGTGTTCCGCTCCGTGTGCTTCGCACTCTCTGTTCAGTGTTCCGCTCTGTGTGTGAGCCGCACTCTCTGCTCAGTGTTCCGCTCTGTGTGTGCTTCGCACTCTCTGCTCAGTGTTCTGCTTTGTGTGTGTGTCGCACTCTCTGTTCAGTGTTCCGCTCTGTGTGTGAGCCGCACTCTCTGCTCAGTGTTCCGCTCTGTGTGTGCTTCGCACTCTCTGCTCAGTGTTCCGCTTTGTGTGTGTGTCGCACTCTCTGCTCAGTGTTCCGCTCAGTGTGTGAGCTGCACTCTCTGCTCAGTGTTCCGCTCCGTGTGTTAGCCGCACTCTCTGCTCAGTGTTCCGTTCCGTGTGTTAGCCGCACTCTCTGCTCAGTGTTCCGCTCTGTGTGTGCGTCGCACTCTCTGCTCAGTGTTCCACTCTGTGTGTGAGCCGCACTCTCTGCTCAGTGTTCTGCTCTGCTCAGTATTCCGTTCCGTGTGTGATCCGCACTCTCTGCTCAGTGTTCCGCTCCGTGTGTGAGCCGCACTCTCTGCTCAGTGTTCCGCTCTGTGTGTGCGTCGCACTCTCTGCTCAGTGTTCCACTTTGTGTGTGAGCCGCACTCTCTGCTCAGTGTTCTGCTCTGCTCAGTATTCCGTTCCGTGTGTGATCCGCACTCTCTGCTCAGTGTTCCGCTCCGTGTGTGAGCCGCACTCTCTGCTCAGTGTTCCGCTCTGCTCAGTATTCCGTTCCGTGTGTGATCCGCACTCTCTGCTCAGTGTTCCGCTCTGTGTGTGCGTCGCACTCTCTGCTCAGTGTTCCGTTCCGTATCAGAGCCGCACTCTCTGCTCAGTGTTCCGCTCCGTGTGTGCGTCGCACTCTCTGCTCAGTGTTCCGCTCCGTGTGTGCGTCGCACTCTCTGCTCAGTGTTCTGCTCTGTGTGTGAGTGTCACAATCTCTGCTCAGTGTTCCGCTCTGTGTGTGAGCCGCACTCTCTGCTCAGTGTTCCGCTCCGTGTGTGCGTCGCACTCTCTGCTCAGTGTTCCGCTCCGTGTGTGAGCCGCACTCTCTGCTCAGTGCTCCATGTGTGAGTCGCGCTCTCTGTTCCGTGTGTGAGCCGCACTCTCTGCTCAGTGTTCCGCTCTGTGTGTGAGCCGCACTCTCTGCTCAGTGTTCCGCTCCGTTTGTGAGCCGCACTCTCTGCTCAGTGTTCCGCTCCGTGTGTGCGTCGCACTCTCTGCTCAGTGTTCCGCTCCGTGTGTGAGCCGCACTCTCTGCTCAGTGCTCCATGTGTGAGTCGCGCTCTCTGTTCCGTGTGTGAGCCGCACTCTCTGCTCAGTGTTCCGCTCTGTGTGTGAGTCGCACTCTCTGCTCAGTGTTCCGCTCCGTGTGTGAGCCGCACTCTCTGTTCAGTGTTCCGCTCCGTGTGTGCGTCGCACTCTCTGCTCAGTGTTCCGCTCTGTGTGTGAGCTGCACTCTCTGCTCAGTGTTCTGCTCTGTGTGTGAGCCGCACTCTCTGCTCAGTTTTCCGCTCTGTGTGAGTCGCACTCTCTGCTCAGTGTTCCGTTCCGTGTGAGAGCCGCACTCTCTGCTCAGTTTTCCGCTTCGTGTGTGCGTCGCACTCTCTGCTCAGTGTTCCGCTCCGTGTATGCGTCGCACTCTCTGCTCAGTGTTCTGCTCTGTGTGTGTGAGCCGCACTCTCTGTTCAGTGTTCCGCTCTGTGTGTGAGTCACACTCTCTGCTCAGTGTTCCGCTCTGTGTGTGAGTCACACTCTCTGCTCAGTGTTCCGCTCTGTGTGTGAGTCACACTCTCTGCTCAGTGTTCCGCTCCGTGTGTGAGCCGCACTCTCTGTTCAGTGTTCCGCACCGTATGTGAGCCGCACTCTCTGCTCAGTTTTCCGCTCTGTGTGTGCGTCGCACTCTCTGCTCAGTGTTCCGCTCCGTGTGTGAGCCGCACTCTCTGCTCAGTGTTCCGCTCCGTGTGTGAGCCGCACTCTCTGCTCAGTGTTCTGCTCTGTGTGTGAGCCGCACTCTCTGCTCAGTGTTCCGCTCTGTGTTAGCCGCACTCTCTGCTCAGTGTTCCGCTCCGTGTGTGAGTCGCGATCTCTGTTCCGTGTGTGAGCCGCACTCTCTGCTCAGTGTTCCGCTCCGTGTGTGAGCCGCACTCTCTGCTCAGTGTTCCGCTCTGTGTGTGAGCCGCACTCTCTGCTCAGTGTTCCGCTCTGTGTGTAAGTCACACTCTCTGCTCAGTGTTCCGCTCCTTGTGAGAGCCGCACTCTCTGCTCAGTGTTCCGCTCCGTGTGTGCGTCGCACTCTCTGCTCAGTGTTCCGCTCCGTGTGTGAGTCGCGATCTCTGTTCCGTGTGTGCGTCGCACTCTCTGCTCAGTGTTCCGCTCCGTGTGTGAGTCGCACTCTCTGCTCAGTGTTCCGCTCCGTGTGTGATCCGCACTCTCTGTTCAGTGTTCCGCTCCGTGTGTGCGTCGCACTCTCTGCTCAGTGTTCCGCTCTGTGTGTGAGTCGCACTCTCTGCTCAGTGTTCCGCTCCGTGTGTGAGTCGCGATCTCTGTTCCGTGTGTGAGCCGCACTATCTGCTCAGTGTTCCGCTCTGTGTGTGAGCCGCACTCTCTGCTCAGTGTTCCGCTCTGCTCAGTGTTCCGCTCCGTGTGTGATCCGCACTCTCTGTTCAGTGTTCTGCTCCGTGTGTGAGTCGCGATCTCTGTTCCGTGTGTGAGCCGCACTATCTGCTCAGTGTTCCGCTCTGTGTGTGAGCCGCACTCTCTGCTCAGTGTTCCGCTCTGCTCAGTGTTCCGCTCCGTGTGTGATCCGCACTCTCTGTTCAGTGTTCCGCTCCGTGTGTGCGTCGCACTCTCTGCTCAGTGTTCCACTCTGTGTGTGAGCCGCACTCTCTGCTCAGTGTTCCGCTCTGTGTGTGAGTCGCACTCTCTGCTCAGTGTTCCCCTCCGTGTGTGAGCCGCACTCTCTGTTCAGTGTTCCGCTCCGTGTGTGCGTCGCACTCTCTGCTCAGTGTTCCGCTCCGTGTGTGAGCCGCACTCTCTGCTCAGTGTTCCGCTCTGTGTGTGAGCCGCTCTGTGTGCTCATTGTTCCGTTCCATGTGTGCGTCACACACTCTGCTCAGTGTTCCGCTCTGTGTGTGCTTCGCACTCTCTGCTCAGTGTTCTGCTCCGTGTGTGAGCCGCACTCTCTGCTCAGTGTTCCGCTCCGTGTGTGCGCCGCACTCTCTGCTCAGTGTTCCGCTCCGTGTGTGCGCCGCACTCTCTGCTCAGTGTTCCGCTCCGTGTGTGAGCCGCACTCTCTGCTCAGTGTTCCGCTCCGTTTGTGAGCCGCACTCTCTGCTCAGTGTTCCGCTCCATGTGTGCGTCGCACTCTCTGCTCAGTGTTCCGCTCCGTGTGTGAGCCGCACTCTCTGCTTAGTGCTCCATGTGTGAGTCGCGCTCTCTGTTCCGTGTGTGAGCCGCACTCTCTGCTCAGTGTTCCGCTCTGTGTGTGAGTCGCACTCTCTGCTCAGTGTTCCGCTCCGTGTGTGAGCCGCACTCTCTGTTCAGTGTTCCGCTCCGTGTGTGTGCGTCGCACTCTCTGCTCAGTGTTCCGCTCTGTGTGTGAGCTGCACTCTCTGCTCAGTGTTCTGCTCTGTGTGTGAGCCGCACTCTCTGCTCAGTTTTCCGCTCTGTGTGAGTCGCACTCTCTGCTCAGTGTTCCGTTCCGTGTGAGAGCCGCACTCTCTGCTCAGTTTTCCGCTTCGTGTGTGCGTCGCACTCTCTGCTCAGTGTTCCGCTCCGTGTATGCGTCGCACTCTCTGCTCAGTGTTCTGCTCTCTGTGTGTGAGTCACACTCTCTGCTCAGTGTTCCGCTCTGTGTGTGAGTCACACTCTCTGCTCAGTGTTCCGCTCTGTGTGTGAGTCACACTCTCTGCTCAGTGTTCCGCTCCGTGTGTGAGCCGCACTCTCTGTTCAGTGTTCCGCACCGTATGTGAGCCGCACTCTCTGCTCAGTTTTCCGCTCTGTGTGTGCGTCGCACTCTCTGCTCAGTGTTCCGCTCCGTGTGTGAGCCGCACTCTCTGCTCAGTGTTCCGCTCCGTGTGTGAGCCGCACTCTCTGCTCAGTGTTCTGCTCTGTGTGTGAGCCGCACTCTCTGCTCAGTGTTCCGCTCTGTGTGTTAGCCGCACTCTCTGCTCAGTGTTCCGCTCCGTGTGTGAGTCGCGATCTCTGTTCCGTGTGTGAGCCGCACTCTCTGCTCAGTGTTCCGCTCCGTGTGTGTGCCGCACTCTCTGCTCAGTGTTCCGCTCTGTGTGTGAGCCGCACTCTCTGCTCAGTGTTCCGCTCTGTGTGTAAGTCACACTCTCTGCTCAGTGTTCCGCTCCTTGTGAGAGCCGCACTCTCTGCTCAGTGTTCCGCTCCGTGTGTGCGTCGCACTCTCTGCTCAGTGTTCCGCTCCGCGTGTGAGTCGCGATCTCTGTTCCGTGTGTGCGTCGCACTCTCTGCTCAGTGTTCTGCTCTGTGTGAGAGCCGCACTCTCTGCTCAGTGTTCCGCTCCGTGTGTGCGTCGCACTCTCTGCTCAGTGTTCTGCTCCGTGTGTGCGTCGCACTCTCTGCTCAGTGTTCTGCTCCGTGTGTGCGTCGCACTCTCTGCTCAGTGTTCTGCTCTGTGTGTGTGTGTCGCACTCTCTACTCAGTGTTCCGGTCCGTGTGTGAGCCGCACTCTCTACTCAGTGTTCTGCTCCGTGTGTGAGCCGCACTCTCTGCTCAGTGTTCCGCTCCGTGTGTGAGCCGCACTCTCTGCTCAGTGTTCCGCTCCGTGTGTGAGCCGCACTCTCTGCTCAGTGTTCCGCTCCGTGTGTGAGCCGCACTCTCTGTTCAGTGTTCCGCACCATGTGTGAGCCGCACTCTCTGTTCAGTGTTCCGCACCGTGTGTGAGCCGCACTCTCTGCTCAGTGTTCCGCTCTGTGTGTGAGCCGCACTCTCTGTTCAGTGTTCCGCTCCGTGTGTGAGCCGCACTCTCTGCTCAGTGTTCCGCTCCGTGTGTGAGCCGCACTCTCTGCTCAGTGTTCTGCTCCATGTGTGAGCCGCACTCTCTGCTCAGTGTTCCACTTTGTGTTTGTGCCGCACTCTCTGCTCAGTTTTCCGCTCTGTGTGTGAGCCGCACTCTCTGCTCGGTGTTCCGCTCTGTGTGTGAGCCGCACTCTCTGCTCAGTGTTCCGCTTTGTGTGCTCAGTGTTCGGTTTCGTGTGTGAGCCGCACTCTCTGCTCAGTGTTCCGCTCTGTGTGTGAGCCGCAATCTCTGCTCAGTGTTCCGTTCCGTGTGTGAGCCGCACTCTCTGCTCAGTGTTCCGCTCTGTGTGTGCGTCGCACTCTCTGCTCAGTGTTCCGCTCCGTGTGTGAGCCGCACTCTCTGCTCAGTGTTCCGCTCTGTGTGTCCGTCGCACTCTCTTTTCAGTGTTCCGCTCTGTGTGTGAGCCGCACTCTCTGCTCAGTTTTCCGCTCTGTGTGTGCGTCGCACTCTCTGCTCAGTGTTCCGCTCCGTGTGTGAGTCGCACTCTCTGCTCAGTGTTCCGCTCTGTGTGTCCGTCGCACTCTCTGTTCAGTGTTCCGCTCTGTGTGTGAGCCGCACTCTCTGCTCATTGTTACGCTCTGTGTGTGAGCCGCACTCTCTGCTCAGTGTTCCGCTCCGTGTGTGAGTCGCACTCTCTGCTCAGTGTTCCGCTCCGTGTGTGATCCGCACTCTCTGTTCAGTGTTCCGCTCCGTGTGTGCGTCGCACTCTCTGCTCAGTGTTCCGCTCTGTGTGTGAGTCGCACTCTCTGCTCAGTGTTCCGCTCCGTGTGTGAGTCGCGATCTCTGTTCCGTGTGTGAGCCGCACTATCTGCTCAGTGTTCCGCTCTGTGTGTGAGCCGCACTCTCTGCTCAGTGTTCCGCTCTGCTCAGTGTTCCGCTCCGTGTGTGATCCGCACTCTCTGTTCAGTGTTCTGCTCCGTGTGTGTGTCGCGATCTCTGTTCCGTGTGTGAGCCGCACTATCTGCTCAGTGTTCCGCTCTGTGTGTGAGCCGCACTCTCTGCTCAGTGTTCCGCTCTGCTCAGTGTTCCGCTCCGTGTGTGATCCGCACTCTCTGTTCAGTGTTCCGCTCCGTGTGTGCGTCGCACTCTCTGCTCAGTGTTCCGCTCTGTGTGTGAGCCGCACTCTCTGCTCAGTGTTCCGCTCTGTGTGTGAGTCGCACTCTCTGCTCAGTGTTCCCCTCCGTGTGTGAGCCGCACTCTCTGTTCAGTGTTCCGCTCCGTGTGTGAGCCGCACTCTCTGCTCAGTGTTCCGCTCCGTGTGTGAGCCGCACTCTCTGCTCAGTGTTCCGCTCCGTGTGTGAGCCGCACTCTATGTTCAGTGTTCCGCTCCGTGTGTGCGTCGCACTCTCTGCTCAGTGTTCCGCTCCGTGTGTGAGCCGCACTCTCTGTTCAGTGTTCCGCACCGTGTGTGAGCCGCACTCTCTGCTCAGTGTTCTGCTCCATGTGTGAGCCGCACTCTCTGCTCAGTGTTCCACTTTGTGTTTGTGCCGCACTCTCTGCTCAGTTTTCCGCTCTGTGTGTGAGCCGCACTCTCTGCTCGGTGTTCCGCTCTGTGTGTGAGCCGCACTCTCTGCTCAGTGTTCCGCTTTGTGTGCTCAGTGTTCGGTTTCGTGTGTGAGCCGCACTCTCTGCTCAGTGTTCCGCTCTGTGTGTGAGCCGCAATCTCTGCTCAGTGTTCCGTTCCGTGTGTGAGCCGCACTCTCTGCTCAGTGTTCCGCTCTGTGTGTGCGTCGCACTCTCTGCTCAGTGTTCCGCTCCGTGTGTGAGCCGCACTCTCTGCTCAGTGTTCCGCTCTGTGTGTCCGTCGCACTCTCTGTTCAGTGTTCCGCTCTGTGTGTGAGCCGCACTCTCTGCTCAGTTTTCCGCTCTGTGTGTGCGTCGCACTCTCTGCTCAGTGTTCCGCTCCGTGTGTGAGTCGCGATCTCTGTTCCGTGTGTGAGCCGCACTATCTGCTCAGTGTTCCGCTCTGTGTGTGAGCCGCACTCTCTGCTCAGTGTTCCGCTCTGCTCAGTGTTCCGCTCCGTGTGTGATCCGCACTCTCTTTTCAGTGTTCTGCTCCGTGTGTGAGTCGCGATCTCTGTTCCGTGTGTGAGCCGCACTATCTGCTCAGTGTTCCGCTCTGTGTGTGAGCCGCACTCTCTGCTCAGTGTTCCGCTCTGCTCAGTGTTCCGCTCCGTGTGTGATCCGCACTCTCTGTTCAGTGTTCCGCTCCGTGTGTGCGTCGCACTCTCTGCTCAGTGTTCCGCTCTGTGTGTGAGCCGCACTCTCTGCTCAGTGTTCCGCTCTGTGTGTGAGTCGCACTCTCTGCTCAGTGTTCCCCTCCGTGTGTGAGCCGCACTCTCTGTTCAGTGTTCCGCTCCGTGTGTGCGTCGCACTCTCTGCTCAGTGTTCCGCTCTGTGTGTGAGCCGCACTCTCTGCTCAGTGTTCCGCTCCGTGTGTGAGTCGCGATCTCTGTTCCGTGTGTGAGCCGCACTCTCTGCTCAGTGTTCCGCTCTGTGTGCTTCGCACTCTCTGCTCAGTGTTCCGTTCCGTGTGAGAGCCGCATTCTCTGCTCAGTGTTCCGCTCCGTGTGTGCGTCGCACTCTCTGCTCAGTGTTCCGCTCCGTGTGTGAGTCGCGATCTCTGTTCCGTGTGTGAGCTGCACTCTCTGCTCAGTGTTCCGCTCTGTGTGCTTCGCACTCTCTGCTCAGTGTTCCGTTCCGTGTGAGAGCCGCATTCTCTGCTCAGTGTTCCGCTCCGTGTGTGCGTCGCACTCTCTGCTCAGTGTTCCGCTCCGTGTGTGAGTCGCGATCTCTGTTCCGTGTGTGAGCCGCACTATCTGCTCAGTGTTCCGCTCTGTGTGTGAGCCGCACTCTCTGCTCAGTGTTCCGCTCTTTGTGTGCGTCGCACTCTCTGCTCAGTGTTCCGCTCCGTGTGTGAGCCGCACTCTCTGCTCAGTGTTCCGCTCCGTGTGTGAGCCGCTCTGTGTGCTCATTGTTCCGTTCCATGTGTGCGTCACACACTCTGCTCAGTGTTCCGCTCTGTGTGTGCTTCGCACTCTCTGCTCAGTGTTCTGCTCCGTGTGTGAGCCGCACTCTCTGCTCAGTGTTCCGCTCCGTGTGTGCGCCGCACTCTCTGCTCAGTGTTCCGCTCCGTGTGTGCGCCGCACTCTCTGCTCAGTGTTCCGCTCCGTGTGTGAGCCGCACTCTCTGCTCAGTGTTCCGCTCCGTGTGTGCGTCGCACTCTCTGTTCAGTGTTCCGCTCCGTGTGCTTCGCACTCTCTGTTCAGTGTTCCGCTCTGTGTGTGAGCCGCACTCTCTGCTCAGTGTTCCGCTCTGTCTGTGCTTCGCACTCTCTGCTCAGTGTTCCGCTTTGTGTGTGTGTCGCACTCTCTGCTCAGTGTTCCGCTCTGTGTGTGAGCCGCACTCTCTGCTCAGTGTTCCGCTCTGTGTGTGCTTCGCACTCTCTGCTCAGTGTTCCGCTCCGTGTGTGCGTCGCACTCTCTGTTCAGTGTTCCGCTCCGTGTGCTTCGCACTCTCTGTTCAGTGTTCCGCTCTGTGTGTGAGCCGCACTCTCTGCTCAGTGTTCCGCTCTGTGTGTGCTTCGCACTCTCTGCTCAGTGTTCTGCTTTGTGTGTGTGTCGCACTCTCTGTTCAGTGTTCCGCTCTGTGTGTGAGCCGCACTCTCTGCTCAGTGTTCCGCTCTGTGTGTGCTTCGCACTCTCTGCTCAGTGTTCCGCTTTGTGTGTGTGTCGCACTCTCTGCTCAGTGTTCCGCTCAGTGTGTGAGCTGCACTCTCTGCTCAGTGTTCCGCTCCGTGTGTTAGCCGCACTCTCTGCTCAGTGTTCCGTTCCGTGTGTTAGCCGCACTCTCTGCTCAGTGTTCCGCTCTGTGTGTGCGTCGCACTCTCTGCTCAGTGTTCCACTCTGTGTGTGAGCCGCACTCTCTGCTCAGTGTTCTGCTCTGCTCAGTATTCCGTTCCGTGTGTGATCCGCACTCTCTGCTCAGTGTTCCGCTCCGTGTGTGAGCCGCACTCTCTGCTCAGTGTTCCGCTCTGTGTGTGCGTCGCACTCTCTGCTCAGTGTTCCACTTTGTGTGTGAGCCGCACTCTCTGCTCAGTGTTCTGCTCTGCTCAGTATTCCGTTCCGTGTGTGATCCGCACTCTCTGCTCAGTGTTCCGCTCCGTGTGTGAGCCGCACTCTCTGCTCAGTGTTCCGCTCTGCTCAGTATTCCGTTCCGTGTGTGATCCGCACTCTCTGCTCAGTGTTCCGCTCTGTGTGTGCGTCGCACTCTCTGCTCAGTGTTCCGTTCCGTATCAGAGCCGCACTCTCTGCTCAGTGTTCCGCTCCGTGTGTGCGTCGCACTCTCTGCTCAGTGTTCCGCTCCGTGTGTGCGTCGCACTCTCTGCTCAGTGTTCTGCTCTGTGTGTGAGTGTCACAATCTCTGCTCAGTGTTCCGCTCTGTGTGTGAGCCGCACTCTCTGCTCAGTGTTCCGCTCCGTGTGTGCGTCGCACTCTCTGCTCAGTGTTCCGCTCCGTGTGTGAGCCGCACTCTCTGCTCAGTGCTCCATGTGTGAGTCGCGCTCTCTGTTCCGTGTGTGAGCCGCACTCTCTGCTCAGTGTTCCGCTCTGTGTGTGAGCCGCACTCTCTGCTCAGTGTTCCGCTCCGTTTGTGAGCCGCACTCTCTGCTCAGTGTTCCGCTCCGTGTGTGCGTCGCACTCTCTGCTCAGTGTTCCGCTCCGTGTGTGAGCCGCACTCTCTGCTCAGTGCTCCATGTGTGAGTCGCGCTCTCTGTTCCGTGTGTGAGCCGCACTCTCTGCTCAGTGTTCCGCTCTGTGTGTGAGTCGCACTCTCTGCTCAGTGTTCCGCTCCGTGTGTGAGCCGCACTCTCTGTTCAGTGTTCCGCTCCGTGTGTGCGTCGCACTCTCTGCTCAGTGTTCCGCTCTGTGTGTGAGCTGCACTCTCTGCTCAGTGTTCTGCTCTGTGTGTGAGCCGCACTCTCTGCTCAGTTTTCCGCTCTGTGTGAGTCGCACTCTCTGCTCAGTGTTCCGTTCCGTGTGAGAGCCGCACTCTCTGCTCAGTTTTCCGCTTCGTGTGTGCGTCGCACTCTCTGCTCAGTGTTCCGCTCCGTGTATGCGTCGCACTCTCTGCTCAGTGTTCTGCTCTGTGTGTGTGAGCCGCACTCTCTGTTCAGTGTTCCGCTCTGTGTGTGAGTCACACTCTCTGCTCAGTGTTCCGCTCTGTGTGTGAGTCACACTCTCTGCTCAGTGTTCCGCTCTGTGTGTGAGTCACACTCTCTGCTCAGTGTTCCGCTCCGTGTGTGAGCCGCACTCTCTGTTCAGTGTTCCGCACCGTATGTGAGCCGCACTCTCTGCTCAGTTTTCCGCTCTGTGTGTGCGTCGCACTCTCTGCTCAGTGTTCCGCTCCGTGTGTGAGCCGCACTCTCTGCTCAGTGTTCCGCTCCGTGTGTGAGCCGCACTCTCTGCTCAGTGTTCTGCTCTGTGTGTGAGCCGCACTCTCTGCTCAGTGTTCCGCTCTGTGTTAGCCGCACTCTCTGCTCAGTGTTCCGCTCCGTGTGTGAGTCGCGATCTCTGTTCCGTGTGTGAGCCGCACTCTCTGCTCAGTGTTCCGCTCCGTGTGTGAGCCGCACTCTCTGCTCAGTGTTCCGCTCTGTGTGTGAGCCGCACTCTCTGCTCAGTGTTCCGCTCTGTGTGTAAGTCACACTCTCTGCTCAGTGTTCCGCTCCTTGTGAGAGCCGCACTCTCTGCTCAGTGTTCCGCTCCGTGTGTGCGTCGCACTCTCTGCTCAGTGTTCCGCTCCGTGTGTGAGTCGCGATCTCTGTTCCGTGTGTGCGTCGCACTCTCTGCTCAGTGTTCTGCTCTGTGTGAGAGCCGCACTCTCTGCTCAGTGTTCCGCTCCGTGTGTGCGTCGCACTCTCTGCTCAGTGTTCTGCTCCGTGTGTGCGTCGCACTCTCTGCTCAGTGTTCTGCTCCGTGTGTGCGTCGCACTCTCTGCTCAGTGTTCTGCTCTGTGTGTGTGTGTCGCACTCTCTACTCAGTGTTCCGCTCCGTGTGTGAGCCGCACTCTCTGCTCAGTGTTCCGCTCCGTGTGTGAGCCGCACTCTCTGCTCAGTGTTCCGCTCCGTGTGTGAGCCGCACTCTCTGTTCAGTGTTCCGCACCGTGTGTGAGCCGCACTCTCTGTTCAGTGTTCCGCACCGTGTGTGAGCCGCACTCTCTGTTCAGTGTTCCGCACCGTGTGTGAGCCGCACTCTCTGCTCAGTGTTCCGCTCTGTGTGTGAGCCGCACTCTCTGTTCAGTGTTCCGCTCCGTGTGTGAGCCGCACTCTCTGCTCAGTGTTCCGCTCCGTGTGTGAGCCGCACTCTCTGCTCAGTGTTCCGCTCCGTGTGTGAGCCGCACTCTATGTTCAGTGTTCCGCTCCGTGTGTGCGTCGCACTCTCTGCTCAGTGTTCCGCTCCGTGTGTGAGCCGCACTCTCTGTTCAGTGTTCCGCACCGTGTGTGAGCCGCACTCTCTGCTCAGTGTTCTGCTCCATGTGTGAGCCGCACTCTCTGCTCAGTGTTCCACTTTGTGTTTGTGCCGCACTCTCTGCTCAGTTTTCCGCTCTGTGTGTGAGCCGCACTCTCTGCTCGGTGTTCCGCTCTGTGTGTGAGCCGCACTCTCTGCTCAGTGTTCCGCTTCGTGTGTGAGTCGCGATCTCTGTTCCGTGTGTGAGCCGCACTATCTGCTCAGTGTTCCGCTCTGTGTGTGAGCCGCACTCTCTGCTCAGTGTTCCGCTCTGCTCAGTGTTCCGCTCCGTGTGTGATCCGCACTCTCTGTTCAGTGTTCCGCTCCGTGTGTGCGTCGCACTCTCTGCTCAGTGTTCCGCTCTGTGTGTGAGCCGCACTCTCTGCTCAGTGTTCCGCTCTGTGTGTGAGTCGCACTCTCTGCTCAGTGTTCCCCTCCGTGTGTGAGCCGCACTCTCTGTTCAGTGTTCCGCTCCGTGTGTGCGACGCACTCTCTGCTCAGTGTTCCGCTCTGTGTGTGAGCCGCACTCTCTGCTCAGTGTTCCGCTCCGTGTGTGAGTCGCGATCTCTGTTCCGTGTGTGAGCCGCACTCTCTGCTCAGTGTTCCGCTCTGTGTGCTTCGCACTCTCTGCTCAGTGTTCCGTTCCGTGTGAGAGCCGCATTCTCTGCTCAGTGTTCCGCTCCGTGTGTGCGTCGCACTCTCTGCTCAGTGTTCCGCTCCGTGTGTGAGTCGCGATCTCTGTTCCGTGTGTGAGCCGCACTCTCTGCTCAGTGTTCCGCTCTGTGTGCTTCGCACTCTCTGCTCAGTGTTCCGTTCCGTGTGAGAGCCGCATTCTCTGCTCATTGTTCCGCTCCGTGTGTGCGTCGCACTCTCTGCTCAGTGTTCCGCTCCGTGTGTGAGTCGCGATCTCTGTTCCGTGTGTGAGCCGCACTATCTGCTCAGTGTTCCGCTCTGTGTGTGAGCCGCACTCTCTGCTCAGTGTTCCGCTCTGTGTGTGAGTCGCACTCTCTGCTCAGTGTTCCCCTCCGTGTGTGAGCCGCACTCTCTGTTCAGTGTTCCGCTCCGTGTGTGATCCGCACTCTCTGTTCAGTGTTCCGCTCCGTATGTGCGTCGCACTCTCTGCTCAGTGTTCCGCTCTGTGTGTGAGCCGCACTCTCTGCTCAGTGTTCCGCTCTGTGTGTGAGTCGCACTCTCTGCTCAGTGTTCCCCTCCGTGTGTGAGCCGCACTCTCTGTTCAGTGTTCCGCTCCGTGTGTGAGCCGCACTCTCTGCTCAGTGTTCCGCTCCGTGTGTGAGCCGCACTCTCTGCTCAGTGTTCCGCTCCGTGTGTGAGCCGCACTCTATGTTCAGTGTTCCGCTCCGTGTGTGCGTCGCACTCTCTGCTCAGTGTTCCGCTCCGTGTGTGAGCCGCACTCTCTGTTCAGTGTTCCGCACCGTGTGTGAGCCGCACTCTCTGCTCAGTGTTCTGCTCCATGTGTGAGCCGCACTCTCTGCTCAGTGTTCCACTTTGTGTTTGTGCCGCACTCTCTGCTCAGTTTTCCGCTCTGTGTGTGAGCCGCACTCTCTGCTCGGTGTTCCGCTCTGTGTGTGAGCCGCACTCTCTGCTCAGTGTTCCGCTTTGTGTGCTCAGTGTTCGGTTTCGTGTGTGAGCCGCACTCTCTGCTCAGTGTTCCGCTCTGTGTGTGAGCCGCAATCTCTGCTCAGTGTTCCGTTCCGTGTGTGAGCCGCACTCTCTGCTCAGTGTTCCGCTCTGTGTGTGCGTCGCACTCTCTGCTCAGTGTTCCGCTCCGTGTGTGAGCCGCACTCTCTGCTCAGTGTTCCGCTCTGTGTGTCCGTCGCACTCTCTGTTCAGTGTTCCGCTCTGTGTGTGAGCCGCACTCTCTGCTCAGTTTTCCGCTCTGTGTGTGCGTCGCACTCTCTGCTCAGTGTTCCGCTCCGTGTGTGAGTCGCACTCTCTGCTCAGTGTTCCGCTCTGTGTCCGTCGCACTCTCTGTTCAGTGTTCCGCTCTGTGTGTGAGCCGCACTCTCTGCTCATTGTTACGCTCTGTGTGTGAGCCGCACTCTCTGCTCAGTGTTCCGCTCCGTGTGTGAGTCGCACTCTCTGCTCAGTGTTCCGCTCCGTGTGTGATCCGCACTCTCTGTTCAGTGTTCCGCTCCGTGTGTGCGTCGCACTCTCTGCTCAGTGTTCCGCTCTGTGTGTGAGTCGCACTCTCTGCTCAGTGTTCCGCTCCGTGTGTGAGTCGCGATCTCTGTTCCGTGTGTGAGCCGCACTATCTGCTCAGTGTTCCGCTCTGTGTGTGAGCCGCACTCTCTGCTCAGTGTTCCGCTCTGCTCAGTGTTCCGCTCCGTGTGTGATCCGCACTCTCTTTTCAGTGTTCTGCTCCGTGTGTGAGTCGCGATCTCTGTTCCGTGTGTGAGCCGCACTATCTGCTCAGTGTTCCGCTCTGTGTGTGAGCCGCACTCTCTGCTCAGTGTTCCGCTCTGCTCAGTGTTCCGCTCCGTGTGTGATCCGCACTCTCTGTTCAGTGTTCCGCTCCGTGTGTGCGTCGCACTCTCTGCTCAGTGTTCCGCTCTGTGTGTGAGCCGCACTCTCTGCTCAGTGTTCCGCTCTGTGTGTGAGTCGCACTCTCTGCTCAGTGTTCCCCTCCGTGTGTGAGCCGCACTCTCTGTTCAGTGTTCCGCTCCGTGTGTGCGTCGCACTCTCTGCTCAGTGTTCCGCTCTGTGTGTGAGCCGCACTCTCTGCTCAGTGTTCCGCTCCGTGTGTGAGTCGCGATCTCTGTTCCGTGTGTGAGCCGCACTCTCTGCTCAGTGTTCCGCTCTGTGTGCTTCGCACTCTCTGCTCAGTGTTCCGTTCCGTGTGAGAGCCGCATTCTCTGCTCAGTGTTCCGCTCCGTGTGTGCGTCGCACTCTCTGCTCAGTGTTCCGCTCCGTGTGTGAGTCGCGATCTCTGTTCCGTGTGTGAGCCGCACTCTCTGCTCAGTGTTCCGCTCTGTGTGCTTCGCACTCTCTGCTCAGTGTTCCGTTCCGTGTGAGAGCCGCATTCTCTGCTCAGTGTTCCGCTCCGTGTGTGCGTCGCACTCTCTGCTCAGTGTTCCGCTCCGTGTGTGAGTCGCGATCTCTGTTCCGTGTGTGAGCCGCACTATCTGCTCAGTGTTCCGCTCTGTGTGTGAGCCGCACTCTCTGCTCAGTGTTCCGCTCTTTGTGTGCGTCGCACTCTCTGCTCAGTGTTCCGCTCCGTGTGTGAGCCGCACTCTCTGCTCAGTGTTCCGCTCCGTGTGTGAGCCGCTCTGTGTGCTCATTGTTCCGTTCCATGTGTGCGTCACACACTCTGCTCAGTGTTCCGCTCTGTGTGTGCTTCGCACTCTCTGCTCAGTGTTCTGCTCCGTGTGTGAGCCGCACTCTCTGCTCAGTGTTCCGCTCCGTGTGTGCGCCGCACTCTCTGCTCAGTGTTCCGCTCCGTGTGTGCGCCGCACTCTCTGCTCAGTGTTCCGCTCCGTGTGTGAGCCGCACTCTCTGCTCAGTGTTCCGCTCCGTGTGTGCGTCGCACTCTCTGTTCAGTGTTCCGCTCCGTGTGCTTCGCACTCTCTGTTCAGTGTTCCGCTCTGTGTGTGAGCCGCACTCTCTGCTCAGTGTTCCGCTCTGTCTGTGCTTCGCACTCTCTGCTCAGTGTTCCGCTTTGTGTGTGTGTCGCACTCTCTGCTCAGTGTTCCGCTCTGTGTGTGAGCCGCACTCTCTGCTCAGTGTTCCGCTCTGTGTGTGCTTCGCACTCTCTGCTCAGTGTTCCGCTCCGTGTGTGCGTCGCACTCTCTGTTCAGTGTTCCGCTCCGTGTGCTTCGCACTCTCTGTTCAGTGTTCCGCTCTGTGTGTGAGCCGCACTCTCTGCTCAGTGTTCCGCTCTGTGTGTGCTTCGCACTCTCTGCTCAGTGTTCTGCTTTGTGTGTGTGTCGCACTCTCTGTTCAGTGTTCCGCTCTGTGTGTGAGCCGCACTCTCTGCTCAGTGTTCCGCTCTGTGTGTGCTTCGCACTCTCTGCTCAGTGTTCCGCTTTGTGTGTGTGTCGCACTCTCTGCTCAGTGTTCCGCTCAGTGTGTGAGCTGCACTCTCTGCTCAGTGTTCCGCTCCGTGTGTTAGCCGCACTCTCTGCTCAGTGTTCCGTTCCGTGTGTTAGCCGCACTCTCTGCTCAGTGTTCCGCTCTGTGTGTGCGTCGCACTCTCTGCTCAGTGTTCCACTCTGTGTGTGAGCCGCACTCTCTGCTCAGTGTTCTGCTCTGCTCAGTATTCCGTTCCGTGTGTGATCCGCACTCTCTGCTCAGTGTTCCGCTCCGTGTGTGAGCCGCACTCTCTGCTCAGTGTTCCGCTCTGTGTGTGCGTCGCACTCTCTGCTCAGTGTTCCACTTTGTGTGTGAGCCGCACTCTCTGCTCAGTGTTCTGCTCTGCTCAGTATTCCGTTCCGTGTGTGATCCGCACTCTCTGCTCAGTGTTCCGCTCCGTGTGTGAGCCGCACTCTCTGCTCAGTGTTCCGCTCTGCTCAGTATTCCGTTCCGTGTGTGATCCGCACTCTCTGCTCAGTGTTCCGCTCTGTGTGTGCGTCGCACTCTCTGCTCAGTGTTCCGTTCCGTATCAGAGCCGCACTCTCTGCTCAGTGTTCCGCTCCGTGTGTGCGTCGCACTCTCTGCTCAGTGTTCCGCTCCGTGTGTGCGTCGCACTCTCTGCTCAGTGTTCTGCTCTGTGTGTGAGTGTCACAATCTCTGCTCAGTGTTCCGCTCTGTGTGTGAGCCGCACTCTCTGCTCAGTGTTCCGCTCCGTGTGTGCGTCGCACTCTCTGCTCAGTGTTCCGCTCCGTGTGTGAGCCGCACTCTCTGCTCAGTGCTCCATGTGTGAGTCGCGCTCTCTGTTCCGTGTGTGAGCCGCACTCTCTGCTCAGTGTTCCGCTCTGTGTGTGAGCCGCACTCTCTGCTCAGTGTTCCGCTCCGTTTGTGAGCCGCACTCTCTGCTCAGTGTTCCGCTCCGTGTGTGCGTCGCACTCTCTGCTCAGTGTTCCGCTCCGTGTGTGAGCCGCACTCTCTGCTCAGTGCTCCATGTGTGAGTCGCGCTCTCTGTTCCGTGTGTGAGCCGCACTCTCTGCTCAGTGTTCCGCTCTGTGTGTGAGTCGCACTCTCTGCTCAGTGTTCCGCTCCGTGTGTGAGCCGCACTCTCTGTTCAGTGTTCCGCTCCGTGTGTGCGTCGCACTCTCTGCTCAGTGTTCCGCTCTGTGTGTGAGCTGCACTCTCTGCTCAGTGTTCTGCTCTGTGTGTGAGCCGCACTCTCTGCTCAGTTTTCCGCTTCGTGTGTGCGTCGCACTCTCTGCTCAGTGTTCCGCTCCGTGTATGCGTCGCACTCTCTGCTCAGTGTTCTGCTCTGTGTGTGTGAGCCGCACTCTCTGTTCAGTGTTCCGCTCTGTGTGTGAGTCACACTCTCTGCTCAGTGTTCCGCTCTGTGTGTGAGTCACACTCTCTGCTCAGTGTTCCGCTCTGTGTGTGAGTCACACTCTCTGCTCAGTGTTCCGCTCCGTGTGTGAGCCGCACTCTCTGTTCAGTGTTCCGCACCGTATGTGAGCCGCACTCTCTGCTCAGTTTTCCGCTCTGTGTGTGCGTCGCACTCTCTGCTCAGTGTTCCGCTCCGTGTGTGAGCCGCACTCTCTGCTCAGTGTTCCGCTCCGTGTGTGAGCCGCACTCTCTGCTCAGTGTTCTGCTCTGTGTGTGAGCCGCACTCTCTGCTCAGTGTTCCGCTCTGTGTTAGCCGCACTCTCTGCTCAGTGTTCCGCTCCGTGTGTGAGTCGCGATCTCTGTTCCGTGTGTGAGCCGCACTCTCTGCTCAGTGTTCCGCTCCGTGTGTGAGCCGCACTCTCTGCTCAGTGTTCCGCTCTGTGTGTGAGCCGCACTCTCTGCTCAGTGTTCCGCTCTGTGTGTAAGTCACACTCTCTGCTCAGTGTTCCGCTCCTTGTGAGAGCCGCACTCTCTGCTCAGTGTTCCGCTCCGTGTGTGCGTCGCACTCTCTGCTCAGTGTTCCGCTCCGTGTGTGAGTCGCGATCTCTGTTCCGTGTGTGCGTCGCACTCTCTGCTCAGTGTTCTGCTCTGTGTGAGAGCCGCACTCTCTGCTCAGTGTTCCGCTCCGTGTGTGCGTCGCACTCTCTGCTCAGTGTTCTGCTCCGTGTGTGCGTCGCACTCTCTGCTCAGTGTTCTGCTCCGTGTGTGCGTCGCACTCTCTGCTCAGTGTTCTGCTCTGTGTGTGTGTGTCGCACTCTCTACTCAGTGTTCCGCTCCGTGTGTGAGCCGCACTCTCTGCTCAGTGTTCCGCTCCGTGTGTGAGCCGCACTCTCTGCTCAGTGTTCCGCTCCGTGTGTGAGCCGCACTCTCTGTTCAGTGTTCCGCACCGTGTGTGAGCCGCACTCTCTGTTCAGTGTTCCGCACCGTGTGTGAGCCGCACTCTCTGTTCAGTGTTCCGCACCGTGTGTGAGCCGCACTCTCTGCTCAGTGTTCCGCTCTGTGTGTGAGCCGCACTCTCTGTTCAGTGTTCCGCTCCGTGTGTGAGCCGCACTCTCTGCTCAGTGTTCCGCTCCGTGTGTGAGCCGCACTCTCTGCTCAGTGTTCCGCTCCGTGTGTGAGCCGCACTCTATGTTCAGTGTTCCGCTCCGTGTGTGCGTCGCACTCTCTGCTCAGTGTTCCGCTCCGTGTGTGAGCCGCACTCTCTGTTCAGTGTTCCGCACCGTGTGTGAGCCGCACTCTCTGCTCAGTGTTCTGCTCCATGTGTGAGCCGCACTCTCTGCTCAGTGTTCCACTTTGTGTTTGTGCCGCACTCTCTGCTCAGTTTTCCGCTCTGTGTGTGAGCCGCACTCTCTGCTCGGTGTTCCGCTCTGTGTGTGAGCCGCACTCTCTGCTCAGTGTTCCGCTTCGTGTGTGAGTCGCGATCTCTGTTCCGTGTGTGAGCCGCACTATCTGCTCAGTGTTCCGCTCTGTGTGTGAGCCGCACTCTCTGCTCAGTGTTCCGCTCTGCTCAGTGTTCCGCTCCGTGTGTGATCCGCACTCTCTGTTCAGTGTTCCGCTCCGTGTGTGCGTCGCACTCTCTGCTCAGTGTTCCGCTCTGTGTGTGAGCCGCACTCTCTGCTCAGTGTTCCGCTCTGTGTGTGAGTCGCACTCTCTGCTCAGTGTTCCCCTCCGTGTGTGAGCCGCACTCTCTGTTCAGTGTTCCGCTCCGTGTGTGCGTCGCACTCTCTGCTCAGTGTTCCGCTCTGTGTGTGAGCCGCACTCTCTGCTCAGTGTTCCGCTCCGTGTGTGAGTCGCGATCTCTGTTCCGTGTGTGAGCCGCACTCTCTGCTCAGTGTTCCGCTCTGTGTGCTTCGCACTCTCTGCTCAGTGTTCCGTTCCGTGTGAGAGCCGCATTCTCTGCTCAGTGTTCCGCTCCGTGTGTGCGTCGCACTCTCTGCTCAGTGTTCCGCTCCGTGTGTGAGTCGCGATCTCTGTTCCGTGTGTGAGCCGCACTCTCTGCTCAGTGTTCCGCTCTGTGTGCTTCGCACTCTCTGCTCAGTGTTCCGTTCCGTGTGAGAGCCGCATTCTCTGCTCATTGTTCCGCTCCGTGTGTGCGTCGCACTCTCTGCTCAGTGTTCCGCTCCGTGTGTGAGTCGCGATCTCTGTTCCGTGTGTGAGCCGCACTATCTGCTCAGTGTTCCGCTCTGTGTGTGAGCCGCACTCTCTGCTCAGTGTTCCGCTCTGTGTGTGAGTCGCACTCTCTGCTCAGTGTTCCCCTCCGTGTGTGAGCCGCACTCTCTGTTCAGTGTTCCGCTCCGTGTGTGCGTCGCACTCTCTGCTCAGTGTTCCGCTCTGTGTGTGAGCCGCACTCTCTGCTCAGTGTTCCGCTCCGTGTGTGAGTCGCGATCTCTGTTCCGTGTGTGAGCCGCACTCTCTGCTCAGTGTTCCGCTCTGTGTGTGAGTCGCACTCTCTGCTCAGTGTTCCCCTCCGTGTGTGAGCCGCACTCTCTGTTCAGTGTTCCGCTCCGTGTGTGCGTCGCACTCTCTGCTCAGTGTTCCGCTCTGTGTGTGAGCCGCACTCTCTGCTCAGTGTTCCGCTCCGTGTGTGAGTCGCGATCTCTGTTCCGTGTGTGAGCCGCACTCTCTGCTCAGTGTTCCGCTCTGTGTGCGTCGCACTCTCTGCTCAGTGTTCCGCTCCGTGTGTGAGTCGCGATCTCTGTTCCGTGTGTGAGCCGCACTCTCTGCTCAGTGTTCCGCTCTGTGTGCTTCGCACTCTCTGCTCAGTGTTCCGTTCTGTGTGTGCGTCACAATCTCTGCTCAGTGTTCCGCTCTGTGTGTGAGCCGCACTCTCTGCTCAGTGTTCCGCTCTGTGTGTGTCGCACTCTCTGCTCAGTGTTCCGTTCCGTGTGTGCGTCGCACTCTCTGCTCAGTGTTCCGCTCCGTGTCTGAGCCGCACTCTCTGCTCAGTTTTCCGCTCCGTGTGTGAGCCGCACTCTCTGCTCAGTGTTCCGCTTCGTGTGTGTGCCGCACTCTCTGCTCAGTTTTCCGCTCTGTGTGTGAGCCGCACTCTCTGCTCGGTGTTCCGCTCTGTGTGTGAGCCGCACTCTCTGCTCAGTGTTCCGCTCTGTGTGCTCAGTGTTCCGTTTTGTGTGTGAGCCGCACTCTCTGCTCAGTGTTCCGTTCCGTGTGTGAGCCGCACTCTCTGCTCAGTGTTCTGCTCTGTGTGTGAGCCGCACTCTCTGTTCATTGTTCCGCACCGTGTGTGAGCCGCACTCTCTGCTCAGTGTTCCGCTCTGTGTGTGAGCCGCACTCTCTGCTCAGTGTTCCGCTCCGTGTGTGATCCGCACTCTCTGCTCAGTGTTCGGCTCTGTGTGTGAGCCGCACTCTCTGCTCAGTGTTCCGCTCCGTGTGTGAGCCGCACTCTCTGCTCAGTGTTCCGCTCCGTGTGTGCGTCGCACTCTCTGCTCAGTGTTCCGCTCTGTGTGAGCCAAACTCTCTGCTCAGTGTTCCGCTCCGTGTGTGATCCGCACTCTCTGCTCACTGTTCTGCTCTGTGTGTGAGCCGCACTCTCTGCTCAGTGTTCCGCTCCGTGTGTGAGCCGCACTCTCTGCTCAGTGTTCCGCTCCGTGTGTGCGTCGCACTCTCTGCTCAGTGTTCCGCTCCGTGTGTGAGCCGCACTCTCTGCTCAGTGTTCCGCTCCGTGTGTGAGCCGCACTCTCTGCTCAGTGTTCCGCTCTGTGTGAGCCGCACTCTCTGCTCAGTGTTCCGCTCCGTGTGTGCGTCGCACTCTCTGCTCAGTGTTCCGCTCCGTGTGTGAGTCGCGTTCTCTGTTCCGTGTGTGAGCCGCACTCTCTGCTCAGTGTTCCGCTCCGTGTGTGAGCCGCACTCTCTGCTCAGTGTTCCGCTCTGTGTGTGAGCCGCACTCTCTGCTCAGTGTTCTGCTCTGTGTGTGAGCCGCACTCTCTGCTCAGTGTTCCGCTCTGTGTGAGCCGCTCTCTCTGCTCAGTGTTCTGCTCTGTGTGTGAGCCGCACTCTCTGCTCAGTTTTCTGCTCTGTGTGTGAGCCGCACTCTCTGCTCAGTGTTCCGCTCTGTGTGTGAGCCGCACTCTCTGCTCAGTGTTCCGCTCTGTGTGAGCCGCACTCTCTGCTCAGTGTTCCGTTCCGTGTGAGAGCCGCACTCTCTGCTCAGTGTTCCGCTCCGTGTGTGCGTCGCACTCTCTGCTCAGTGTTCTGCTCTGTGTGTGTGTCGCACTCTCTGCTCAGTGTTCCGTTCTGTGTGTGCGTCACAATCTCTGCTCAGTGTTCCACTCCGTGTGTGAGCCGAACTCTCTGTTCAGTGTTCTGCTCCGTGTGTGCGTCGCACTCTCTGCTCAGTGTTCCGCTCTGTGTGTGTGTCGCACTCTCTGCTCAGTGTTCCACTCCGTGTGTGAGCCGCACTCTCTGCTCAGTGTTCCGCTCCGTGTGTGAGCCGCACTCTCTGCTCAGTGTTCCGTTCTGTGTGTGCGTCACAATCTCTGCTCAGTGTTCCGCTCTGTGTGTGAGCCGCACTCTCTGCTCAGTGTTCCACTCCGTGTGTGAGCCGCACTCTCTGCTCAGTGTTCCGCTCTGTGTGTGAGCCGCACTTTCTGCTCAGTGTTCCGCTCTGTGTGTGAGCCGCACTCTCTGCTCAGTGTTCCGCTCTGCTCAGTGTTCCGCTCCGTGTGTGATCCGCACTCTCTGTTCAGTGTTCCGCTCCGTGTGTGCGTCGCACTCTCTGCTCAGTGTTCCGCTCTGTGTGTGAGCCGCACTCTCTGCTCAGTGTTCCGCTCTGTGTGTGAGTCGCACTCTCTGCTCAGTGTTCCCCTCCGTGTGTGAGCCGCACTCTCTGTTCAGTGTTCCGCTCCGTGTGTGCGTCGCACTCTCTGCTCAGTGTTCCGCTCTGTGTGTGAGCCGCACTCTCTGCTCAGTGTTCCGCTCCGTGTGTGAGTCGCGATCTCTGTTCCGTGTGTGAGCCGCACTCTCTGCTCAGTGTTCCGCTCTGTGTGCTTCGCACTCTCTGCTCAGTGTTCCGTTCCGTGTGAGAGCCGCATTCTCTGCTCAGTGTTCCGCTCCGTGTGTGCGTCGCACTCTCTGCTCAGTGTTCCGCTCCGTGTGTGAGTCGCGATCTCTGTTCCGTGTGTGAGCCGCACTCTCTGCTCAGTGTTCCGCTCTGTGTGCTTCGCACTCTCTGCTCAGTGTTCCGTTCCGTGTGAGAGCCGCATTCTCTGCTCAGTGTTCCGCTCCGTGTGTGCGTCGCACTCTCTGCTCAGTGTTCCGCTCCGTGTGTGAGTCGCGATCTCTGTTCCGTGTGTGAGCCGCACTATCTGCTCAGTGTTCCGCTCTGTGTGTGAGCCGCACTCTCTGCTCAGTGTTCCGCTCTGTGTGTGAGTCGCACTCTCTGCTCAGTGTTCCCCTCCGTGTGTGAGCCGCACTCTCTGTTCAGTGTTCCGCTCCGTGTGTGCGTCGCACTCTCTGCTCAGTGTTCCGCTCTGTGTGTGAGCCGCACTCTCTGCTCAGTGTTCCGCTCCGTGTGTGAGTCGCGATCTCTGTTCCGTGTGTGAGCCGCACTCTCTGCTCAGTGTTCCGCTCTGTGTGCTTCGCACTCTCTGCTCAGTGTTCCGCTCTGTGTGCTTCGCACTCTCTGCTCAGTGTTCCGCTCTGTGTGTGAGCCGCACTCTCTGCTCAGTGTTCCGCTCTGTGTGTGTCGCACTCTCTGCTCAGTGTTCCGTTCCGTGTGTGCGTCGCACTCTCTGCTCAGTGTTCCGCTCCGTGTCTGAGCCGCACTCTCTGCTCAGTTTTCCGCTCCGTGTGTGAGCCGCACTCTCTGCTCAGTGTTCCGCTTCGTGTGTGTTCCGCACTCTCTGCTCAGTTTTCCGCTCTGTGTGTGAGCCGCACTCTCTGCTCGGTGTTCCGCTCTGTGTGTGAGCCGCACTCTCTGCTCAGTGTTCCGCTCTGTGTGCTCAGTGTTCCGTTTTGTGTGTGAGCCGCACTCTCTGCTCAGTGTTCCGTTCCGTGTGTGAGCCGCACTCTCTGCTCAGTGTTCTGCTCTGTGTGTGAGCCGCACTCTCTGTTCAGTGTTCCGCACCGTGTGTGAGCCGCACTCTCTGCTCAGTGTTCCGCTCTGTGTGTGAGCCGCACTCTCTGCTCAGTGTTCCGCTCCGTGTGTGATCCGCACTCTCTGCTCAGTGTTCGGCTCTGTGTGTGAGCCGCACTCTCTGCTCAGTGTTCCGCTCCGTGTGTGAGCCGCACTCTCTGCTCAGTGTTCCGCTCCGTGTGTGCGTCGCACTCTCTGCTCAGTGTTCCGCTCTGTGTGAGCCAAACTCTCTGCTCAGTGTTCCGCTCCGTGTGTGATCCGCACTCTCTGCTCACTGTTCTGCTCTGTGTGTGAGCCGCACTCTCTGCTCAGTGTTCCGCTCCGTGTGTGAGCCGCACTCTCTGCTCAGTGTTCCGCTCCGTGTGTGAGCCGCACTCTCTGCTCAGTGTTCCGCTCTGTGTGAGGCGCACTCTCTGCTCAGTGTTCCGCTCCGTGTGTGCGTCGCACTCTCTGCTCAGTGTTCCGCTCCGTGTGTGAGTCGCGTTCTCTGTTCCGTGTGTGAGCCGCACTCTCTGCTCAGTGTTCCGCTCCGTGTGTGAGCCGCACTCTCTGCTCAGTGTTCCGCTCTGTGTGTGAGCCGCACTCTCTGCTCAGTGTTCTGCTCTGTGTGTGAGCCGCACTCTCTGCTCAGTGTTCCGCTCTGTGTGAGCCGCACTCTCTGCTCAGTGTTCTGCTCTGTGTGTGAGCCGCACTCTCTGCTCAGTGTTCTGCTCTGTGTGTGAGCCGCACTCTCTGCTCAGTGTTCCGCTCTGTGTGTGAGCCGCACTCTCTGCTCAGTGTTCCGCTCTGTGTGAGCCGCACTCTCTGCTCAGTGTTCCGTTCCGTGTGAGAGCCGCACTCTCTGCTCAGTGTTCCGCTCCGTGTGTGCGTCGCACTCTCTGCTCAGTGTTCTGCTCTGTGTGTGTGTCGCACTCTCTGCTCAGTGTTCCGTTCTGTGTGTGCGTCACAATCTCTGCTCAGTGTTCCACTCCGTGTGTGAGCCGAACTCTCTGTTCAGTGTTCTGCTCCGTGTGTGCGTCGCACTCTCTGCTCAGTGTTCCGCTCTGTGTGTGTGTCGCACTCTCTGCTCAGTGTTCCACTCCGTGTGTGAGCCGCACTCTCTGCTCAGTGTTCCGCTCCGTGTGTGAGCCGCACTCTCTGCTCAGTGTTCCGTTCTGTGTGTGCGTCACAATCTCTGTTCAGTGTTCCGCTCTGTGTGTGAGCCGCACTCTCTGCTCAGTGTTCCACTCCGTGTGTGAGCCGCACTCTCTGCTCAGTGTTCCGCTCTGTGTGTGAGCCGCACTTTCTGCTCAGTGTTCCGCTCTGCGTGTGAGTCACACTCTCTGCTCAGTGTTCCGCTCGGTGTGTGAGCCGCACTCTCTGCTCAGTGTTCCGCTCTGTGTGTGAGCCGCACTCTTTGCTCAGTGTTCCGTTCCGTGTGTGAGCCGCACTCTCTGTTCAGTGTTCCGCTCCGTGTGTGAGCCGCACTCTCTGTTCAGTGTTCCGCTCTGTGTGTGAGCCGCACTCTTTGCTCAGTGTTCCGTTCCGTGTGTGAGCCGCACTCTCTGCTCAGTGTTCCGCTCCGTGTGTGAGCTGCACTCTCTGTTCAGTGTTCCGCACCGTGTGTGAGCCGCACTCTCTGCTCAGTGTTCCGCTCTGTGTGTGAGCCGCACTCTCTGCTCAGTGTTCCCCTCCGTGTGTGAGCCGCACTCTCTGTTCAGTGTTCCGCTCCGTGTGTGCGTCGCACTCTCTGCTCAGTGTTCCGCTCTGTGTGTGAGCCGCACTCTCTGCTCAGTGTTCCGCTCCGTGTGTGAGTCGCGATCTCTGTTCCGTGTGTGAGCCGCACTCTCTGCTCAGTGTTCCGCTCTGTGTGCTTCGCACTCTCTGCTCAGTGTTCCGCTCTGTGTGCTTCGCACTCTCTGCTCAGTGTTCCGCTCTGTGTGTGAGCCGCACTCTCTGCTCAGTGTTCCGCTCTGTGTGTGTCGCACTCTCTGCTCAGTGTTCCGTTCCGTGTGTGCGTCGCACTCTCTGCTCAGTGTTCCGCTCCGTGTCTGAGCCGCACTCTCTGCTCAGTTTTCCGCTCCGTGTGTGAGCCGCACTCTCTGCTCAGTGTTCCGCTTCGTGTGTGTTCCGCACTCTCTGCTCAGTTTTCCGCTCTGTGTGTGAGCCGCACTCTCTGCTCGGTGTTCCGCTCTGTGTGTGAGCCGCACTCTCTGCTCAGTGTTCCGCTCTGTGTGCTCAGTGTTCCGTTTTGTGTGTGAGCCGCACTCTCTGCTCAGTGTTCCGTTCCGTGTGTGAGCCGCACTCTCTGCTCAGTGTTCTGCTCTGTGTGTGAGCCGCACTCTCTGTTCAGTGTTCCGCACCGTGTGTGAGCCGCACTCTCTGCTCAGTGTTCCGCTCCGTGTGTGCGTCGCACTCTCTGCTCAGTGTTCCGCTCTGTGTGAGCCAAACTCTCTGCTCAGTGTTCCGCTCCGTGTGTGATCCGCACTCTCTGCTCACTGTTCTGCTCTGTGTGTGAGCCGCACTCTCTGCTCAGTGTTCCGCTCCGTGTGTGAGCCGCACTCTCTGCTCAGTGTTCCGCTCCGTGTGTGCGTCGCACTCTCTGCTCAGTGTTCCGCTCCGTGTGTGAGCCGCACTCTCTGCTCAGTGTTCCGCTCCGTGTGTGAGCCGCACTCTCTGCTCAGTGTTCCGCTCTGTGTGAGGCGCACTCTCTGCTCAGTGTTCCGCTCCGTGTGTGCGTCGCACTCTCTGCTCAGTGTTCCGCTCCGTGTGTGAGTCGCGTTCTCTGTTCCGTGTGTGAGCCGCACTCTCTGCTCAGTGTTCCGCTCCGTGTGTGAGCCGCACTCTCTGCTCAGTGTTCCGCTCTGTGTGTGAGCCGCACTCTCTGCTCAGTGTTCTGCTCTGTGTGTGAGCCGCACTCTCTGCTCAGTGTTCCGCTCTGTGTGAGCCGCACTCTCTGCTCAGTGTTCTGCTCTGTGTGTGAGCCGCACTCTCTGCTCAGTGTTCTGCTCTGTGTGTGAGCCGCACTCTCTGCTCAGTGTTCCGCTCTGTGTGTGAGCCGCACTCTCTGCTCAGTGTTCCGCTCTGTGTGAGCCGCACTCTCTGCTCAGTGTTCCGTTCCGTGTGAGAGCCGCACTCTCTGCTCAGTGTTCCGCTCCGTGTGTGCGTCGCACTCTCTGCTCAGTGTTCTGCTCTGTGTGTGTGTCGCACTCTCTGCTCAGTGTTCCGTTCTGTGTGTGCGTCACAATCTCTGCTCAGTGTTCCACTCCGTGTGTGAGCCGAACTCTCTGTTCAGTGTTCTGCTCCGTGTGTGCGTCGCACTCTCTGCTCAGTGTTCCGCTCTGTGTGTGTGTCGCACTCTCTGCTCAGTGTTCCACTCCGTGTGTGAGCCGCACTCTCTGCTCAGTGTTCCGCTCCGTGTGTGAGCCGCACTCTCTGCTCAGTGTTCCGTTCTGTGTGTGCGTCACAATCTCTGTTCAGTGTTCCGCTCTGTGTGTGAGCCGCACTCTCTGCTCAGTGTTCCACTCCGTGTGTGAGCCGCACTCTCTGCTCAGTGTTCCGCTCTGTGTGTGAGCCGCACTTTCTGCTCAGTGTTCCGCTCTGCGTGTGAGTCACACTCTCTGCTCAGTGTTCCGCTCGGTGTGTGAGCCGCACTCTCTGCTCAGTGTTCCGCTCTGTGTGTGAGCCGCACTCTTTGCTCAGTGTTCCGTTCCGTGTGTGAGCCGCACTCTCTGTTCAGTGTTCCGCTCCGTGTGTGAGCCGCACTCTCTGTTCAGTGTTCCGCTCTGTGTGTGAGCCGCACTCTTTGCTCAGTGTTCCGTTCCGTGTGTGAGCCGCACTCTCTGCTCAGTGTTCCGCTCCGTGTGTGAGCTGCACTCTCTGTTCAGTGTTCCGCTCTGTGTGTGAGCCGCACTCTCTGCTCAGTGTTCCGCTCTGTGTGTGAGCCGCACTCTCTGCTCAGTGTTCCGCTCTGTGTGAGCCAAACTCTCTGCTCAGTGTTCCGCTCCGTGTGTGATCCGCACTCTCTGCTCAGTGTTCCGCTCCGTGTGTGCGCCGCACTCTCTGCTCAGTGTTCCGCTCCGTGTGTGCGCCGCACTCTCTGCTCAGTGTTCCGCTCCGTGTGTGAGCCGCACTCTCTGCTCAGTGTTCCGCTCCGTGTGTGCGTCGCACTCTCTGTTCAGTGTTCCGCTCCGTGTGCTTCGCACTCTCTGTTCAGTGTTCCGCTCTGTGTGTGAGCCGCACTCTCTGCTCAGTGTTCCGCTCTGTCTGTGCTTCGCACTCTCTGCTCAGTGTTCCGCTTTGTGTGTGTGTCGCACTCTCTGCTCAGTGTTCCGCTCTGTGTGTGAGCCGCACTCTCTGCTCAGTGTTCCGCTCTGTGTGTGCTTCGCACTCTCTGCTCAGTGTTCCGCTCCGTGTGTGCGTCGCACTCTCTGTTCAGTGTTCCGCTCCGTGTGCTTCGCACTCTCTGTTCAGTGTTCCGCTCTGTGTGTGAGCCGCACTCTCTGCTCAGTGTTCCGCTCTGTGTGTGCTTCGCACTCTCTGCTCAGTGTTCTGCTTTGTGTGTGTGTCGCACTCTCTGTTCAGTGTTCCGCTCTGTGTGTGAGCCGCACTCTCTGCTCAGTGTTCCGCTCTGTGTGTGCTTCGCACTCTCTGCTCAGTGTTCCGCTTTGTGTGTGTGTCGCACTCTCTGCTCAGTGTTCCGCTCAGTGTGTGAGCTGCACTCTCTGCTCAGTGTTCCGCTCCGTGTGTTAGCCGCACTCTCTGCTCAGTGTTCCGTTCCGTGTGTTAGCCGCACTCTCTGCTCAGTGTTCCGCTCTGTGTGTGCGTCGCACTCTCTGCTCAGTGTTCCACTCTGTGTGTGAGCCGCACTCTCTGCTCAGTGTTCTGCTCTGCTCAGTATTCCGTTCCGTGTGTGATCCGCACTCTCTGCTCAGTGTTCCGCTCCGTGTGTGAGCCGCACTCTCTGCTCAGTGTTCCGCTCTGTGTGTGCGTCGCACTCTCTGCTCAGTGTTCCACTTTGTGTGTGAGCCGCACTCTCTGCTCAGTGTTCTGCTCTGCTCAGTATTCCGTTCCGTGTGTGATCCGCACTCTCTGCTCAGTGTTCCGCTCCGTGTGTGAGCCGCACTCTCTGCTCAGTGTTCCGCTCTGCTCAGTATTCCGTTCCGTGTGTGATCCGCACTCTCTGCTCAGTGTTCCGCTCTGTGTGTGCGTCGCACTCTCTGCTCAGTGTTCCGTTCCGTATCAGAGCCGCACTCTCTGCTCAGTGTTCCGCTCCGTGTGTGCGTCGCACTCTCTGCTCAGTGTTCCGCTCCGTGTGTGCGTCGCACTCTCTGCTCAGTGTTCTGCTCTGTGTGTGAGTGTCACAATCTCTGCTCAGTGTTCCGCTCTGTGTGTGAGCCGCACTCTCTGCTCAGTGTTCCGCTCCGTGTGTGCGTCGCACTCTCTGCTCAGTGTTCCGCTCCGTGTGTGAGCCGCACTCTCTGCTCAGTGCTCCATGTGTGAGTCGCGCTCTCTGTTCCGTGTGTGAGCCGCACTCTCTGCTCAGTGTTCCGCTCTGTGTGTGAGCCGCACTCTCTGCTCAGTGTTCCGCTCCGTTTGTGAGCCGCACTCTCTGCTCAGTGTTCCGCTCCGTGTGTGCGTCGCACTCTCTGCTCAGTGTTCCGCTCCGTGTGTGAGCCGCACTCTCTGCTCAGTGCTCCATGTGTGAGTCGCGCTCTCTGTTCCGTGTGTGAGCCGCACTCTCTGCTCAGTGTTCCGCTCTGTGTGTGAGTCGCACTCTCTGCTCAGTGTTCCGCTCCGTGTGTGAGCCGCACTCTCTGTTCAGTGTTCCGCTCCGTGTGTGCGTCGCACTCTCTGCTCAGTGTTCCGCTCTGTGTGTGAGCTGCACTCTCTGCTCAGTGTTCTGCTCTGTGTGTGAGCCGCACTCTCTGCTCAGTTTTCCGCTTCGTGTGTGCGTCGCACTCTCTGCTCAGTGTTCCGCTCCGTGTATGCGTCGCACTCTCTGCTCAGTGTTCTGCTCTGTGTGTGTGAGCCGCACTCTCTGTTCAGTGTTCCGCTCTGTGTGTGAGTCACACTCTCTGCTCAGTGTTCCGCTCTGTGTGTGAGTCACACTCTCTGCTCAGTGTTCCGCTCTGTGTGTGAGTCACACTCTCTGCTCAGTGTTCCGCTCCGTGTGTGAGCCGCACTCTCTGTTCAGTGTTCCGCACCGTATGTGAGCCGCACTCTCTGCTCAGTTTTCCGCTCTGTGTGTGCGTCGCACTCTCTGCTCAGTGTTCCGCTCCGTGTGTGAGCCGCACTCTCTGCTCAGTGTTCCGCTCCGTGTGTGAGCCGCACTCTCTGCTCAGTGTTCTGCTCTGTGTGTGAGCCGCACTCTCTGCTCAGTGTTCCGCTCTGTGTTAGCCGCACTCTCTGCTCAGTGTTCCGCTCCGTGTGTGAGTCGCGATCTCTGTTCCGTGTGTGAGCCGCACTCTCTGCTCAGTGTTCCGCTCCGTGTGTGAGCCGCACTCTCTGCTCAGTGTTCCGCTCTGTGTGTGAGCCGCACTCTCTGCTCAGTGTTCCGCTCTGTGTGTAAGTCACACTCTCTGCTCAGTGTTCCGCTCCTTGTGAGAGCCGCACTCTCTGCTCAGTGTTCCGCTCCGTGTGTGCGTCGCACTCTCTGCTCAGTGTTCCGCTCCGTGTGTGAGTCGCGATCTCTGTTCCGTGTGTGCGTCGCACTCTCTGCTCAGTGTTCTGCTCTGTGTGAGAGCCGCACTCTCTGCTCAGTGTTCCGCTCCGTGTGTGCGTCGCACTCTCTGCTCAGTGTTCTGCTCCGTGTGTGCGTCGCACTCTCTGCTCAGTGTTCTGCTCCGTGTGTGCGTCGCACTCTCTGCTCAGTGTTCTGCTCTGTGTGTGTGTGTCGCACTCTCTACTCAGTGTTCCGCTCCGTGTGTGAGCCGCACTCTCTGCTCAGTGTTCCGCTCCGTGTGTGAGCCGCACTCTCTGCTCAGTGTTCCGCTCCGTGTGTGAGCCGCACTCTCTGTTCAGTGTTCCGCACCGTGTGTGAGCCGCACTCTCTGTTCAGTGTTCCGCACCGTGTGTGAGCCGCACTCTCTGTTCAGTGTTCCGCACCGTGTGTGAGCCGCACTCTCTGCTCAGTGTTCCGCTCTGTGTGTGAGCCGCACTCTCTGTTCAGTGTTCCGCTCCGTGTGTGAGCCGCACTCTCTGCTCAGTGTTCCGCTCCGTGTGTGAGCCGCACTCTCTGCTCAGTGTTCCGCTCCGTGTGTGAGCCGCACTCTATGTTCAGTGTTCCGCTCCGTGTGTGCGTCGCACTCTCTGCTCAGTGTTCCGCTCCGTGTGTGAGCCGCACTCTCTGTTCAGTGTTCCGCACCGTGTGTGAGCCGCACTCTCTGCTCAGTGTTCTGCTCCATGTGTGAGCCGCACTCTCTGCTCAGTGTTCCACTTTGTGTTTGTGCCGCACTCTCTGCTCAGTTTTCCGCTCTGTGTGTGAGCCGCACTCTCTGCTCGGTGTTCCGCTCTGTGTGTGAGCCGCACTCTCTGCTCAGTGTTCCGCTTCGTGTGTGAGTCGCGATCTCTGTTCCGTGTGTGAGCCGCACTATCTGCTCAGTGTTCCGCTCTGTGTGTGAGCCGCACTCTCTGCTCAGTGTTCCGCTCTGCTCAGTGTTCCGCTCCGTGTGTGATCCGCACTCTCTGTTCAGTGTTCCGCTCCGTGTGTGCGTCGCACTCTCTGCTCAGTGTTCCGCTCTGTGTGTGAGCCGCACTCTCTGCTCAGTGTTCCGCTCTGTGTGTGAGTCGCACTCTCTGCTCAGTGTTCCCCTCCGTGTGTGAGCCGCACTCTCTGTTCAGTGTTCCGCTCCGTGTGTGCGTCGCACTCTCTGCTCAGTGTTCCGCTCTGTGTGTGAGCCGCACTCTCTGCTCAGTGTTCCGCTCCGTGTGTGAGTCGCGATCTCTGTTCCGTGTGTGAGCCGCACTCTCTGCTCAGTGTTCCGCTCTGTGTGCTTCGCACTCTCTGCTCAGTGTTCCGTTCCGTGTGAGAGCCGCATTCTCTGCTCAGTGTTCCGCTCCGTGTGTGCGTCGCACTCTCTGCTCAGTGTTCCGCTCCGTGTGTGAGTCGCGATCTCTGTTCCGTGTGTGAGCCGCACTCTCTGCTCAGTGTTCCGCTCTGTGTGCTTCGCACTCTCTGCTCAGTGTTCCGTTCCGTGTGAGAGCCGCATTCTCTGCTCATTGTTCCGCTCCGTGTGTGCGTCGCACTCTCTGCTCAGTGTTCCGCTCCGTGTGTGAGTCGCGATCTCTGTTCCGTGTGTGAGCCGCACTATCTGCTCAGTGTTCCGCTCTGTGTGTGAGCCGCACTCTCTGCTCAGTGTTCCGCTCTGTGTGTGAGTCGCACTCTCTGCTCAGTGTTCCCCTCCGTGTGTGAGCCGCACTCTCTGTTCAGTGTTCCGCTCCGTGTGTGCGTCGCACTCTCTGCTCAGTGTTCCGCTCTGTGTGTGAGCCGCACTCTCTGCTCAGTGTTCCGCTCCGTGTGTGAGTCGCGATCTCTGTTCCGTGTGTGAGCCGCACTCTCTGCTCAGTGTTCCGCTCTGTGTGCTTCGCACTCTCTGCTCAGTGTTCCGTTCCGTGTGAGAGCCGCATTCTCTGCTCAGTGTTCCGCTCCGTGTGTGCGTCGCACTCTCTGCTCAGTGTTCCGCTCCGTGTGTGAGTCGCGATCTCTGTTCCGTGTGTGAGCCGCACTCTCTGCTCAGTGTTCCGCTCTGTGTGCTTCGCACTCTCTGCTCAGTGTTCCGTTCTGTGTGTGCGTCACAATCTCTGCTCAGTGTTCCGCTCTGTGTGTGAGCCGCACTCTCTGCTCAGTGTTCCGCTCTGTGTGTGTCGCACTCTCTGCTCAGTGTTCCGTTCCGTGTGTGCGTCGCACTCTCTGCTCAGTGTTCCGCTCCGTGTCTGAGCCGCACTCTCTGCTCAGTTTTCCGCTCCGTGTGTGAGCCGCACTCTCTGCTCAGTGTTCCGCTTCGTGTGTGTGCCGCACTCTCTGCTCAGTTTTCCGCTCTGTGTGTGAGCCGCACTCTCTGCTCGGTGTTCCGCTCTGTGTGTGAGCCGCACTCTCTGCTCAGTGTTCCGCTCTGTGTGCTCAGTGTTCCGTTTTGTGTGTGAGCCGCACTCTCTGCTCAGTGTTCCGTTCCGTGTGTGAGCCGCACTCTCTGCTCAGTGTTCTGCTCTGTGTGTGAGCCGCACTCTCTGTTCATTGTTCCGCACCGTGTGTGAGCCGCACTCTCTGCTCAGTGTTCCGCTCTGTGTGTGAGCCGCACTCTCTGCTCAGTGTTCCGCTCCGTGTGTGATCCGCACTCTCTGCTCAGTGTTCGGCTCTGTGTGTGAGCCGCACTCTCTGCTCAGTGTTCCGCTCCGTGTGTGAGCCGCACTCTCTGCTCAGTGTTCCGCTCCGTGTGTGCGTCGCACTCTCTGCTCAGTGTTCCGCTCTGTGTGAGCCAAACTCTCTGCTCAGTGTTCCGCTCCGTGTGTGATCCGCACTCTCTGCTCACTGTTCTGCTCTGTGTGTGAGCCGCACTCTCTGCTCAGTGTTCCGCTCCGTGTGTGAGCCGCACTCTCTGCTCAGTGTTCCGCTCCGTGTGTGCGTCGCACTCTCTGCTCAGTGTTCCGCTCCGTGTGTGAGCCGCACTCTCTGCTCAGTGTTCCGCTCCGTGTGTGAGCCGCACTCTCTGCTCAGTGTTCCGCTCTGTGTGAGCCGCACTCTCTGCTCAGTGTTCCGCTCCGTGTGTGCGTCGCACTCTCTGCTCAGTGTTCCGCTCCGTGTGTGAGTCGCGTTCTCTGTTCCGTGTGTGAGCCGCACTCTCTGCTCAGTGTTCCGCTCCGTGTGTGAGCCGCACTCTCTGCTCAGTGTTCCGCTCTGTGTGTGAGCCGCACTCTCTGCTCAGTGTTCTGCTCTGTGTGTGAGCCGCACTCTCTGCTCAGTGTTCCGCTCTGTGTGAGCCGCTCTCTCTGCTCAGTGTTCTGCTCTGTGTGTGAGCCGCACTCTCTGCTCAGTTTTCTGCTCTGTGTGTGAGCCGCACTCTCTGCTCAGTGTTCCGCTCTGTGTGTGAGCCGCACTCTCTGCTCAGTGTTCCGCTCTGTGTGAGCCGCACTCTCTGCTCAGTGTTCCGTTCCGTGTGAGAGCCGCACTCTCTGCTCAGTGTTCCGCTCCGTGTGTGCGTCGCACTCTCTGCTCAGTGTTCTGCTCTGTGTGTGTGTCGCACTCTCTGCTCAGTGTTCCGTTCTGTGTGTGCGTCACAATCTCTGCTCAGTGTTCCACTCCGTGTGTGAGCCGAACTCTCTGTTCAGTGTTCTGCTCCGTGTGTGCGTCGCACTCTCTGCTCAGTGTTCCGCTCTGTGTGTGTGTCGCACTCTCTGCTCAGTGTTCCACTCCGTGTGTGAGCCGCACTCTCTGCTCAGTGTTCCGCTCCGTGTGTGAGCCGCACTCTCTGCTCAGTGTTCCGTTCTGTGTGTGCGTCACAATCTCTGCTCAGTGTTCCGCTCTGTGTGTGAGCCGCACTCTCTGCTCAGTGTTCCACTCCGTGTGTGAGCCGCACTCTCTGCTCAGTGTTCCGCTCTGTGTGTGAGCCGCACTTTCTGCTCAGTGTTCCGCTCTGTGTGTGAGCCGCACTCTCTGCTCAGTGTTCCGCTCTGCTCAGTGTTCCGCTCCGTGTGTGATCCGCACTCTCTGTTCAGTGTTCCGCTCCGTGTGTGCGTCGCACTCTCTGCTCAGTGTTCCGCTCTGTGTGTGAGCCGCACTCTCTGCTCAGTGTTCCGCTCTGTGTGTGAGTCGCACTCTCTGCTCAGTGTTCCCCTCCGTGTGTGAGCCGCACTCTCTGTTCAGTGTTCCGCTCCGTGTGTGCGTCGCACTCTCTGCTCAGTGTTCCGCTCTGTGTGTGAGCCGCACTCTCTGCTCAGTGTTCCGCTCCGTGTGTGAGTCGCGATCTCTGTTCCGTGTGTGAGCCGCACTCTCTGCTCAGTGTTCCGCTCTGTGTGCTTCGCACTCTCTGCTCAGTGTTCCGTTCCGTGTGAGAGCCGCATTCTCTGCTCAGTGTTCCGCTCCGTGTGTGCGTCGCACTCTCTGCTCAGTGTTCCGCTCCGTGTGTGAGTCGCGATCTCTGTTCCGTGTGTGAGCCGCACTCTCTGCTCAGTGTTCCGCTCTGTGTGCTTCGCACTCTCTGCTCAGTGTTCCGTTCCGTGTGAGAGCCGCATTCTCTGCTCAGTGTTCCGCTCCGTGTGTGCGTCGCACTCTCTGCTCAGTGTTCCGCTCCGTGTGTGAGTCGCGATCTCTGTTCCGTGTGTGAGCCGCACTATCTGCTCAGTGTTCCGCTCTGTGTGTGAGCCGCACTCTCTGCTCAGTGTTCCGCTCTGTGTGTGAGTCGCACTCTCTGCTCAGTGTTCCCCTCCGTGTGTGAGCCGCACTCTCTGTTCAGTGTTCCGCTCCGTGTGTGCGTCGCACTCTCTGCTCAGTGTTCCGCTCTGTGTGTGAGCCGCACTCTCTGCTCAGTGTTCCGCTCCGTGTGTGAGTCGCGATCTCTGTTCCGTGTGTGAGCCGCACTCTCTGCTCAGTGTTCCGCTCTGTGTGCTTCGCACTCTCTGCTCAGTGTTCCGCTCTGTGTGCTTCGCACTCTCTGCTCAGTGTTCCGCTCTGTGTGTGAGCCGCACTCTCTGCTCAGTGTTCCGCTCTGTGTGTGTCGCACTCTCTGCTCAGTGTTCCGTTCCGTGTGTGCGTCGCACTCTCTGCTCAGTGTTCCGCTCCGTGTCTGAGCCGCACTCTCTGCTCAGTTTTCCGCTCCGTGTGTGAGCCGCACTCTCTGCTCAGTGTTCCGCTTCGTGTGTGTTCCGCACTCTCTGCTCAGTTTTCCGCTCTGTGTGTGAGCCGCACTCTCTGCTCGGTGTTCCGCTCTGTGTGTGAGCCGCACTCTCTGCTCAGTGTTCCGCTCTGTGTGCTCAGTGTTCCGTTTTGTGTGTGAGCCGCACTCTCTGCTCAGTGTTCCGTTCCGTGTGTGAGCCGCACTCTCTGCTCAGTGTTCTGCTCTGTGTGTGAGCCGCACTCTCTGTTCAGTGTTCCGCACCGTGTGTGAGCCGCACTCTCTGCTCAGTGTTCCGCTCTGTGTGTGAGCCGCACTCTCTGCTCAGTGTTCCGCTCCGTGTGTGATCCGCACTCTCTGCTCAGTGTTCGGCTCTGTGTGTGAGCCGCACTCTCTGCTCAGTGTTCCGCTCCGTGTGTGAGCCGCACTCTCTGCTCAGTGTTCCGCTCCGTGTGTGCGTCGCACTCTCTGCTCAGTGTTCCGCTCTGTGTGAGCCAAACTCTCTGCTCAGTGTTCCGCTCCGTGTGTGATCCGCACTCTCTGCTCACTGTTCTGCTCTGTGTGTGAGCCGCACTCTCTGCTCAGTGTTCCGCTCCGTGTGTGAGCCGCACTCTCTGCTCAGTGTTCCGCTCCGTGTGTGCGTCGCACTCTCTGCTCAGTGTTCCGCTCCGTGTGTGAGCCGCACTCTCTGCTCAGTGTTCCGCTCCGTGTGTGAGCCGCACTCTCTGCTCAGTGTTCCGCTCTGTGTGAGGCGCACTCTCTGCTCAGTGTTCCGCTCCGTGTGTGCGTCGCACTCTCTGCTCAGTGTTCCGCTCCGTGTGTGAGTCGCGTTCTCTGTTCCGTGTGTGAGCCGCACTCTCTGCTCAGTGTTCCGCTCCGTGTGTGAGCCGCACTCTCTGCTCAGTGTTCCGCTCTGTGTGTGAGCCGCACTCTCTGCTCAGTGTTCTGCTCTGTGTGTGAGCCGCACTCTCTGCTCAGTGTTCCGCTCTGTGTGAGCCGCACTCTCTGCTCAGTGTTCTGCTCTGTGTGTGAGCCGCACTCTCTGCTCAGTGTTCTGCTCTGTGTGTGAGCCGCACTCTCTGCTCAGTGTTCCGCTCTGTGTGTGAGCCGCACTCTCTGCTCAGTGTTCCGCTCTGTGTGAGCCGCACTCTCTGCTCAGTGTTCCGTTCCGTGTGAGAGCCGCACTCTCTGCTCAGTGTTCCGCTCCGTGTGTGCGTCGCACTCTCTGCTCAGTGTTCTGCTCTGTGTGTGTGTCGCACTCTCTGCTCAGTGTTCCGTTCTGTGTGTGCGTCACAATCTCTGCTCAGTGTTCCACTCCGTGTGTGAGCCGAACTCTCTGTTCAGTGTTCTGCTCCGTGTGTGCGTCGCACTCTCTGCTCAGTGTTCCGCTCTGTGTGTGTGTCGCACTCTCTGCTCAGTGTTCCACTCCGTGTGTGAGCCGCACTCTCTGCTCAGTGTTCCGCTCCGTGTGTGAGCCGCACTCTCTGCTCAGTGTTCCGTTCTGTGTGTGCGTCACAATCTCTGTTCAGTGTTCCGCTCTGTGTGTGAGCCGCACTCTCTGCTCAGTGTTCCACTCCGTGTGTGAGCCGCACTCTCTGCTCAGTGTTCCGCTCTGTGTGTGAGCCGCACTTTCTGCTCAGTGTTCCGCTCTGCGTGTGAGTCACACTCTCTGCTCAGTGTTCCGCTCGGTGTGTGAGCCGCACTCTCTGCTCAGTGTTCCGCTCTGTGTGTGAGCCGCACTCTTTGCTCAGTGTTCCGTTCCGTGTGTGAGCCGCACTCTCTGTTCAGTGTTCCGCTCCGTGTGTGAGCCGCACTCTCTGTTCAGTGTTCCGCTCTGTGTGTGAGCCGCACTCTTTGCTCAGTGTTCCGTTCCGTGTGTGAGCCGCACTCTCTGCTCAGTGTTCCGCTCCGTGTGTGAGCTGCACTCTCTGTTCAGTGTTCCGCACCGTGTGTGAGCCGCACTCTCTGCTCAGTGTTCCGCTCTGTGTGTGAGCCGCACTCTCTGCTCAGTGTTCCCCTCCGTGTGTGAGCCGCACTCTCTGTTCAGTGTTCCGCTCCGTGTGTGCGTCGCACTCTCTGCTCAGTGTTCCGCTCTGTGTGTGAGCCGCACTCTCTGCTCAGTGTTCCGCTCCGTGTGTGAGTCGCGATCTCTGTTCCGTGTGTGAGCCGCACTCTCTGCTCAGTGTTCCGCTCTGTGTGCTTCGCACTCTCTGCTCAGTGTTCCGCTCTGTGTGCTTCGCACTCTCTGCTCAGTGTTCCGCTCTGTGTGTGAGCCGCACTCTCTGCTCAGTGTTCCGCTCTGTGTGTGTCGCACTCTCTGCTCAGTGTTCCGTTCCGTGTGTGCGTCGCACTCTCTGCTCAGTGTTCCGCTCCGTGTCTGAGCCGCACTCTCTGCTCAGTTTTCCGCTCCGTGTGTGAGCCGCACTCTCTGCTCAGTGTTCCGCTTCGTGTGTGTTCCGCACTCTCTGCTCAGTTTTCCGCTCTGTGTGTGAGCCGCACTCTCTGCTCGGTGTTCCGCTCTGTGTGTGAGCCGCACTCTCTGCTCAGTGTTCCGCTCTGTGTGCTCAGTGTTCCGTTTTGTGTGTGAGCCGCACTCTCTGCTCAGTGTTCCGTTCCGTGTGTGAGCCGCACTCTCTGCTCAGTGTTCTGCTCTGTGTGTGAGCCGCACTCTCTGTTCAGTGTTCCGCACCGTGTGTGAGCCGCACTCTCTGCTCAGTGTTCCGCTCCGTGTGTGCGTCGCACTCTCTGCTCAGTGTTCCGCTCTGTGTGAGCCAAACTCTCTGCTCAGTGTTCCGCTCCGTGTGTGATCCGCACTCTCTGCTCACTGTTCTGCTCTGTGTGTGAGCCGCACTCTCTGCTCAGTGTTCCGCTCCGTGTGTGAGCCGCACTCTCTGCTCAGTGTTCCGCTCCGTGTGTGCGTCGCACTCTCTGCTCAGTGTTCCGCTCCGTGTGTGAGCCGCACTCTCTGCTCAGTGTTCCGCTCCGTGTGTGAGCCGCACTCTCTGCTCAGTGTTCCGCTCTGTGTGAGGCGCACTCTCTGCTCAGTGTTCCGCTCCGTGTGTGCGTCGCACTCTCTGCTCAGTGTTCCGCTCCGTGTGTGAGTCGCGTTCTCTGTTCCGTGTGTGAGCCGCACTCTCTGCTCAGTGTTCCGCTCCGTGTGTGAGCCGCACTCTCTGCTCAGTGTTCCGCTCTGTGTGTGAGCCGCACTCTCTGCTCAGTGTTCTGCTCTGTGTGTGAGCCGCACTCTCTGCTCAGTGTTCCGCTCTGTGTGAGCCGCACTCTCTGCTCAGTGTTCTGCTCTGTGTGTGAGCCGCACTCTCTGCTCAGTGTTCTGCTCTGTGTGTGAGCCGCACTCTCTGCTCAGTGTTCCGCTCTGTGTGTGAGCCGCACTCTCTGCTCAGTGTTCCGCTCTGTGTGAGCCGCACTCTCTGCTCAGTGTTCCGTTCCGTGTGAGAGCCGCACTCTCTGCTCAGTGTTCCGCTCCGTGTGTGCGTCGCACTCTCTGCTCAGTGTTCTGCTCTGTGTGTGTGTCGCACTCTCTGCTCAGTGTTCCGTTCTGTGTGTGCGTCACAATCTCTGCTCAGTGTTCCACTCCGTGTGTGAGCCGAACTCTCTGTTCAGTGTTCTGCTCCGTGTGTGCGTCGCACTCTCTGCTCAGTGTTCCGCTCTGTGTGTGTGTCGCACTCTCTGCTCAGTGTTCCACTCCGTGTGTGAGCCGCACTCTCTGCTCAGTGTTCCGCTCCGTGTGTGAGCCGCACTCTCTGCTCAGTGTTCCGTTCTGTGTGTGCGTCACAATCTCTGTTCAGTGTTCCGCTCTGTGTGTGAGCCGCACTCTCTGCTCAGTGTTCCACTCCGTGTGTGAGCCGCACTCTCTGCTCAGTGTTCCGCTCTGTGTGTGAGCCGCACTTTCTGCTCAGTGTTCCGCTCTGCGTGTGAGTCACACTCTCTGCTCAGTGTTCCGCTCGGTGTGTGAGCCGCACTCTCTGCTCAGTGTTCCGCTCTGTGTGTGAGCCGCACTCTTTGCTCAGTGTTCCGTTCCGTGTGTGAGCCGCACTCTCTGTTCAGTGTTCCGCTCCGTGTGTGAGCCGCACTCTCTGTTCAGTGTTCCGCTCTGTGTGTGAGCCGCACTCTTTGCTCAGTGTTCCGTTCCGTGTGTGAGCCGCACTCTCTGCTCAGTGTTCCGCTCCGTGTGTGAGCTGCACTCTCTGTTCAGTGTTCCGCACCGTGTGTGAGCCGCACTCTCTGCTCAGTGTTCCGCTCTGTGTGTGAGCCGCACTCTCTGCTCAGTGTTCCGCTCTGTGTGAGCCAAACTCTCTGCTCAGTGTTCCGCTCCGTGTGAGCCAAACTCTCTGCTCAGTGTTCCGCTCCGTGTGTGATCCGCACTCTCTGCTCAGTGTTCTGCTCTGTGTGTGAGCCGCACTCTCTGCTCAGTGTTCCGCTCCGTGTGTGAGCCGCACTCTCTGCTCAGTGTTCCGCTCCGTGTGTGCGTCGCACTCTCTACTCAGTGTTCTGCTCCGTGTGTGAGTCGCGTTCTCTGTTCCGTGTGTGAGCCGCACTCTCTGCTCAGTGTTCCGCTCCGTGTGTGAGCCGCACTCTCTGCTCAGTGTTCTGCTCTGTGTGTGAGCCACACTCTCTGCTCAGTGTTCCGCTCTGTGTGAGTCGCACTCTCTGCTCAGTGTTCCGTTCCGTGTGAGAGCCGCACTCTCTGCTCAGTGTTCCGCTCCGTGTGTGCGTCGCACTCTCTGCTCAGTGTTCTGCTCTGTGTGTGTGTGTCGCACTCTCTGCTCAGTGTTCCGCTCCTTGTGTGCGTCGCACTCTCTGCTCAGTGTTCCGCTCTGTGTGTGAGCCGCACTCTCTGCTCAGTGTTCCGTTCTGTGTGTGCGTCACAATCTCTGCTCAGTGTTCCGCTCTGTGTGTGCTTCGCACTCTCTGCTCAGTGTTCCGCTCTGTGTGTGTGTCGCACTCTCTGCTCAGTGTTCCACTCCGTGTGTGAGCCGCACTCTCTGTTCAGTGTTCCGCTCCGTGTGTGCGTCGCACTCTCTGCTCAGTGTTCCGCTCTGTGTGTGAGCCGCACTCTCTGCTCAGTGTTCTGCTCTGTGTGTGAGCCGCACTCTCTGCTCAGTGTTCTGCTCTGTGTGTGAGCCGCACTCTCTGCTCAGTGTTCCGCTCTGTGTGAGCCGCACTCTCTGCTCAGTGTTCCGCTCTGTGTGAGTCGCACTCTCTGCTCAGTGTTCCGTTCCGTGTGAGAGCCGCACTCTCTGCTCAGTGTTCCGCTCCGTGTGTGCGTCGCACTCTCTGCTCAGTGTTCCGCTCCGTGTGTGAGCCGCACTCTCTGCTCAGTGTTCCGCTCTGTGTGAGTCGCACTCTCTGCTCAGTGTTCCGTTCCGTGTGAGAGCCGCACTCTCTGCTCAGTGTTCCGCTCCTTGTGTGCGTCGCACTCTCTGCTCAGTGTTCCGCTCTGTGTGTGAGCTGCACTCTCTGCTCAGTGTTCCGTTCTGTGTGTGCGTCACAATCTCTGCTCAGTGTTCCGCTCTGTGTGTGCTTCGCACTCTCTGCTCAGTGTTCCGCTCTGTGTGTGTGTCGCACTCTCTGCTCAGTGTTCCACTCCGTGTGTGAGCCGCACTCTCTGTTCAGTGTTCCGCTCCGTGTGTGCGTCGCACTCTCTGCTCAGTGTTCCGCTCTGTGTGTGAGCCGCACTCTCTGCTCAGTGTTCTGCTCTGTGTGTGAGCCGCTCTCTCTGCTCAGTGTTCCGTTCCGTGTGAGAGCCGCACTCTCTGCTCAGTGTTCTGCTCTGTGTGTGTGTGTCGCATTCTCTGCTCAGTGTTCCGCTCCGTGTGTGAGCCGCACTCTCTGCTCAGTGTTCCGCTCTGTGTGTGAGCCGCACTCTCTGTTCAGTGTTCCGCTTCGTGTGTGAGCCGCACTCTCTGCTCAGTGTTCCGATCCGTGTGTGAGCCGCACTCTCTACTCAGTGTTCCGCTCCGTGTGTGAGCCGCACTCTCTGCTCAGTGTTCCGCTCCGTGTGTGCGTCGCACTCTCTGCTCAGTGTTCCGCTCCGTGTTTGCGTCGCACTCTCTGCTCAGTGTTCCGCTCCGTGTGTGCGTCGCACTCTCTGCTCAGTGTTCCGCTCCGTGTGTGAGTCGCGTTCTCTGTTCCGTGTGTGACCCGCACTCTCTGCTCAGTGTTCCGCTCCGTGTGTGAGCCGCACTCTCTGCTCAGTGTTCCACTCTGTGTGTGAGCCGCACTCTCTGCTCAGTGTTCTGCTCTGTGTGTGAGACGCACTCTCTGCTCAGTGTTCCGCTCTGTGTGAGCCGCACTCTCTGCTCAGTGTTCCGCTCCGTGTGTGCGTCGCACTCTCTGCTCAGTGTTCCGCTCCGTGTGTGAGTCGCGTTCTCTGTTCCGTGTGTGAGCCGCACTCTCTGCTCAGTGTTCTGCTCTGTGTGTGAGACGCACTCTCTGCTCAGTGTTCCGCTCTGTGTGAGCCGCACTCTCTGCTCAGTGTTCCGCTCTGTGTGTGAGCCGCACTCTCTGCTCAGTGTTCTGCTCTGTGTGTGAGACGCACTCTCTGCTCAGTGTTCCGCTCTGTGTGAGCCGCACTCTCTGCTCAGTGTTCCGTTCTGTGTGAATCGCACTCTCTGCTCAGTGTTCCGTTCCGTGTGAGAGCCGCACTCTCTGTTCAGTGTTCCGCTCCGTGTGTGCGTCGCACTCTCTGCTCAGTATTCCGCTCTGTGTGTGAGCCGCACTCTCTGCTCAGTGTTCTGCTCTGTGTGTGAGCCGCACTCTCTGCTCAGTGTTCTGCTCTGTGTGTGAGCCGCACTCTCTGCTCAGTGTTCCGCTCTGTGTGAGCCGCACTCTCTGCTCAGTGTTCCGCTCTGTGTGAGTCGCACTCTCTGCTCAGTGTTCCGTTCCGTGTGAGAGCCGCACTCTCTGCTCAGTGTTCCGCTCCGTGTGTGCGTCGCACTCTCTGCTCAGTGTTCCGCTCTGTGTGAGTCGCACTCTCTGCTCAGTGTTCCGTTCCGTGTGAGAGCCGCACTCTCTGCTCAGTGTTCCGCTCCTTGTGTGCGTCGCACTCTCTGCTCAGTGTTCCGCTCTGTGTGTGAGCTGCACTCTCTGCTCAGTGTTCCGTTCTGTGTGTGCGTCACAATCTCTGCTCAGTGTTCCGCTCTGTGTGTGCTTCGCACTCTCTGCTCAGTGTTCCGCTCTGTGTGTGTGTCGCACTCTCTGCTCAGTGTTCCACTCCGTGTGTGAGCCGCACTCTCTGTTCAGTGTTCCGCTCCGTGTGTGCGTCGCACTCTCTGCTCAGTGTTCCGCTCTGTGTGTGAGCCGCACTCTCTGCTCAGTGTTCTGCTCTGTGTGTGAGCCGCTCTCTCTGCTCAGTGTTCCGTTCCGTGTGAGAGCCGCACTCTCTGCTCAGTGTTCTGCTCTGTGTGTGTGTGTCGCATTCTCTGCTCAGTGTTCCGCTCCGTGTGTGAGCCGCACTCTCTGCTCAGTGTTCCGCTCTGTGTGTGAGCCGCACTCTCTGTTCAGTGTTCCGCTTCGTGTGTGAGCCGCACTGTCTGCTCAGTGTTCCGATCCGTGTGTGAGCCGCACTCTCTACTCAGTGTTCCGCTCCGTGTGTGAGCCGCACTCTCTGCTCAGTGTTCCGCTCCGTGTGTGCGTCGCACTCTCTGCTCAGTGTTCCGCTCCGTGTTTGCGTCGCACTCTCTGCTCAGTGTTCCGCTCCGTGTGTGCGTCGCACTCTCTACTCAGTGTTCCGCTCCGTGTGTGAGTCGCGTTCTCTGTTCCGTGTGTGACCCGCACTCTCTGCTCAGTGTTCCGCTCCGTGTGTGAGCCGCACTCTCTGCTCAGTGTTCCGCTCTGTGTGTGAGCCGCACTCTCTGCTCAGTGTTCTGCTCTGTGTGTGAGACGCACTCTCTGCTCAGTGTTCCGCTCTGTGTGAACCGCACTCTCTGCTCAGTGTTCCGCTCCGTGTGTGCGTCGCACTCTCTGCTCAGTGTTCCGCTCCGTGTGTGAGTCGCGTTCTCTGTTCCGTGTGTGAGCCGCACTCTCTGCTCAGTGTTCTGCTCTGTGTGTGAGACGCACTCTCTGCTCAGTGTTCCGCTCTGTGTGAGCCGCACTCTCTGCTCAGTGTTCCGCTCTGTGTGTGAGCCGCATTCTCTGCTCAGTGTTCTGCTCTGTGTGTGAGACGCACTCTCTGCTCAGTGTTCCGCTCTGTGTGAGCCGCACTCTCTGCTCAGTGTTCCGTTCTGTGTGAATCGCACTCTCTGCTCAGTGTTCCGTTCCGTGTGAGAGCCGCACTCTCTGCTCAGTGTTCCGCTCCGTGTGTGCGTCGCACTCTCTGCTCAGTGTTCCGCTCCGTGTGTGCGTCGCACTCTCTGCTCAGTGTTCTGCTCTGTGTGTGTGTGTCGCACTCTCTGCTCAGTGTTCCGCACCGTGTGTGAGCCGCACTCTCTGTTCAGTGTTCCGCACCGTGTGTGAGCCGCACTCTCTGCTCAGTGTTCTGCTCTGCTCAGTATTCCGTTCCGTGTGTGATCCGCACTCTCTGCTCAGTGTTCCGCTCCGTGTGTGAGCCGCACTCTCTGCTCAGTGTTCCGCTCTGTGTGTGCGTCGCACTCTCTGCTCAGTGTTCCACTCTGTGTGTGAGCCGCACTCTCTGCTCAGTGTTCTGCTCTGCTCAGTATTCCGTTCCGTGTGTGATCCGCACTCTCTGCTCAGTGTTCCGCTCCGTGTGTGAGCCGCACTCTCTGCTCAGTGTTCCGCTCTGCTCAGTATTCCGTTCCGTGTGTGATCCGCACTCTCTGCTCAGTGTTCCGCTCTGTGTGTGCGTCGCACTCTCTGCTCAGTGTTCCGTTCCGTATCAGAGCCGCACTCTCTGCTCAGTGTTCCGCTCCGTGTGTGCGTCGCACTCTCTGCTCAGTGTTCCGCTCCGTGTGTGCGTCGCACTCTCTGCTCAGTGTTCTGCTCTGTGTGTGAGTGTCACAATCTCTGCTCAGTGTTCCGCTCTGTGTGTGAGCCGCACTCTCTGCTCAGTGTTCCGCTCCGTGTGTGCGTCGCACTCTCTGCTCAGTGTTCCGCTCCGTGTGTGAGCCGCACTCTCTGCTCAGTGCTCCATGTGTGAGTCGCGCTCTCTGTTCCGTGTGTGAGCCGCACTCTCTGCTCAGTGTTCCGCTCTGTGTGTGAGCCGCACTCTCTGCTCAGTGTTCCGCTCCGTTTGTGAGCCGCACTCTCTGCTCAGTGTTCCGCTCCGTGTGTGCGTCGCACTCTCTGCTCAGTGTTCCGCTCCGTGTGTGCGTCGCACTCTCTGCTCAGTGTTCCGCTCCGTGTGTGAGCCGCACTCTCTGCTCAGTGCTCCATGTGTGAGTCGCGCTCTCTGTTCCGTGTGTGAGCCGCACTCTCTGCTCAGTGTTCCGCTCTGTGTGTGAGTCGCACTCTCTGCTCAGTGTTCCGCTCCGTGTGTGAGCCGCACTCTCTGCTCATTGTTCCGCTCTGTGTGTGCGTCGCACTCTCTGCTCAGTGTTCCGCTCTGTGTGTGAGCTGCACTCTCTGCTCAGTGTTCTGCTCTGTGTGTGAGCCGCACTCTCTGCTCAGTTTTCCGCTCTGTGTGAGTCGCACTCTCTGCTCAGTGTTCCGTTCCGTGTGAGAGCCGCACTCTCTGCTCAGTTTTCCGCTTCGTGTGTGCGTCGCACTCTCTGCTCAGTGTTCCGCTCCGTGTATGCGTCGCACTCTCTGCTCAGTGTTCTGCTCTGTGTGTGTGAGCCGCACTCTCTGTTCAGTGTTCCGCTCTGTGTGTGAGTCACACTCTCTGCTCAGTGTTCCGCTCTGTGTGTGAGTCACACTCTCTGCTCAGTGTTCCGCTCTGTGTGTGAGTCACACTCTCTGCTCAGTGTTCCGCTCCGTGTGTGAGCCGCACTCTCTGTTCAGTGTTCCGCACCGTATGTGAGCCGCACTCTCTGCTCAGTTTTCCGCTCTGTGTGTGCGTCGCACTCTCTGCTCAGTGTTCCGCTCCGTGTGTGAGCCGCACTCTCTGCTCAGTGTTCCGCTCCGTGTGTGAGCCGCACTCTCTGCTCAGTGTTCTGCTCTGTGTGTGAGCCGCACTCTCTGCTCAGTGTTCCGCTCTGTGTGTTAGCCGCACTCTCTGCTCAGTGTTCCGCTCCGTGTGTGAGTCGCGATCTCTGTTCCGTGTGTGAGCCGCACTCTCTGCTCAGTGTTCCGCTCCGTGTGTGAGCCGCACTCTCTGCTCAGTGTTCCGCTCTGTGTGTGAGCCGCACTCTCTGCTCAGTGTTCCGCTCTGTGTGTAAGTCACACTCTCTGCTCAGTGTTCCGCTCCTTGTGAGAGCCGCACTCTCTGCTCAGTGTTCCGCTCCGTGTGTGCGTCGCACTCTCTGCTCAGTGTTCCGCTCCGTGTGTGAGTCGCGATCTCTGTTCCGTGTGTGCGTCGCACTCTCTGCTCAGTGTTCTGCTCTGTGTGAGAGCCGCACTCTCTGCTCAGTGTTCCGCTCCGTGTGTGCGTCGCACTCTCTGCTCAGTGTTCTGCTCCGTGTGTGCGTCGCACTCTCTGCTCAGTGTTCTGCTCCGTGTGTGCGTCGCACTCTCTGCTCAGTGTTCTGCTCTGTGTGTGTGTGTCGCACTCTCTACTCAGTGTTCCGGTCCGTGTGTGAGCCGCACTCTCTACTCAGTGTTCTGCTCCGTGTGTGAGCCGCACTCTCTGCTCAGTGTTCCGCTCCGTGTGTGAGCCGCACTCTCTGCTCAGTGTTCCGCTCCGTGTGTGAGCCGCACTCTCTGCTCAGTGTTCCGCTCCGTGTGTGAGCCGCACTCTCTGTTCAGTGTTCCGCACCATGTGTGAGCCGCACTCTCTGTTCAGTGTTCCGCACCGTGTGTGAGCCGCACTCTCTGCTCAGTGTTCCGCTCTGTGTGTGAGCCGCACTCTCTGTTCAGTGTTCCGCTCCGTGTGTGAGCCGCACTCTCTGCTCAGTGTTCCGCTCCGTGTGTGAGCCGCACTCTCTGCTCAGTGTTCCGCTCCGTGTGTGAGCCGCACTCTATGTTAATTTTTCCGCTCCGTGTGTGCGTCGCACTCTCTGCTCAGTGTTCCGCTCCGTGTGTGAGCCGCACTCTCTGTTCAGTGTTCCGCACCGTGTGTGAGCCGCACTCTCTGCTCAGTGTTCTGCTCCATGTGTGAGCCGCACTCTCTGCTCAGTGTTCCACTTTGTGTTTGTGCCGCACTCTCTGCTCAGTTTTCCGCTCTGTGTGTGAGCCGCACTCTCTGCTCGGTGTTCCGCTCTGTGTGTGAGCCGCACTCTCTGCTCAGTGTTCCGCTTTGTGTGCTCAGTGTTCGGTTTCGTGTGTGAGCCGCACTCTCTGCTCAGTGTTCCGCTCTGTGTGTGAGCCGCAATCTCTGCTCAGTGTTCCGTTCCGTGTGTGAGCCGCACTCTCTGCTCAGTGTTCCGCTCTGTGTGTGCGTCGCACTCTCTGCTCAGTGTTCTGCTCCGTGTGTGAGCCGCACTCTCTGCTCAGTGTTCCGCTCTGTGTGTCCGTCGCACTCTCTGTTCAGTGTTCCGCTCTGTGTGTGAGCCGCACTCTCTGCTCAGTTTTCCGCTCTGTGTGTGCGTCGCACTCTCTGCTCAGTGTTCCGCTCCGTGTGTGAGTCGCACTCTCTGCTCAGTGTTCCGCTCTGTGTGTCCGTCGCACTCTCTGTTCAGTGTTCCGCTCTATGTGTGAGCCGCACTCTCTGCTCATTGTTACGCTCTGTGTGTGAGCCGCACTCTCTGCTCAGTGTTCCGCTCCGTGTGTGAGTCGCACTCTCTGCTCAGTGTTCCGCTCCGTGTGTGATCCGCACTCTCTGTTCAGTGTTCCGCTCCGTGTGTGCGTCGCACTCTCTGCTCAGTGTTCCGCTCTGTGTGTGAGTCGCACTCTCTGCTCAGTGTTCCGCTCCGTGTGTGAGTCGCGATCTCTGTTCCGTGTGTGAGCCGCACTATCTGCTCAGTGTTCCGCTCTGTGTGTGAGCCGCACTCTCTGCTCAGTGTTCCGCTCTGCTCAGTGTTCCGCTCCGTGTGTGATCCGCACTCTCTGTTCAGTGTTCTGCTCCGTGTGTGAGTCGCGATCTCTGTTCCGTGTGTGAGCCGCACTATCTGCTCAGTGTTCCGCTCTGTGTGTGAGCCGCACTCTCTGCTCAGTGTTCCGCTCTGCTCAGTGTTCCGCTCCGTGTGTGATCCGCACTCTCTGTTCAGTGTTCCGCTCCGTGTGTGCGTCGCACTCTCTGCTCAGTGTTCCGCTCTGTGTGTGAGCCGCACTCTCTGCTCAGTGTTCCGCTCTGTGTGTGAGTCGCACTCTCTGCTCAGTGTTCCCCTCCGTGTGTGAGCCGCACTCTCTGTTCAGTGTTCCGCTCCGTGTGTGCGTCGCACTCTCTGCTCAGTGTTCCGCTCTGTGTGTGAGCCGCACTCTCTGCTCAGTGTTCCGCTCCGTGTGTGAGTCGCGATCTCTGTTCCGTGTGTGAGCCGCACTCTCTGCTCAGTGTTCCGCTCTGTGTGCTTCGCACTCTCTGCTCAGTGTTCCGTTCCGTGTGAGAGCCGCATTCTCTGCTCAGTGTTCCGCTCCGTGTGTGCGTCGCACTCTCTGCTCAGTGTTCCGCTCCGTGTGTGAGTCGCGATCTCTGTTCCGTGTGTGAGCCGCACTCTCTGCTCAGTGTTCCGCTCTGTGTGCTTCGCACTCTCTGCTCAGTGTTCCGTTCCGTGTGAGAGCCGCATTCTCTGCTCAGTGTTCCGCTCCGTGTGTGCGTCGCACTCTCTGCTCAGTGTTCCGCTCCGTGTGTGAGTCGCGATCTCTGTTCCGTGTGTGAGCCGCACTATCTGCTCAGTGTTCCGCTCTGTGTGTGAGCCGCACTCTCTGCTCAGTGTTCCGCTCTGTGTGTGAGTCGCACTCTCTGCTCAGTGTTCCCCTCCGTGTGTGAGCCGCACTCTCTGTTCAGTGTTCCGCTCCGTGTGTGCGTCGCACTCTCTGCTCAGTGTTCCGCTCTGTGTGTGAGCCGCACTCTCTGCTCAGTGTTCCGCTCCGTGTGTGAGTCGCGATCTCTGTTCCGTGTGTGAGCCGCACTCTCTGCTCAGTGTTCCGCTCTGTGTGCTTCGCACTCTCTGCTCAGTGTTCCGTTCCGTGTGAGAGCCGCATTCTCTGCTCAGTGTTCCGCTCCGTGTGTGCGTCGCACTCTCTGTTCCGTGTGTGAGCCGCACTATCTGCTCAGTGTTCCGCTCTGTGTGTGAGCCGCACTCTCTGCTCAGTGTTCCGCTCTGCTCAGTGTTCCGCTCCGTGTGTGATCCGCACTCTCTGTTCAGTGTTCCGCTCCGTGTGTGCGTCGCACTCTCTGCTCAGTGTTCCGCTCTGTGTGTGAGCCGCACTCTCTGCTCAGTGTTCCGCTCTGTGTGTGAGTCGCACTCTCTGCTCAGTGTTCCCCTCCGTGTGTGAGCCGCACTCTCTGTTCAGTGTTCCGCTCTGTGTGTGAGTCACACTCTCTGCTCAGTGTTCCGCTCTGTGTGTGAGTCACACTCTCTGCTCAGTGTTCCGCTCTGTGTGTGAGTCACACTCTCTGCTCAGTGTTCCGCTCCGTGTGTGAGCCGCACTCTCTGTTCAGTGTTCCGCACCGTATGTGAGCCGCACTCTCTGCTCAGTTTTCCGCTCTGTGTGTGCGTCGCACTCTCTGCTCAGTGTTCCGCTCCGTGTGTGAGCCGCACTCTCTGCTCAGTGTTCCGCTCCGTGTGTGAGCCGCACTCTCTGCTCAGTGTTCTGCTCTGTGTGTGAGCCGCACTCTCTGCTCAGTGTTCCGCTCTGTGTGTTAGCCGCACTCTCTGCTCAGTGTTCCGCTCCGTGTGTGAGTCGCGATCTCTGTTCCGTGTGTGAGCCGCACTCTCTGCTCAGTGTTCCGCTCCGTGTGTGAGCCGCACTCTCTGCTCAGTGTTCCGCTCTGTGTGTGAGCCGCACTCTCTGCTCAGTGTTCCGCTCTGTGTGTAAGTCACACTCTCTGCTCAGTGTTCCGCTCCTTGTGAGAGCCGCACTCTCTGCTCAGTGTTCCGCTCCGTGTGTGCGTCGCACTCTCTGCTCAGTGTTCCGCTCTGTGTGTGAGCCGCACTCTCTGCTCAGTGTTCCGCTCTGTGTGTAAGTCACACTCTCTGCTCAGTGTTCCGCTCCGTGTGTGAGCCGCACTCTCTGCTCAGTGTTCCGCTCCGTGTGTGAGCCGCACTCTCTGCTCAGTGTTCCGCTCCGTGTGTGAGCCGCACTCTCTGTTCAGTGTTCCGCACCATGTGTGAGCCGCACTCTCTGTTCAGTGTTCCGCACCGTGTGTGAGCCGCACTCTCTGCTCAGTGTTCCGCTCTGTGTGTGAGCCGCACTCTCTGTTCAGTGTTCCGCTCCGTGTGTGAGCCGCACTCTCTGCTCAGTGTTCCGCTCCGTGTGTGAGCCGCACTCTCTGCTCAGTGTTCCGCTCCGTGTGTGAGCCGCACTCTATGTTCAGTGTTCCGCTCCGTGTGTGCGTCGCACTCTCTGCTCAGTGTTCCGCTCCGTGTGTGAGCCGCACTCTCTGTTCAGTGTTCCGCACCGTGTGTGAGCCGCACTCTCTGCTCAGTGTTCTGCTCCATGTGTGAGCCGCACTCTCTGCTCAGTGTTCCACTTTGTGTTTGTGCCGCACTCTCTGCTCAGTTTTCCGCTCTGTGTGTGAGCCGCACTCTCTGCTCGGTGTTCCGCTCTGTGTGTGAGCCGCACTCTCTGCTCAGTGTTCCGCTTTGTGTGCTCAGTGTTCGGTTTCGTGTGTGAGCCGCACTCTCTGCTCAGTGTTCCGCTCTGTGTGTGAGCCGCAATCTCTGCTCAGTGTTCCGTTCCGTGTGTGAGCCGCACTCTCTGCTCAGTGTTCCGCTCTGTGTGTGCGTCGCACTCTCTGCTCAGTGTTCCGCTCCGTGTGTGAGCCGCACTCTCTGCTCAGTGTTCCGCTCTGTGTGTCCGTCGCACTCTCTGTTCAGTGTTCCGCTCTGTGTGTGAGCCGCACTCTCTGCTCAGTTTTCCGCTCTGTGTGTGCGTCGCACTCTCTGCTCAGTGTTCCGCTCCGTGTGTGAGTCGCACTCTCTGCTCAGTGTTCCGCTCTGTGTGTCCGTCGCACTCTCTGTTCAGTGTTCCGCTCTATGTGTGAGCCGCACTCTCTGCTCATTGTTACGCTCTGTGTGTGAGCCGCACTCTCTGCTCAGTGTTCCGCTCCGTGTGTGAGTCGCACTCTCTGCTCAGTGTTCCGCTCCGTGTGTGATCCGCACTCTCTGTTCAGTGTTCCGCTCCGTGTGTGCGTCGCACTCTCTGCTCAGTGTTCCGCTCTGTGTGTGAGTCGCACTCTCTGCTCAGTGTTCCGCTCCGTGTGTGAGTCGCGATCTCTGTTCCGTGTGTGAGCCGCACTATCTGCTCAGTGTTCCGCTCTGTGTGTGAGCCGCACTCTCTGCTCAGTGTTCCGCTCTGCTCAGTGTTCCGCTCCGTGTGTGATCCGCACTCTCTGTTCAGTGTTCTGCTCCGTGTGTGAGTCGCGATCTCTGTTCCGTGTGTGAGCCGCACTATCTGCTCAGTGTTCCGCTCTGTGTGTGAGCCGCACTCTCTGCTCAGTGTTCCGCTCTGCTCAGTGTTCCGCTCCGTGTGTGATCCGCACTCTCTGTTCAGTGTTCCGCTCCGTGTGTGCGTCGCACTCTCTGCTCAGTGTTCCGCTCTGTGTGTGAGCCGCACTCTCTGCTCAGTGTTCCGCTCTGTGTGTGAGTCGCACTCTCTGCTCAGTGTTCCCCTCCGTGTGTGAGCCGCACTCTCTGTTCAGTGTTCCGCTCCGTGTGTGCGTCGCACTCTCTGCTCAGTGTTCCGCTCTGTGTGTGAGCCGCACTCTCTGCTCAGTGTTCCGCTCCGTGTGTGAGTCGCGATCTCTGTTCCGTGTGTGAGCCGCACTCTCTGCTCAGTGTTCCGCTCTGTGTGCTTCGCACTCTCTGCTCAGTGTTCCGTTCCGTGTGAGAGCCGCATTCTCTGCTCAGTGTTCCGCTCCGTGTGTGCGTCGCACTCTCTGCTCAGTGTTCCGCTCCGTGTGTGAGTCGCGATCTCTGTTCCGTGTGTGAGCCGCACTCTCTGCTCAGTGTTCCGCTCTGTGTGCTTCGCACTCTCTGCTCAGTGTTCCGTTCCGTGTGAGAGCCGCATTCTCTGCTCAGTGTTCCGCTCCGTGTGTGCGTCGCACTCTCTGCTCAGTGTTCCGCTCCGTGTGTGAGTCGCGATCTCTGTTCCGTGTGTGAGCCGCACTATCTGCTCAGTGTTCCGCTCTGTGTGTGAGCCGCACTCTCTGCTCAGTGTTCCGCTCTGTGTGTGAGTCGCACTCTCTGCTCAGTGTTCCCCTCCGTGTGTGAGCCGCACTCTCTGTTCAGTGTTCCGCTCCGTGTGTGCGTCGCACTCTCTGCTCAGTGTTCCGCTCTGTGTGTGAGCCGCACTCTCTGCTCAGTGTTCCGCTCCGTGTGTGAGTCGCGATCTCTGTTCCGTGTGTGAGCCGCACTCTCTGCTCAGTGTTCCGCTCTGTGTGCTTCGCACTCTCTGCTCAGTGTTCCGTTCCGTGTGAGAGCCGCATTCTCTGCTCAGTGTTCCGCTCCGTGTGTGCGTCGCACTCTCTGTTCCGTGTGTGAGCCGCACTATCTGCTCAGTGTTCCGCTCTGTGTGTGAGCCGCACTCTCTGCTCAGTGTTCCGCTCTGCTCAGTGTTCCGCTCCGTGTGTGATCCGCACTCTCTGTTCAGTGTTCCCCTCCGTGTGTGCGTCGCACTCTCTGCTCAGTGTTCCGCTCTGTGTGTGAGCCGCACTCTCTGCTCAGTGTTCCGCTCTGTGTGTGAGTCGCACTCTCTGCTCAGTGTTCCCCTCCGTGTGTGAGCCGCACTCTCTGTTCAGTGTTCCGCTCCGTGTGTGCGTCGCACTCTCTGCTCAGTGTTCCGCTCTGTGTGTGAGCCGCACTCTCTGCTCAGTGTTCCGCTCCGTGTGTGAGTCGCGATCTCTGTTCCGTGTGTGAGCCGCACTCTCTGCTCAGTGTTCCGCTCTGTGTGCTTCGCACTCTCTGCTCAGTGTTCCGTTCCGTGTGAGAGCCGCATTCTCTGCTCAGTGTTCCGCTCCGTGTGTGCGTCGCACTCTCTGCTCAGTGTTCCGCTCCGTGTGTGAGTCGCGATCTCTGTTCCGTGTGTGAGCCGCACTCTCTGCTCAGTGTTCCGCTCTGTGTGCTTCGCACTCTCTGCTCAGTGTTCCGTTCTGTGTGTGCGTCACAATCTCTGCTCAGTGTTCCGCTCTGTGTGTGAGCCGCACTCTCTGCTCAGTGTTCCGCTCTGTGTGTGTCGCACTCTCTGCTCAGTGTTCCGTTCCGTGTGTGCGTCGCACTCTCTGCTCAGTGTTCCGCTCCGTGTCTGAGCCGCACTCTCTGCTCAGTTTTCCGCTCCGTGTGTGAGCCGCACTCTCTGCTCAGTGTTCCGCTTCGTGTGTGTGCCGCACTCTCTGCTCAGTTTTCCGCTCTGTGTGTGAGCCGCACTCTCTGCTCGGTGTTCCGCTCTGTGTGTGAGCCGCACTCTCTGCTCAGTGTTCCGCTCTGTGTGCTCAGTGTTCCGTTTTGTGTGTGAGCCGCACTCTCTGCTCAGTGTTCCGTTCCGTGTGTGAGCCGCACTCTCTGCTCAGTGTTCTGCTCTGTGTGTGAGCCGCACTCTCTGTTCAGTGTTCCGCACCGTGTGTGAGCCGCACTCTCTGCTCAGTGTTCCGCTCTGTGTGTGAGCCGCACTCTCTGCTCAGTGTTCCGCTCCGTGTGTGATCCGCACTCTCTGCTCAGTGTTCGGCTCTGTGTGTGAGCCGCACTCTCTGCTCAGTGTTCCGCTCCGTGTGTGAGCCGCACTCTCTGCTCAGTGTTCCGCTCCGTGTGTGCGTCGCACTCTCTGCTCAGTGTTCCGCTCTGTGTGAGCCAAACTCTCTGCTCAGTGTTCCGCTCCGTGTGTGATCCGCACTCTCTGCTCACTGTTCTGCTCTGTGTGTGAGCCGCACTCTCTGCTCAGTGTTCCGCTCCGTGTGTGAGCCGCACTCTCTGCTCAGTGTTCCGCTCCGTGTGTGCGTCGCACTCTCTGCTCAGTGTTCCGCTCCGTGTGTGAGCCGCACTCTCTGCTCAGTGTTCCGCTCCGTGTGTGAGCCGCACTCTCTGCTCAGTGTTCCGCTTTGTGTGAGCCGCACTCTCTGCTCAGTGTTCCGCTCCGTGTGTGCGTCGCACTCTCTGCTCAGTGTTCCGCTCCGTGTGTGAGTCGCGTTCTCTGTTCCGTGTGTGAGCCGCACTCTCTGCTCAGTGTTCCGCTCCGTGTGTGAGCCGCACTCTCTGCTCAGTGTTCCGCTCTGTGTGTGAGCCGCACTCTCTGCTCAGTGTTCTGCTCTGTGTGTGAGCCGCACTCTCTGTTCAGTGTTCCGCACCGTGTGTGAGCCGCACTCTCTGCTCAGTGTTCCGCTCTGTGTGTGTCGCACTCTCTGCTCAGTGTTCCGTTCCGTGTGTGCGTCGCACTCTCTGCTCAGTGTTCCGCTCCGTGTCTGAGCCGCACTCTCTGCTCAGTTTTCCGCTCCGTGTGTGAGCCGCACTCTCTGCTCAGTGTTCCGCTTCGTGTGTGTGCCGCACTCTCTGCTCAGTTTTCCGCTCTGTGTGTGAGCCGCACTCTCTGCTCGGTGTTCCGCTCTGTGTGTGAGCCGCACTCTCTGCTCAGTGTTCCGCTCTGTGTGCTCAGTGTTCCGTTTTGTGTGTGAGCCGCACTCTCTGCTCAGTGTTCCGTTCCGTGTGTGAGCCGCACTCTCTGCTCAGTGTTCTGCTCTGTGTGTGAGCCGCACTCTCTGTTCAGTGTTCCGCACCGTGTGTGAGCCGCACTCTCTGCTCAGTGTTCCGCTCTGTGTGTGAGCCGCACTCTCTGCTCAGTGTTCCGCTCCGTGTGTGATCCGCACTCTCTGCTCAGTGTTCGGCTCTGTGTGTGAGCCGCACTCTCTGCTCAGTGTTCCGCTCCGTGTGTGAGCCGCACTCTCTGCTCAGTGTTCCGCTCCGTGTGTGCGTCGCACTCTCTGCTCAGTGTTCCGCTCTGTGTGAGCCAAACTCTCTGCTCAGTGTTCCGCTCCGTGTGTGATCCGCACTCTCTGCTCACTGTTCTGCTCTGTGTGTGAGCCGCACTCTCTGCTCAGTGTTCCGCTCCGTGTGTGAGCCGCACTCTCTGCTCAGTGTTCCGCTCCGTGTGTGCGTCGCACTCTCTGCTCAGTGTTCCGCTCCGTGTGTGAGCCGCACTCTCTGCTCAGTGTTCCGCTCCGTGTGTGAGCCGCACTCTCTGCTCAGTGTTCCGCTCTGTGTGAGCCGCACTCTCTGCTCAGTGTTCCGCTCCGTGTGTGCGTCGCACTCTCTGCTCAGTGTTCCGCTCCGTGTGTGAGTCGCGTTCTCTGTTCCGTGTGTGAGCCGCACTCTCTGCTCAGTGTTCCGCTCCGTGTGTGAGCCGCACTCTCTGCTCAGTGTTCCGCTCTGTGTGTGAGCCGCACTCTCTGCTCAGTGTTCTGCTCTGTGTGTGAGCCGCACTCTCTGCTCAGTGTTCCGCTCTGTGTGAGCCGCACTCTCTGCTCAGTGTTCTGCTCTGTGTGTGAGCCGCACTCTCTGCTCAGTGTTCTGCTCTGTGTGTGAGCCGCACTCTCTGCTCAGTGTTCCGCTCTGTGTGTGAGCCGCACTCTCTGCTCAGTGTTCCGCTCTGTGTGAGCCGCACTCTCTGCTCAGTGTTCCGTTCCGTGTGAGAGCCGCACTCTCTGCTCAGTGTTCCGCTCCGTGTGTGCGTCGCACTCTCTGCTCAGTGTTCTGCTCTGTGTGTGTGTCGCACTCTCTGCTTAGTGTTCCGTTCTGTGTGTGCGTCACAATCTCTGCTCAGTGTTCCACTCCGTGTGTGAGCCGAACTCTCTGTTCAGTGTTCTGCTCCGTGTGTGCGTCGCACTCTCTGCTCAGTGTTCCGCTCTGTGTGTGTGTCGCACTCTCTGCTCAGTGTTCCACTCCGTGTGTGAGCCGCACTCTCTGCTCAGTGTTCCGCTCCGTGTGTGAGCCGCACTCTCTGCTCAGTGTTCCGTTCTGTGTGTGCGTCACAATCTCTGCTCAGTGTTCCGCTCTGTGTGTGAGCCGCACTCTCTGCTCAGTGTTCCACTCCGTGTGTGAGCCGCACTCTCTGCTCAGTGTTCCGCTCTGTGTGTGAGCCGCACTTTCTGCTCAGTGTTCCGCTCTGTGTGTGAGTCACACTCTCTGCTCAGTGTTCCGCTCGGTGTGTGAGCCGCACTCTCTGCTCAGTGTTCCGCTCTGTGTGTGAGCCGCACTCTTTGCTCAGTGTTCCGTTCCGTGTGTGAGCCGCACTCTCTGTTCAGTGTTCCGCTCCGTGTCTGAGCCGCACTCTCTGCTCGGTGTTCCGCTCCGTTTGTGTGAGCCGCACTCTCTGCTCAGTGTTCTGCTCTGTGTGTGTGTGTCGCACTCTCTGCTCAGTGTTCCGCTCCGTGTGTGAGCCGCACTCTCTGCTCAGTGTTCCGCTCTGTGTGTGAGCCACACTCTCTGTTCAGTGTTCCGCTCCGTGTGTGCGTCGCACTCTCTGCTCAGTGTTCCGTTCCGTGTGAGAGCTGCATTCTCTGCTCAGTGTTCCGCTCCGTGTGTGAGTCGCGTTCTCTGTTCCGTGTGTGAGCCGCACTCTCTGCTCAGTGTTCCGCTCCGTGTGTGAGCCGCACTCTCTGCTCAGTGTTCCGCTCTGTGTGTGAGCCGCACTCTCTGCTCAGTGTTCCGCTCTGTGTGAGCCGCACTCTCTGCTCAGTGTTCCGTTCCGTGTGAGAGCCGCACTCTCTGCTCAGTGTTCCGCTCCGTGTGTGCGTCGCACTCTCTGCTCAGTGTTCCGCTCTGTGTGTGAGCCGCACTCTCTGCTCAGTGTTCCGCTCTGTGTGTGAGTCACACTCTCTGCTCAGTGTTCCGCTCCGTGTGTGAGCCGCACTCTCTGTTCAGTGTTCCGCTCCGTGTGTGCGTCGCACTCTCTGCTCAGTGTTCTGCTCTGTGTGTGAGCCGCACTCTCTGCTCAGTGTTCTGCTCTGTGTGTGAGCCGCACTCTCTGTTCAGTGTTCCGCTCTGTGTGTGAGCCGCACTCTCTGCTCAGTGTTCTGCTCTGTGTGAGCCGCACTCTCTGCTCAGTGTTCTGCTCTGTGTGTGAGCCGCACTCTCTGTTCAGTGTTCCGCTCTGTGTGTGAGCCGCACTCTCTGCTCAGTGTTCTGCTCTGTGTGTGAGCCGCACTCTCTGCTCAGTGTTCTGCTCTGTGTGAGCCGCACTCTCTGCTCAGTGTTCTGCTCTGTGTGTGAGCCACACTCTCTGTTCAGTGTTCCGCTCCGTGTGTGAGCCGCACTCTCTGCTCAGTGTTCCGCTCCGTGTGTGAGCCGCACTCTCTGCTCAGTGTTCTGCTCTGTGTGTGAGCCGCACTCTCTGTTCAGTGTTCCGCTCCGTGTGTGCGTCGCACTCTCTGCTCAGTGTTCTGCTCTGTGTGTGTGTGTCGCACTCTCTGCTCAGTGTTCCGGTCCGTGTGTGCGTCGCACTCTCTGCTCAGTGTTCTGCTCTGTGTGTGTGAGCCGCACTCTCTGCTCAGTGTTCCGCTCTGTGTGTGTCGCACTCTCTGCTCAGTGTTCCGCTCTGTGTGTGAGTCACACTCTCTGCTCAGTGTTCCGCTCCGTGTGTGCGTCGCACTCTCTGCTCAGTGTTCCGCTCTGTGTGTGAGCCGCACTCTCTGCTCAGTGTTCTGCTCTGTGTGAGCCGCACTGTCTGCTCAGTGTTCCGCTCTGTGTGTGTCGCACTCTCTGCTCAGTGTTCCGTTCCGTGTGAGAGCCGCACTCTCTGCTCAGTGTTCCGCTCCTTGTGTGCGTCGCACTCTCTGCTCAGTGTTCCGCTCCGTGTGTGCGTCGCACTCTCTGCTCAGTGTTCCGCTCCGTGTGTGAGCCGCACTCTCTGCTCAGTGTTCCGTTCTGTGTGTGCGTCACAATCTCTGCTCAGTGTTCCGCTCTGTGTGTGCTTCGCACTCTCTGCTCAGTGTTCCGCTCTGTGTGTGTGTCGCACTCTCTGCTCAGTGTTCCACTCCGTGTGTGAGCCGCACTCTCTGCTCAGTGTTCCGCTCTGTGTGTGTCGCACTCTCTGCTCAGTGTTCCGCTCTGTGTGTGTCGCACTCTCTGCTCAGTGTTCCACTCCGTGTGTGAGCCGCACTCTCTGCTCAGTGTTCCGCTCTGTGTGTGAGCCGCACTCTCTGCTCAGTGTTCCGCTCTGTGTGAGTCACACTCTCTGCTCAGTGTTCCGCTCCGTGTGTGAGCCGCACTCTCTGTTCAGTGTTCCGCTCCGTGTGTGCGTCGCACTCTCTGCTCAGTGTTCTGCTCTGTGTGTGAGCCGCACTCTCTGCTCAGTGTTCTGCTCTGTGTGTGAGCCGCACTCTCTGTTCAGTGTTCCGCTCTGTGTGTGAGCCGCACTCTCTGCTCAGTGTTCTGCTCTGTGTGAGCCGCACTGTCTGCTCAGTGTTCTGCTCTGTGTGAGCCGCACTGTCTGCTCAGTGTTCTGCTCTGTGTGTGAGCCGCACTCTCTGCTCAGTGTTCTGCTCTGTGTGAGCCGCACTCTCTGCTCAGTGTTCTGCTCTGTGTGTGAGCCGCACTCTCTGCTCAGTGTTCTGCTCTGTGTGAGCCGCACTGTCTGCTCAGTGTTCTGCTCTGTGTGTGAGCCGCACTCTCTGCTCAGTGTTCTGCTCATTGTGTCGCACTCTCTGCTCAGTGTTCCGCTCTGTGTGTGTCGCACTCTCTGCTCAGTGTTCCGTTCCGTGTGTGTCGCACTCTCTGCTCAGTGTTCCGCTCCTTGTGTGCGTCGCACTCTCTGCTCAGTGTTCCGCTCCGTGTGTGCGTCGCACTCTCTGCTCAGTGTTCTGCTCTGTGTGTGTGTGTCGCACTCTCTGCTCAGTGTTCCGCTCTGTGTGTGTGTCGCACTCTCTGCTCAGTGTTCCGCTCCGTGTGTGAGCCGCACTCTCTGCTCAGTGTTCCGCTCCGTGTGTGAGCCGCACTCTCTGCTCAGTGTTCCGCTCTGTGTGTGTCGCACTCTCTGCTCAGTGTTCCGCTCCGTGTGTGAGCCGCACTCTCTGCTCAGTGTTCCGCTCTGTGTGTGTGTCGCACTCTCTGCTCAGTGTTCCGCTCCGTGTGTGAGCCGCACTCTCTGCTCAGTGTTCCGCTCTGTGTGTGAGCCACACTCTCTGTTCAGTGTTCCGCTCCGTGTGTGAGCCGCACTCTCTGCTCAGTGTTCTGCTCTGTGTGTGAGCCGCACTCTCTGTTCAGTGTTCCGCTCCGTGTGTGCGTCGCACTCTCTGCTCAGTGTTCTGCTCTGTGTGTGTGTGTCGCACTCTCTGCTCAGTGTTCCGGTCCGTGTGTGCGTCGCACTCTCTGCTCAGTGTTCTGCTCTGTGTGTGTGAGCCGCACTCTCTGCTCAGTGTTCCGCTCTGTGTGTGTCGCACTCTCTGCTCAGTATTCCGCTCTGTGTGTGAGTCACACTCTCTGCTCAGTGTTCCGCTCCGTGTGTGCGTCGCACTCTCTGCTCAGTGTTCCGCTCTGTGTGTGAGCCGCACTCTCTGCTCAGTGTTCTGCTCTGTGTGAGCCGCACTGTCTGCTCAGTGTTCCGCTCTGTGTGTGTCGCACTCTCTGCTCAGTGTTCCGTTCCGTGTGAGAGCCGCACTCTCTGCTCAGTGTTCCGCTCCTTGTGTGCGTCGCACTCTCTGCTCAGTGTTCCGCTCCGTGTGTGCGTCGCACTCTCTGCTCAGTGTTCCGCTCCGTGTGTGAGCCGCACTCTCTGCTCAGTGTTCCGTTCTGTGTGTGCGTCACAATCTCTGCTCAGTGTTCCGCTCTGTGTGTGCTTCGCACTCTCTGCTCAGTGTTCCGCTCTGTGTGTGTGTCGCACTCTCTGCTCAGTGTTCCACTCCGTGTGTGAGCCGCACTCTCTGCTCAGTGTTCCGCTCTGTGTGTGTCGCACTCTCTGCTCAGTGTTCCGCTCTGTGTGTGTCGCACTCTCTGCTCAGTGTTCCACTCCGTGTGTGAGCCGCACTCTCTGCTCAGTGTTCCGCTCTGTGTGTGAGCCGCACTCTCTGCTCAGTGTTCCGCTCTGTGTGAGTCACACTCTCTGCTCAGTGTTCCGCTCCGTGTGTGAGCCGCACTCTCTGTTCAGTGTTCCGCTCCGTGTGTGCGTCGCACTCTCTGCTCAGTGTTCTGCTCTGTGTGTGAGCCGCACTCTCTGCTCAGTGTTCTGCTCTGTGTGTGAGCCGCACTCTCTGTTCAGTGTTCCGCTCTGTGTGTGAGCCGCACTCTCTGCTCAGTGTTCTGCTCTGTGTGAGCCGCACTGTCTGCTCAGTGTTCTGCTCTGTGTGAGCCGCACTGTCTGCTCAGTGTTCTGCTCTGTGTGTGAGCCGCACTCTCTGCTCAGTGTTCTGCTCTGTGTGAGCCGCACTCTCTGCTCAGTGTTCTGCTCTGTGTGTGAGCCGCACTCTCTGCTCAGTGTTCTGCTCTGTGTGAGCCGCACTGTCTGCTCAGTGTTCTGCTCTGTGTGTGAGCCGCACTCTCTGCTCAGTGTTCTGCTCATTGTGTGTCGCACTCTCTGCTCAGTGTTCCGCTCTGTGTGTGTCGCACTCTCTGCTCAGTGTTCCGTTCCGTGTGAGAGCCGCACTCTCTGCTCAGTGTTCCGCTCCTTGTGTGCGTCGCACTCTCTGCTCAGTGTTCCGCTCCGTGTGTGCGTCGCACTCTCTGCTCAGTGTTCCGCTCTGTGTGTGAGCCGCACTCTCTGCTCAGTGTTCCGCTCTGTGTGTGAGCCGCACTCTCTGCTCAGTGTTCTGCTCTGTGTGAGCCGCACTGTCTGCTCAGTGTTCCGTTCCGTGTGTGTCGCACTCTCTGCTCAGTGTTCCGATCCGTGTGTGAGCCGCACTCTCTACTCAGTGTTCCGCTCCGTGTGTGAGCCGCACTCTCTGCTCAGTATTCCGTTCCGTGTGAGAGCCGCATTCTCTGCTCAGTGTTCCGCTCCGTGTCTGAGCCGCACTCTCTGCTCAGTGTTCCGCTCTGTGTGTGTCGCACTCTCTGCTCAGTGTTCCGTTCCGTGTGAGAGCCGCATTCTCTGCTCAGTGTTCCGCTCCGTGTGTGCATCGCACTCTCTGCTCAGTGTTCCGCTCCGTGTGTGCGTCGCACTCTCTGTTCAGTGTTCCGCTCCGTGTGTGCGTCGCACTCTCTGCTCAGTGTTCTGCTCTGTGTGTGAGCCGCACTCTCTGCTCAGTGTTCTGCTCTGTGTGTGAGCCGCACTCTCTGTTCAGTGTTCCGCTCTGTGTGTGAGCCGCACTCTCTGCTCAGTGTTCTGCTCTGTGTGAGCCGCACTGTCTGCTCAGTGTTCTGCTCTGTGTGAGCCGCACTGTCTGCTCAGTGTTCTGCTCTGTGTGTGAGCCGCACTCTCTGCTCAGTGTTCTGCTCTGTGTGAGCCGCACTCTCTGCTCAGTGTTCTGCTCTGTGTGTGAGCCGCACTCTCTGCTCAGTGTTCTGCTCTGTGTGAGCCGCACTGTCTGCTCAGTGTTCTGCTCTGTGTGTGAGCCGCACTCTCTGCTCAGTGTTCTGCTCATTGTGTGTCGCACTCTCTGCTCAGTGTTCCGCTCTGTGTGTGTCGCACTCTCTGCTCAGTGTTCCGTTCCGTGTGAGAGCCGCACTCTCTGCTCAGTGTTCCGCTCCTTGTGTGCGTCGCACTCTCTGCTCAGTGTTCCGCTCCGTGTGTGCGTCGCACTCTCTGCTCAGTGTTCCGCTCTGTGTGTGAGCCGCACTCTCTGCTCAGTGTTCCGCTCTGTGTGTGAGCCGCACTCTCTGCTCAGTGTTCTGCTCTGTGTGAGCCGCACTGTCTGCTCAGTGTTCCGTTCCGTGTGTGTCGCACTCTCTGCTCAGTGTTCCGATCCGTGTGTGAGCCGCACTCTCTACTCAGTGTTCCGCTCCGTGTGTGAGCCGCACTCTCTGCTCAGTATTCCGTTCCGTGTGAGAGCCGCATTCTCTGCTCAGTGTTCCGCTCCGTGTCTGAGCCGCACTCTCTGCTCAGTGTTCCGCTCTGTGTGTGTCGCACTCTCTGCTCAGTGTTCCGTTCCGTGTGAGAGCCGCATTCTCTGCTCAGTGTTCCGCTCCGTGTGTGCATCGCACTCTCTGCTCAGTGTTCCGCTCCGTGTGTGAGCCGCACTCTCTGCTCAGTGTTCCGCTCCGTGTGTGCATCGCACTCTCTGCTCAGTGTTCCGCTCCGTGTGTGAGCCGCACTCTCTGCTCAGTGTTCCGCTCCGTGTGTGCGTCGCACTCTCTGCTCAGTGTTCCGCTCCGTGTGTGCGTTGCACTCTCTGCTCAGTGTTCCGCTCCGTGTGTGCGTCGCACTCTCTGCTCAGTGTTCCGCTCCGTGTGTGCGTCGCACTCTCTGCTCAGTGTTCCGCTCTGTGTGTGTGTGTCGCACTCTCTGCTCAGTGTTCCGCTCTGTGTGTGTGTCGCACTCTCTGCTCAGTGTTCCGCTCCGTGTGTGAGCCGCACTCTCTGCTCAGTGTTCCGCTCTGTGTGTGAGCCGCACTCTCTGCTCAGTGTTCCGCTCTGTGTGTGTGTCGCACTCTCTTCTCAGTGTTCCGCTCCGTGTGTGAGCCGCACTCTCTGCTCAGTGTTCCGCTCCGTGTGTGAGCCGCACTCTCTGCTCAGTGTTCCGTTCCGTGTGAGAGCCGCACTCTCTGCTCAGTGTTCCGCTCCTTGTGTGCGTCGCACTCTCTGCTCAGTGTTCCGCTCCTTGTGTGCGTCGCACTCTCTGCTCAGTGTTCCGCTCCGTGTGTGCGTCGCACTCTCTGCTCAGTGTTCCGCTCTGTGTGTGAGCCGCACTCTCTGCTCAGTGTTCCGCTCTGTGTGTGAGCCGCACTCTCTGCTCAGTGTTCTGCTCTGTGTGAGCCGCACTGTCTGCTCAGTGTTCCGTTCCGTGTGTGTCGCACTCTCTGCTCAGTGTTCCGCTCCTTGTGTGCGTCGCACTCTCTGCTCAGTGTTCCGCTCCGTGTGTGCGTCGCACTCTCTGCTCAGTGTTCTGCTCTGTGTGTGTGTGTCGCACTCTCTGCTCAGTGTTCCGCTCTGTGTGTGTGTCGCACTCTCTGCTCAGTGTTCCGCTCCGTGTGTGAGCCGCACTCTCTGCTCAGTGTTCCGCTCCGTGTGTGAGCCGCACTCTCTGCTCAGTGTTCCGCTCCGTGTGTGAGCCGCACTCTCTGCTCAGTGTTCCGCTCCGTGTGTGAGCCGCACTCTCTGCTCAGTGTTCTGCTCTGTGTGTGTGTGTCGCACTCTCTGCTCAGTGTTCCGCTCCGTGTGTGAGCCGCACTCTCTGCTCAGTGTTCCGCTTCGTGTGTGTGCCGCACTCTCTGCTCAGTTTTCCGCTCTGTGTGTGAGCCGCACTCTCTGCTCGGTGTTCCGCTCCGTGTGTGAGCCGCACTCTCTGCTCAGTGTTCTGCTCTGTGTGTGAGCCGCACTCTCTGCTCAGTGTTCCGCTCCGTGTGTGAGCCGCACTCTCTGCTCAGTGTTCCGCTCCGTGTGTGCGTCGCACTCTCTGCTCAGTGTTCCGCTCCGTGTGTGCGTCGCACTCTCTGCTCAGTGTTCTGCTCTGTGTGTGTGTGTCGCACTCTCTGCTCAGTGTTCCGCTCTGTGTGTGAGCCGCACTCTCTGTTCAGTGTTCTGCTCCGTGTGTGCGTGTCGCACTCTCTGCTCAGTGTTCCGCTCCGTGTGTGAGCCGCACTCTCTGCTCAGTGTTCCGCTCCGTGTTTGCATCGCACTCTCTGCTCAGTGTTCCGCTCCGTGTGTGAGCCGCACTCTCTGCTCTGTGTTCCGCTCCGTGTGTGCGTCGCACTCTCTGCTCAGTGTTCCGCTCCGTGTGTGAGCCGCACTCTCTGCTCAGTGTTCCGCTTCGTGTGTGCGTCGCACTCTCTTCTCAGTGTTCCGCTCCGTGTGTGCATCGCACTCTCTGCTCAGTGTTCCGCTCTGTGTGTGCGTCGCACTCTCTGCTCAGTGTTAAGCCCTGTGTGTGCTTCGCACTCTCTGCTCAGTGTTCCGCTCTGTGTGTGTGTCGCACTCTCTGCTCAGTGTTAAGCCCTGTGTGTGCTTCGCACTCTCTGCTCAGTGTTCCGCTCCGTGTGTGCGTCGCACTCTCTGCTCAGTGTTCCGCTCTGTGTGTGCGTCGCACTCTCTGCTCAGTGTTAAGCCCTGTGTGTGCTTCGCACTCTCTGCTCAGTGTTCCGCTCTGTGTGTGTGTCGCACTCTCTGCTCAGTGTTCCGCTCCGTGTGTGAGCCGCACTCTCTGCTCAGTGTTCCGCTCCGTGTGTGAGCCGCACTCTCTGCTCAGTGTTCCGCTCCGTGTGTGTGTCGCACTCTCTGCTCAGTGTTCCGCTCCGTGTGTGAGCCGCACTCTCTGCTCAGTGTTCCGCTCCGTGTGTGAGCCGCACTCTCTGCTCAGTGTTCCGCTCCGTGTGTGTGTCGCACTCTCTGCTCAGTGTTCCGCTCCGTGTGTGAGCCGCACTCTCTGCTCAGTGTTCCGCTCCGTGTGTGAGCCGCACTCTTTGCTCAGTGTTCCGCTCTGTGTGTGAGTCGCACTCTCTGCTCAGTGTTCTGCTCTGTGTGAGTCGCACTCTCTGCTCAGTGTTCCGCTCTGTGTGAGTCGCACTCTCTGCTCAGTGTTCCGTTCCGTGTGAGAGCCGCACTCTCTGCTCAGTGTTCCGCTCCGTGTGTGCGTCGCACTCTCTGCTCAGTGTTCCGCTCCGTGTGTGCGTCGCACTCTCTGCTCAGTGTTCTGCTCTGTGTGTGAGCCGCACTCTCTGTTCAGTGTTCCGCTCCGTGTGTGAGCCGCACTCTCTGCTCAGTTTTCCGCTCCGTGTGTGAGCCGCACTCTCTGCTCAGTGTTCCGCTCTGTGTGTGAGCCACACTCTCTGTTCAGTGTTCCGCTCCGTGTGTGAGCCGCACTCTCTGCTCAGTGTTCCGCTCCGTGTGTGAGCCGCACTCTCTGCTCAGTGTTCCGCTCCGTGTGTGAGCCGCACTCTCTGTTCAGTGTTCCGCACCGTGTGTGAGCCGCACTCTCTGCTCAGTGTTCCGCTCCGTGTGTGAGCCGCACTCTCTGCTCAGTGTTCCGCTCCGTGTGTGAGCCGCACTCTCTGCTCAGTGTTCCGCTCCGTGTGTGAGCCGCACTCTCTGCTCAGTGTTCCGCTTCGTGTGTGTGCCGCACTCTCTGCTCAGTTTTCCGCTCTGTGTGTGAGCCGCACTCTCTGCTCGGTGTTCCGCTCCGTGTGTGAGCCGCACTCTCTGCTCATTGTTCCGCTCTGTGTGAGCCGCACTCTCTGCTCAGTGTTCTGCTCCGTGTGTGAGCCGCACTCTCTGCTCAGTGTTCCGCTCCGTGTGTGCGTCGCACTCTCTGCTCAGTGTTCCGCTCCGTGTGTGCGTCGCACTCTCTGCTCAGTGTTCCGCTCTGTGTGTGTGTCGCTCTCTCTGCTCAGTGTTCCGCTCTGTGTGTGAGCCGCACTCTCTGTTCAGTGTTCTGCTCCGTGTGTGCGTGTCGCACTCTCTGCTCAGTGTTCCGCTCCGTGTGTGAGCCGCACTCTCTGCTCAGTGTTCCGCTCCGTGTTTGCATCGCACTCTCTGCTCAGTGTTCCGCTCCGTGTGTGAGCCGCACTCTCTGCTCTGTGTTCCGCTCCGTGTGTGCGTCGCACTCTCTGCTCAGTGTTCCGCTCCGTGTGTGAGCCGCACTCTCTGCTCAGTGTTCCGCTTCGTGTGTGCGTCGCACTCTCTTCTCAGTGTTCCGCTCCGTGTGTGCATCGCACTCTCTGCTCAGTGTTCCGCTCTGTGTGTGCGTCGCACTCTCTGCTCAGTGTTAAGCCCTGTGTGTGCTTCGCACTCTCTGCTCAGTGTTCCGCTCTGTGTGTGTGTCGCACTCTCTGCTCAGTGTTAAGCCCTGTGTGTGCTTCGCACTCTCTGCTCAGTGTTCCGCTCCGTGTGTGCGTCGCACTCTCTGCTCAGTGTTCCGCTCTGTGTGTGCGTCGCACTCTCTGCTCAGTGTTAAGCCCTGTGTGTGCTTCGCACTCTCTGCTCAGTGTTCCGCTCTGTGTGTGTGTCGCACTCTCTGCTCAGTGTTCCGCTCCGTGTGTGAGCCGCACTCTCTGCTCAGTGTTCCGCTCCGTGTGTGAGCCGCACTCTCTGCTCAGTGTTCCGCTCTGTGTGTGTGTCGCACTCTCTGCTCAGTGTTCCGCTCCGTGTGTGAGCCGCACTCTCTGCTCAGTGTTCCGCTCCGTGTGTGAGCCGCACTCTCTGCTCAGTGTTCCGCTCCGTGTGTGAGCCGCACTCTCTGCTCAGTTTTCCGCTCTGTGTGTGAGCCGCACTCTCTGCTCAGTGTTCCGCTCTGTGTGTGAGCCACACTCTCTGTTCAGTGTTCCGCTCCGTGTGTGAGCCGCACTCTCTGCTCAGTGTTCCGCTCCGTGTGTGAGCCGCACTCTCTGCTCAGTGTTCCGCTCCGTGTGTGAGCCGCACTCTCTGCTCAGTGTTCCGCTCCGTGTGTGAGCCGCACTCTCTGTTCAGTGTTCCGCACCGTGTGTGAGCCGCACTCTCTGCTCAGTTTTCCGCTCCGTGTGTGAGCCGCACTCTCTGCTCAGTGTTCCGCTCTGTGTGTCCGTCGCACTCTCTGCTCATTGTTCCGCTCTGTGTGAGCCGCACTCTCTGCTCAGTGTTCTGCTCCGTGTGTGAGCCGCACTCTCTGCTCAGTGTTCCGCTCCGTGTGTGCGTCGCACTCTCTGCTCAGTGTTCCGCTCCGTGTGTGCGTCGCACTCTCTGCTCAGTGTTCCGCTCTGTGTGTGTGTCGCTCTCTCTGCTCAGTGTTCCGCTCCGTGTGTGAGCCGCACTCTCTGCTCAGTGTTCCGTTCCGTGTGAGAGCCGCACTCTCTGCTCAGTGTTCCGCTCCGTGTGTGCGTCGCACTCTCTGCTCAGTGTTCCGCTCCGTGTGTGCGTCGCACTCTCTGCTCAGTGTTCCGCTCCGTGTGTGCGTCGCACTCTCTGCTCAGTGTTCCGCTCTGTGTGTGTGTCGCACTCTCTGCTCAGTGTTCCGCTCTGTGTGTGCTTCGCATTCTCTGCTCAGTGTTCCGCTCTGTGTGTGTGTCGCACTCTCTGCTCAGTGTTCCGCTCCGTGTGTGAGCCGCACTCTCTGCTCAATGTTCCGCTCCGTGTGTGAGCCGCACTCTCTGCTCAGTGTTCCGCTTCGTGTGTGTGCCGCACTCTCTGCTCAGTGTTCCGCTCCGTGTGTGATCCGCACTCTCTGCTCAGTGTTATGCTCTGTGTGTGAGCCGCACTCTCTGCTCAGTGTTCCGCTCCGTGTGTGAGCCGCACTCTCTGCTCAGTGTTCCGCTCCGTGTGTGCGTCGCACTCTCTGCTCAGTGTTCCGCTCCGTGTGTGAGTCACGTTCTCTGTTCCGTGTGTGAGCCGCACTCTCTGCTCAGTGTTCCGCTCCGTGTGTGAGCCGCACTCTCTGCTCAGTGTTCCGCTTCGTGTGTGTGCCGCACTCTCTGCTCAGTTTTCCGCTCTGTGTGTGAGCCGCACTCTCTGCTCGGTGTTCCGCTCCGTGTGTGAGCCGCACTCTCTGCTCAGTGTTCTGCTCTGTGTGTGAGCCGCACTCTCTGCTCAGTGTTCCGCTCCGTGTGTGAGCCGCACTCTCTGCTCAGTGTTCCGCTCCGTGTGTGCGTCGCACTCTCTGCTCAGTGTTCCGCTCCGTGTGTGCGTCGCACTCTCTGCTCAGTGTTCTGCTCTGTGTGTGTGTGTCGCACTCTCTGCTCAGTGTTCCGCTCTGTGTGTGAGCCGCACTCTCTGTTCAGTGTTCTGCTCCGTGTGTGCGTGTCGCACTCTCTGCTCAGTGTTCCGCTCCGTGTGTGAGCCGCACTCTCTGCTCAGTGTTCCGCTCCGTGTTTGCATCGCACTCTCTGCTCAGTGTTCCGCTCCGTGTGTGAGCCGCACTCTCTGCTCTGTGTTCCGCTCCGTGTGTGCGTCGCACTCTCTGCTCAGTGTTCCGCTCCGTGTGTGAGCCGCACTCTCTGCTCAGTGTTCCGCTTCGTGTGTGCGTCGCACTCTCTTCTCAGTGTTCCGCTCCGTGTGTGCATCGCACTCTCTGCTCAGTGTTCCGCTCTGTGTGTGCGTCGCACTCTCTGCTCAGTGTTAAGCCCTGTGTGTGCTTCGCACTCTCTGCTCAGTGTTCCGCTCTGTGTGTGTGTCGCACTCTCTGCTCAGTGTTAAGCCCTGTGTGTGCTTCGCACTCTCTGCTCAGTGTTCCGCTCCGTGTGTGCGTCGCACTCTCTGCTCAGTGTTCCGCTCTGTGTGTGCGTCGCACTCTCTGCTCAGTGTTAAGCCCTGTGTGTGCTTCGCACTCTCTGCTCAGTGTTCCGCTCTGTGTGTGTGTCGCACTCTCTGCTCAGTGTTCCGCTCCGTGTGTGAGCCGCACTCTCTGCTCAGTGTTCCGCTCCGTGTGTGAGCCGCACTCTCTGCTCAGTGTTAAGCCCTGTGTGTGCTTCGCACTCTCTGCTCATTGTTCCGCTCTGTGTGAGCCGCACTCTCTGCTCAGTGTTCTGCTCCGTGTGTGAGCCGCACTCTCTGCTCAGTGTTCCGCTCCGTGTGTGCGTCGCACTCTCTGCTCAGTGTTCCGCTCCGTGTGTGCGTCGCACTCTCTGCTCAGTGTTCCGCTCTGTGTGTGTGTCGCTCTCTCTGCTCAGTGTTCCGCTCCGTGTGTGAGCCGCACTCTCTGCTCAGTGTTCCGTTCCGTGTGAGAGCCGCACTCTCTGCTCAGTGTTCCGCTCCGTGTGTGCGTCGCACTCTCTGCTCAGTGTTCCGCTCCGTGTGTGCGTCGCACTCTCTGCTCAGTGTTCCGCTCCGTGTGTGCGTCGCACTCTCTGCTCAGTGTTCCGCTCTGTGTGTGTGTCGCACTCTCTGCTCAGTGTTCCGCTCTGTGTGTGCTTCGCATTCTCTGCTCAGTGTTCCGCTCTGTGTGTGTGTCGCACTCTCTGCTCAGTGTTCCGCTCCGTGTGTGAGCCGCACTCTCTGCTCAATGTTCCGCTCCGTGTGTGAGCCGCACTCTCTGCTCAGTGTTCCGCTTCGTGTGTGTGCCGCACTCTCTGCTCAGTGTTCCGCTCCGTGTGTGATCCGCACTCTCTGCTCAGTGTTATGCTCTGTGTGTGAGCCGCACTCTCTGCTCAGTGTTCCGCTCCGTGTGTGAGCCGCACTCTCTGCTCAGTGTTCCGCTCCGTGTGTGCGTCGCACTCTCTGCTCAGTGTTCCGCTCCGTGTGTGAGTCACGTTCTCTGTTCCGTGTGTGAGCCGCACTCTCTGCTCAGTGTTCCGCTCCGTGTGTGAGCCGCACTCTCTGCTCAGTGTTCCGCTTCGTGTGTGTGCCGCACTCTCTGCTCAGTTTTCCGCTCTGTGTGTGAGCCGCACTCTCTGCTCGGTGTTCCGCTCCGTGTGTGAGCCGCACTCTCTGCTCAGTGTTCTGCTCTGTGTGTGCGTCGCACTCTCTGCTCAGTGTTAAGCCCTGTGTGTGCTTCGCACTCTCTGCTCAGTGTTCCGCTCTGTGTGTGTGTCGCACTCTCTGCTCAGTGTTAAGCCCTGTGTGTGCTTCGCACTCTCTGCTCAGTGTTCCGCTCCGTGTGTGCGTCGCACTCTCTGCTCAGTGTTCCGCTCTGTGTGTGCGTCGCACTCTCTGCTCAGTGTTAAGCCCTGTGTGTGCTTCGCACTCTCTGCTCAGTGTTCCGCTCTGTGTGTGTGTCGCACTCTCTGCTCAGTGTTCCGCTCCGTGTGTGAGCCGCACTCTCTGCTCAGTGTTCCGCTCCGTGTGTGAGCCGCACTCTCTGCTCAGTGTTCCGCTCCGTGTGTGTGTCGCACTCTCTGCTCAGTGTTCCGCTCCGTGTGTGAGCCGCACTCTCTGCTCAGTGTTCCGCTCCGTGTGTGAGCCGCACTCTCTGCTCAGTGTTCCGCTCCGTGTGTGAGCCGCACTCTCTGCTCAGTTTTCCGCTCTGTGTGTGAGCCGCACTCTCTGCTCAGTGTTCCGCTCTGTGTGTGAGCCACACTCTCTGTTCAGTGTTCCGCTCCGTGTGTGAGCCGCACTCTCTGCTCAGTGTTCCGCTCCGTGTGTGAGCCGCACTCTCTGCTCAGTGTTCCGCTCCGTGTGTGAGCCGCACTCTCTGCTCAGTGTTCCGCTCCGTGTGTGAGCCGCACTCTCTGTTCAGTGTTCCGCACCGTGTGTGAGCCGCACTCTCTGCTCAGTTTTCCGCTCCGTGTGTGAGCCGCACTCTCTGCTCAGTGTTCCGCTCTGTGTGTCCGTCGCACTCTCTGCTCATTGTTCCGCTCTGTGTGTGAGCCGCACTCTCTGCTCAGTGTTCCGCTCCGTGTGTGAGCCGCACTCTCTGCTCAGTGTTCCGCTCCGTGTGTGTGTCGCACTCTCTGCTCAGTGTTCCGCTCCGTGTGTGAGCCGCACTCTCTGCTCAGTGTTCCGCTCCGTGTGTGAGCCGCACTCTTTGCTCAGTGTTCCGCTCTGTGTGTGAGTCGCACTCTCTGCTCAGTGTTCTGCTCTGTGTGAGTCGCACTCTCTGCTCAGTGTTCCGCTCTGTGTGAGTCGCACTCTCTGCTCAGTGTTCCGTTCCGTGTGAGAGCCGCACTCTCTGCTCAGTGTTCCGCTCCGTGTGTGCGTCGCACTCTCTGCTCAGTGTTCCGCTCCGTGTGTGCGTCGCACTCTCTGCTCAGTGTTCTGCTCTGTGTGTGAGCCGCACTCTCTGTTCAGTGTTCCGCTCCGTGTGTGAGCCGCACTCTCTGCTCAGTTTTCCGCTCCGTGTGTGAGCCGCACTCTCTGCTCAGTGTTCCGCTCTGTGTGTGAGCCACACTCTCTGTTCAGTGTTCCGCTCCGTGTGTGAGCCGCACTCTCTGCTCAGTGTTCCGCTCCGTGTGTGAGCCGCACTCTCTGCTCAGTGTTCCGCTCCGTGTGTGAGCCGCACTCTCTGTTCAGTGTTCCGCACCGTGTGTGAGCCGCACTCTCTGCTCAGTGTTCCGCTCCGTGTGTGAGCCGCACTCTCTGCTCAGTGTTCCGCTCCGTGTGTGAGCCGCACTCTCTGCTCAGTGTTCCGCTCCGTGTGTGAGCCGCACTCTCTGCTCAGTGTTCCGCTTCGTGTGTGTGCCGCACTCTCTGCTCAGTTTTCCGCTCTGTGTGTGAGCCGCACTCTCTGCTCGGTGTTCCGCTCCGTGTGTGAGCCGCACTCTCTGCTCATTGTTCCGCTCTGTGTGAGCCGCACTCTCTGCTCAGTGTTCTGCTCCGTGTGTGAGCCGCACTCTCTGCTCAGTGTTCCGCTCCGTGTGTGCGTCGCACTCTCTGCTCAGTGTTCCGCTCCGTGTGTGCGTCGCACTCTCTGCTCAGTGTTCCGCTCTGTGTGTGTGTCGCTCTCTCTGCTCAGTGTTCCGCTCTGTGTGTGAGCCGCACTCTCTGTTCAGTGTTCTGCTCCGTGTGTGCGTGTCGCACTCTCTGCTCAGTGTTCCGCTCCGTGTGTGAGCCGCACTCTCTGCTCAGTGTTCCGCTCCGTGTTTGCATCGCACTCTCTGCTCAGTGTTCCGCTCCGTGTGTGAGCCGCACTCTCTGCTCTGTGTTCCGCTCCGTGTGTGCGTCGCACTCTCTGCTCAGTGTTCCGCTCCGTGTGTGAGCCGCACTCTCTGCTCAGTGTTCCGCTTCGTGTGTGCGTCGCACTCTCTTCTCAGTGTTCCGCTCCGTGTGTGCATCGCACTCTCTGCTCAGTGTTCCGCTCTGTGTGTGCGTCGCACTCTCTGCTCAGTGTTAAGCCCTGTGTGTGCTTCGCACTCTCTGCTCAGTGTTCCGCTCTGTGTGTGTGTCGCACTCTCTGCTCAGTGTTAAGCCCTGTGTGTGCTTCGCACTCTCTGCTCAGTGTTCCGCTCCGTGTGTGCGTCGCACTCTCTGCTCAGTGTTCCGCTCTGTGTGTGCGTCGCACTCTCTGCTCAGTGTTAAGCCCTGTGTGTGCTTCGCACTCTCTGCTCAGTGTTCCGCTCTGTGTGTGTGTCGCACTCTCTGCTCAGTGTTCCGCTCCGTGTGTGAGCCGCACTCTCTGCTCAGTGTTCCGCTCCGTGTGTGAGCCGCACTCTCTGCTCAGTGTTCCGCTCTGTGTGTGTGTCGCACTCTCTGCTCAGTGTTCCGCTCCGTGTGTGAGCCGCACTCTCTGCTCAGTGTTCCGCTCCGTGTGTGAGCCGCACTCTCTGCTCAGTGTTCCGCTCCGTGTGTGAGCCGCACTCTCTGCTCAGTTTTCCGCTCTGTGTGTGAGCCGCACTCTCTGCTCAGTGTTCCGCTCTGTGTGTGAGCCACACTCTCTGTTCAGTGTTCCGCTCCGTGTGTGAGCCGCACTCTCTGCTCAGTGTTCCGCTCCGTGTGTGAGCCGCACTCTCTGCTCAGTGTTCCGCTCCGTGTGTGAGCCGCACTCTCTGCTCAGTGTTCCGCTCCGTGTGTGAGCCGCACTCTCTGTTCAGTGTTCCGCACCGTGTGTGAGCCGCACTCTCTGCTCAGTTTTCCGCTCCGTGTGTGAGCCGCACTCTCTGCTCAGTGTTCCGCTCTGTGTGTCCGTCGCACTCTCTGCTCATTGTTCCGCTCTGTGTGAGCCGCACTCTCTGCTCAGTGTTCTGCTCCGTGTGTGAGCCGCACTCTCTGCTCAGTGTTCCGCTCCGTGTGTGCGTCGCACTCTCTGCTCAGTGTTCCGCTCCGTGTGTGCGTCGCACTCTCTGCTCAGTGTTCCGCTCTGTGTGTGTGTCGCTCTCTCTGCTCAGTGTTCCGCTCCGTGTGTGAGCCGCACTCTCTGCTCAGTGTTCCGTTCCGTGTGAGAGCCGCACTCTCTGCTCAGTGTTCCGCTCCGTGTGTGCGTCGCACTCTCTGCTCAGTGTTCCGCTCCGTGTGTGCGTCGCACTCTCTGCTCAGTGTTCCGCTCCGTGTGTGCGTCGCACTCTCTGCTCAGTGTTCCGCTCTGTGTGTGTGTCGCACTCTCTGCTCAGTGTTCCGCTCTGTGTGTGCTTCGCATTCTCTGCTCAGTGTTCCGCTCTGTGTGTGTGTCGCACTCTCTGCTCAGTGTTCCGCTCCGTGTGTGAGCCGCACTCTCTGCTCAATGTTCCGCTCCGTGTGTGAGCCGCACTCTCTGCTCAGTGTTCCGCTTCGTGTGTGTGCCGCACTCTCTGCTCAGTGTTCCGCTCCGTGTGTGATCCGCACTCTCTGCTCAGTGTTATGCTCTGTGTGTGAGCCGCACTCTCTGCTCAGTGTTCCGCTCCGTGTGTGAGCCGCACTCTCTGCTCAGTGTTCCGCTCCGTGTGTGCGTCGCACTCTCTGCTCAGTGTTCCGCTCCGTGTGTGAGTCACGTTCTCTGTTCCGTGTGTGAGCCGCACTCTCTGCTCAGTGTTCCGCTCCGTGTGTGAGCCGCACTCTCTGCTCAGTGTTCCGCTTCGTGTGTGTGCCGCACTCTCTGCTCAGTTTTCCGCTCTGTGTGTGAGCCGCACTCTCTGCTCGGTGTTCCGCTCCGTGTGTGAGCCGCACTCTCTGCTCAGTGTTCTGCTCTGTGTGTGAGCCGCACTCTCTGCTCAGTGTTCCGCTCCGTGTGTGAGCCGCACTCTCTGCTCAGTGTTCCGCTCCGTGTGTGCGTCGCACTCTCTGCTCAGTGTTCCGCTCCGTGTGTGCGTCGCACTCTCTGCTCAGTGTTCTGCTCTGTGTGTGTGTGTCGCACTCTCTGCTCAGTGTTCCGCTCTGTGTGTGAGCCGCACTCTCTGTTCAGTGTTCTGCTCCGTGTGTGCGTGTCGCACTCTCTGCTCAGTGTTCCGCTCCGTGTGTGAGCCGCACTCTCTGCTCAGTGTTCCGCTCCGTGTTTGCATCGCACTCTCTGCTCAGTGTTCCGCTCCGTGTGTGAGCCGCACTCTCTGCTCTGTGTTCCGCTCCGTGTGTGCGTCGCACTCTCTGCTCAGTGTTCCGCTCCGTGTGTGAGCCGCACTCTCTGCTCAGTGTTCCGCTTCGTGTGTGCGTCGCACTCTCTTCTCAGTGTTCCGCTCCGTGTGTGCATCGCACTCTCTGCTCAGTGTTCCGCTCTGTGTGTGCGTCGCACTCTCTGCTCAGTGTTAAGCCCTGTGTGTGCTTCGCACTCTCTGCTCAGTGTTCCGCTCTGTGTGTGTGTCGCACTCTCTGCTCAGTGTTAAGCCCTGTGTGTGCTTCGCACTCTCTGCTCAGTGTTCCGCTCCGTGTGTGCGTCGCACTCTCTGCTCAGTGTTCCGCTCTGTGTGTGCGTCGCACTCTCTGCTCAGTGTTAAGCCCTGTGTGTGCTTCGCACTCTCTGCTCAGTGTTCCGCTCTGTGTGTGTGTCGCACTCTCTGCTCAGTGTTCCGCTCCGTGTGTGAGCCGCACTCTCTGCTCAGTGTTCCGCTCCGTGTGTGAGCCGCACTCTCTGCTCAGTGTTCCGCTCTGTGTGTGTGTCGCACTCTCTGCTCAGTGTTCCGCTCCGTGTGTGAGCCGCACTCTCTGCTCAGTGTTCCGCTCCGTGTGTGAGCCGCACTCTCTGCTCAGTGTTCCGCTCCGTGTGTGAGCCGCACTCTCTGCTCAGTTTTCCGCTCTGTGTGTGAGCCGCACTCTCTGCTCAGTGTTCCGCTCTGTGTGTGAGCCACACTCTCTGTTCAGTGTTCCGCTCCGTGTGTGAGCCGCACTCTCTGCTCAGTGTTCCGCTCCGTGTGTGAGCCGCACTCTCTGCTCAGTGTTCCGCTCCGTGTGTGAGCCGCACTCTCTGCTCAGTGTTCCGCTCCGTGTGTGAGCCGCACTCTCTGTTCAGTGTTCCGCACCGTGTGTGAGCCGCACTCTCTGCTCAGTTTTCCGCTCCGTGTGTGAGCCGCACTCTCTGCTCAGTGTTCCGCTCTGTGTGTCCGTCGCACTCTCTGCTCATTGTTCCGCTCTGTGTGAGCCGCACTCTCTGCTCAGTGTTCTGCTCCGTGTGTGAGCCGCACTCTCTGCTCAGTGTTCCGCTCCGTGTGTGCGTCGCACTCTCTGCTCAGTGTTCCGCTCCGTGTGTGCGTCGCACTCTCTGCTCAGTGTTCCGCTCTGTGTGTGTGTCGCTCTCTCTGCTCAGTGTTCCGCTCCGTGTGTGAGCCGCACTCTCTGCTCAGTGTTCCGTTCCGTGTGAGAGCCGCACTCTCTGCTCAGTGTTCCGCTCCGTGTGTGCGTCGCACTCTCTGCTCAGTGTTCCGCTCCGTGTGTGCGTCGCACTCTCTGCTCAGTGTTCCGCTCCGTGTGTGCGTCGCACTCTCTGCTCAGTGTTCCGCTCTGTGTGTGTGTCGCACTCTCTGCTCAGTGTTCCGCTCTGTGTGTGCTTCGCATTCTCTGCTCAGTGTTCCGCTCTGTGTGTGTGTCGCACTCTCTGCTCAGTGTTCCGCTCCGTGTGTGAGCCGCACTCTCTGCTCAATGTTCCGCTCCGTGTGTGAGCCGCACTCTCTGCTCAGTGTTCCGCTTCGTGTGTGTGCCGCACTCTCTGCTCAGTGTTCCGCTCCGTGTGTGATCCGCACTCTCTGCTCAGTGTTCCGCTCCGTGTGTGAGTCACGTTCTCTGTTCCGTGTGTGAGCCGCACTCTCTGCTCAGTGTTCCGCTCCGTGTGTGAGCCGCACTCTTTGCTCAGTGTTCCGCTCTGTGTGTGAGTCGCACTCTCTGCTCAGTGTTCTGCTCTGTGTGAGTCGCACTCTCTGCTCAGTGTTCCGCTCTGTGTGAGTCGCACTCTCTGCTCAGTGTTCCGTTCCGTGTGAGAGCCGCACTCTCTGCTCAGTGTTCCGCTCCGTGTGTGCGTCGCACTCTCTGCTCAGTGTTCCGCTCCGTGTGTGCGTCGCACTCTCTGCTCAGTGTTCTGCTCTGTGTGTGAGCCGCACTCTCTGTTCAGTGTTCCGCTCCGTGTGTGAGCCGCACTCTCTGCTCAGTTTTCCGCTCCGTGTGTGAGCCGCACTCTCTGCTCAGTGTTCCGCTCTGTGTGTGAGCCACACTCTCTGTTCAGTGTTCCGCTCCGTGTGTGAGCCGCACTCTCTGCTCAGTGTTCCGCTCCGTGTGTGAGCCGCACTCTCTGCTCAGTGTTCCGCTCCGTGTGTGAGCCGCACTCTCTGTTCAGTGTTCCGCACCGTGTGTGAGCCGCACTCTCTGCTCAGTGTTCCGCTCCGTGTGTGAGCCGCACTCTCTGCTCAGTGTTCCGCTCCGTGTGTGAGCCGCACTCTCTGCTCAGTGTTCCGCTCCGTGTGTGAGCCGCACTCTCTGCTCAGTGTTCCGCTTCGTGTGTGTGCCGCACTCTCTGCTCAGTTTTCCGCTCTGTGTGTGAGCCGCACTCTCTGCTCGGTGTTCCGCTCCGTGTGTGAGCCGCACTCTCTGCTCATTGTTCCGCTCTGTGTGAGCCGCACTCTCTGCTCAGTGTTCTGCTCCGTGTGTGAGCCGCACTCTCTGCTCAGTGTTCCGCTCCGTGTGTGCGTCGCACTCTCTGCTCAGTGTTCCGCTCCGTGTGTGCGTCGCACTCTCTGCTCAGTGTTCCGCTCTGTGTGTGTGTCGCTCTCTCTGCTCAGTGTTCCGCTCCGTGTGTGAGCCGCACTCTCTGCTCAGTGTTCCGTTCCGTGTGAGAGCCGCACTCTCTGCTCAGTGTTCCGCTCCGTGTGTGCGTCGCACTCTCTGCTCAGTGTTCCGCTCTGTGTGTGTCGCTCTCTCTGCTCAGTGTTCCGCTCCGTGTGTGAGCCGCACTCTCTGCTCAGTTTTCCGTTCCGTGTGAGAGCTGCACTCTCTGCTCAGTTTTCCGCTCCGTGTGTGAGCCGCACTCTCTGCTCAGTGTTCCGCTTTGTGTGTGTGCCGCACTCTCTGCTCAGTTTTCCGCTCTGTGTGTGAGCCGCACTCTCTGCTCAGTGTTCCGTTCCGTGTGTGAGCCGCACTCTCTGCTCAGTGTTCCGCTCCGTGTGTGAGCCGCACTCTCTGCTCAGTGTTCCGCTCTGTGTGCTCAGTGTTCTGTTTCGTGTGTGAGCCGCACTCTCTGCTCAGTGTTCCGCTCTGTGTGTGAGCCGCACTCTCTGCTCAGTGTTCCGTTCCGTGTGTGAGCCGCACTCTCTGCTCAGTGTTCCGCTCTGTGTGTGAGCCGCACTCTCTGCTCAGTGTTCCGTTCCGTGTGTGAGCCGCACCCTCTGCTCAGTGTTCCGTTCCGTGTGTGAGCCGCACTCTCTGTTCAGTGTTCCGCTCCGTGTGTGAGCCGCACTCTCTGCTCAGTGTTCCGTTCGGTGTGAGAGCCGCACTCTCTGCTCAGTTTTCCGCTCCGTGTGTGAGCCGCACTCTCTGCTCAGTGTTCCGTTCCGTGTGTGAGCCGCACTCTCTGCTCAGTGTTCCGCTCTGTGTGTGAGCCGCACTCTCTGCTCAGTGTTCCGTTCCGTGTGTGAGCCGCACCCTCTGCTCAGTGTTCCGTTCCGTGTGTGAGCCGCACTCTCTGTTCAGTGTTCCGCTCCGTGTGTGAGCCGCACTCTCTGCTCAGTGTTCCGTTCGGTGTGAGAGCCGCACTCTCTGCTCAGTTTTCCGCTCCGTGTGTGCGTCGCACTCTCTGCTCAGTGTTCCGCTCCGTGTGTGCGTCGCACTCTCTGCTCAGTGTTCCGCTCTGTGTGTGTGTCGCTCTCTCTGCTCAGTGTTCCGCTCCGTGTGTGAGCCGCACTCTCTGCTCAGTGTTCCGTTCCGTGTGAGAGCCGCACTCTCTGCTCAGTGTTCCGCTCCGTGTGTGCGTCGCACTCTCTGCTCAGTGTTCCGCTCCGTGTGTGCGTCGCACTCTCTGCTCAGTGTTCCGCTCCGTGTGTGCGTCGCACTCTCTGCTCAGTGTTCCGCTCTGTGTGTGTGTCGCACTCTCTGCTCAGTGTTCCGCTCTGTGTGTGCTTCGCATTCTCTGCTCAGTGTTCCGCTCTGTGTGTGTGTCGCACTCTCTGCTCAGTGTTCCGCTCCGTGTGTGAGCCGCACTCTCTGCTCAATGTTCCGCTCCGTGTGTGAGCCGCACTCTCTGCTCAGTGTTCCGCTTCGTGTGTGTGCCGCACTCTCTGCTCAGTGTTCCGCTCCGTGTGTGATCCGCACTCTCTGCTCAGTGTTCCGCTCCGTGTGTGAGTCACGTTCTCTGTTCCGTGTGTGAGCCGCACTCTCTGCTCAGTGTTCCGCTCCGTGTGTGAGCCGCACTCTTTGCTCAGTGTTCCGCTCTGTGTGTGAGTCGCACTCTCTGCTCAGTGTTCTGCTCTGTGTGAGTCGCACTCTCTGCTCAGTGTTCCGCTCTGTGTGAGTCGCACTCTCTGCTCAGTGTTCCGTTCCGTGTGAGAGCCGCACTCTCTGCTCAGTGTTCCGCTCCGTGTGTGCGTCGCACTCTCTGCTCAGTGTTCCGCTCCGTGTGTGCGTCGCACTCTCTGCTCAGTGTTCTGCTCTGTGTGTGAGCCGCACTCTCTGTTCAGTGTTCCGCTCCGTGTGTGAGCCGCACTCTCTGCTCAGTTTTCCGCTCCGTGTGTGAGCCGCACTCTCTGCTCAGTGTTCCGCTCTGTGTGTGAGCCACACTCTCTGTTCAGTGTTCCGCTCCGTGTGTGAGCCGCACTCTCTGCTCAGTGTTCCGCTCCGTGTGTGAGCCGCACTCTCTGCTCAGTGTTCCGCTCCGTGTGTGAGCCGCACTCTCTGTTCAGTGTTCCGCACCGTGTGTGAGCCGCACTCTCTGCTCAGTGTTCCGCTCCGTGTGTGAGCCGCACTCTCTGCTCAGTGTTCCGCTCCGTGTGTGAGCCGCACTCTCTGCTCAGTGTTCCGCTCCGTGTGTGAGCCGCACTCTCTGCTCAGTGTTCCGCTTCGTGTGTGTGCCGCACTCTCTGCTCAGTTTTCCGCTCTGTGTGTGAGCCGCACTCTCTGCTCGGTGTTCCGCTCCGTGTGTGAGCCGCACTCTCTGCTCATTGTTCCGCTCTGTGTGAGCCGCACTCTCTGCTCAGTGTTCTGCTCCGTGTGTGAGCCGCACTCTCTGCTCAGTGTTCCGCTCCGTGTGTGCGTCGCACTCTCTGCTCAGTGTTCCGCTCCGTGTGTGCGTCGCACTCTCTGCTCAGTGTTCCGCTCTGTGTGTGTGTCGCTCTCTCTGCTCAGTGTTCCGCTCCGTGTGTGAGCCGCACTCTCTGCTCAGTGTTCCGTTCCGTGTGAGAGCCGCACTCTCTGCTCAGTGTTCCGCTCCGTGTGTGCGTCGCACTCTCTGCTCAGTGTTCCGCTCTGTGTGTGTCGCTCTCTCTGCTCAGTGTTCCGCTCCGTGTGTGAGCCGCACTCTCTGCTCAGTTTTCCGTTCCGTGTGAGAGCTGCACTCTCTGCTCAGTTTTCCGCTCCGTGTGTGAGCCGCACTCTCTGCTCAGTGTTCCGCTTTGTGTGTGTGCCGCACTCTCTGCTCAGTTTTCCGCTCTGTGTGTGAGCCGCACTCTCTGCTCAGTGTTCCGTTCCGTGTGTGAGCCGCACTCTCTGCTCAGTGTTCCGCTCCGTGTGTGAGCCGCACTCTCTGCTCAGTGTTCCGCTCTGTGTGCTCAGTGTTCTGTTTCGTGTGTGAGCCGCACTCTCTGCTCAGTGTTCCGCTCTGTGTGTGAGCCGCACTCTCTGCTCAGTGTTCCGTTCCGTGTGTGAGCCGCACTCTCTGCTCAGTGTTCCGCTCTGTGTGTGAGCCGCACTCTCTGCTCAGTGTTCCGTTCCGTGTGTGAGCCGCACCCTCTGCTCAGTGTTCCGTTCCGTGTGTGAGCCGCACTCTCTGTTCAGTGTTCCGCTCCGTGTGTGAGCCGCACTCTCTGCTCAGTGTTCCGTTCGGTGTGAGAGCCGCACTCTCTGCTCAGTTTTCCGCTCCGTGTGTGAGCCGCACTCTCTGCTCAGTGTTCCGCTTTGTGTGTGTGCCGCACTCTCTGCTCAGTTTTCCGCTCTGTGTGTGAGCCGCACTCTCTGCTCAGTGTTCCGTTCCGTGTGTGAGCCGCACTCTCTGCTCAGTGTTCCGCTCCGTGTGTGAGCCGCACTCTCTGCTCAGTGTTCCGCTCTGTGTGCTCAGTGTTCCGTTTCGTGTGTGAGCCGCACTCTCTGCTCAGTGTTCCGCTCTGTGTGTGAGCCGCACTCTCTGCTCAGTGTTCCGTTCCGTGTGTGAGCCGCACTCTCTGCTCAGTGTTCCGTTCCGTGTGTGAGCCGCACTCTCTGCTCAGTGTTCCGCTCTGTGTGTGAGCCGCACTCTCTGCTCAGTGTTCCGCTCTGTGTGTGAGCCGCACTCTCTGCTCAGTGTTCCGTTCCGTGTGTGAGCCGCACTCTCTGCTCAGTGTTCCGCTCTGTGTGTGAGCCGCACTCTCTGCTCATTGTTCCGCTCTGTGTGTGAGCCGCACTCTCTGCTCAGTGTTCCGCTCTGTGTGTGAGCCGCACTCTCTGCTCAGTGTTCCGTTCCGTGTGTGAGCCGCACTCTCTGCTCAGTGTTCCGCTCTGTGTGTGAGCCGCACTCTCTGCTCAGTGTTCCGCTCTGTGTGTGAGCCGCACTCTCTGCTCAGTGTTCCGCTCTTTGTGTGCGTCGCACTCTCTGTTCAGTGTTCCGCTCTGTGTGAGTCGCACTCTCTGCTCAGTGTTCCGCTCCGTGTATGCGTCGCACTCTCTGCTCAGTGTTCCGCTCCATGTGTGAGTCGCGATCTCTGTTCCGTGTGTGAGCCGCACTCTCTGCTCAGTGTTCCGCTCCGTGTGTGCGTCGCACTCTCTGCTCAGTGTTCCGCTCCATGTGTGAGTCGCGATCTCTGTTCCGTGTGTGAGCCGCACTCTCTGCTCAGTGTTCCGCTCCGTGTGTGAGCCGCACTCTCTGCTCAGTGTTCCGCTCTGTGTGTGAGCCGCACTCTCTGCTCAGTGTTCCGCTCCGTGTGTGATCCGCACTCTCTGCTCAGTGTTCCGCTCCGTGTGTGATCCGCACTCTCTGCTCAGTGTTCCGCTCTGTGTGTGAGCCGCACTCTCTGCTCAGTGTTCTGCTCTGTGTGAGCCGCACTCTCTGCTCAGTGTTCCGCTCCGTGTGTGAGCCGCACTCTCTGCTCAGTGTTCCGCTCTGTGTGTGAGCCGCACTCTCTGCTCAGTGTTCCGTTCCGTGTGAGAGCCGCACTCTCTGCTCAGTGTTCTGCTCTGTGTGTGAGCTGCACTCTCTGCTCAGTGTTCCGCTCCGTGTGTGAGCCGCACTCTCTGCTCAGTGTTCCGCTCCGTATGTGCGTCGCACTCTCTGCTCAGTGTTCCGCTCTGTGTGTGAGCCGCACTCTCTGCTCAGTGTTCCGCTCTGTGTGAGTCGCACTCTCTGCTCAGTGTTCCGCTCTGTGTGAGTCGCACTCTCTGCTTCGCACTCTCTGCTCCGCTCCGTGTGTGCGTCGCACTCTCTGCTCAGTGTTCCGCTCTGTGTGTGCGTCGCACTCTCTGCTCAGTGTTCCGCTCTGTGTGTGAACCGCACTCTCTGCTCAGTGTTCCGTTCTGTGTGTGCGTCACAATCTCTGCTCAGTTTTCCGCTCTGTGTGTGAGCCGCACTCTCTGCTCGGTGTTCCGCTCTGTGTGTGAGCCGCACTCTCTGTTCAGTGTTCCGCACCGTGTGTGAGCTGCACTCTCTGCTCAGTGTTCCGCACCGTGTGTGAGCTGCACTCTCTGCTCAGTGTTCCGCACCGTGTGTGAGCTGCACTCTCTGCTCAGTGTTCCGTTCTGTGTGTGAGTCGCACTCTCTGCTCAGTGTTCCGCTCCGTGTGTGAGCCGCACTCTCTGTTCAGTGTTCCGCTCTGTGTGTGTGTCGCTCTCTCTGCTCAGTGTTCCGCTCCGTGTGTGAGCCGCACTCTCTGCTCAGTGTTCCGTTCCGTGTGAGAGCCGCACTCTCTGCTCAGTGTTCCGCTCCGTGTGTGAGCCGCACTCTCTGCTCAGTGTTCCGCTTTGTGTGTGTGCCGCACTCTCTGCTCAGTGTTCCGCTCTGTGTGAGCCGCACTCTCTGCTCAGTGTTCCGCTCTGTGTGAGTCGCACTCTCTGCTCAGTGTTCCGTTCCGTGTGAGAGCCGCACTCTCTGCTCAGTGTTCCGCTCCGTGTGTGCGTCGCACTCTCTGCTCAGTGTTCCGCTCCGTGTGTGCGTCGCACTCTCTGCTCAGTGTTCCGCTCCGTGTGTGCGTCGCACTCTCTGCTCAGTGTTCCGCTCTGTGTGTGTGTCGCACTCTCTGCTCAGTGTTCCGCTTTGTGTGTGCTTCGCATTCTCTGCTCAGTGTTCCGCTCTGTGTGTGTGTCGCACTCTCTGCTCAGTGTTCCGCTCCGTGTGTGAGCCGCACTCTCTGCTCAATGTTCCGCTCCGTGTGTGAGCCGCACTCTCTGCTCAGTGTTCCGCTTCGTGTGTGTGCCGCACTCTCTGCTCAGTGTTCCGCTCCGTGTGTGATCCGCACTCTCTGCTCAGTGTTATGCTCTGTGTGTGAGCCGCACTCTCTGCTCAGTGTTCCGCTCCGTGTGTGAGCCGCACTCTCTGCTCAGTGTTCCGCTCCGTGTGTGCGTCGCACTCTCTGCTCAGTGTTCCGCTCCGTGTGTGAGTCGCGTTCTCTGTTCCGTGTGTGAGCCGCACTCTCTGCTCAGTGTTCCGCTCCGTGTGTGAGCCGCACTCTTTGCTCAGTGTTCCGCTCTGTGTGTGAGCCGCACTCTCTGCTCAGTGTTCCGCTCTGTGTGTGAGTCGCACTCTCTGCTCAGTGTTCTGCTCTGTGTGAGTCGCACTCTCTGCTCAGTGTTCCGTTCCGTGTGAGAGCCGCACTCTCTGCTCAGTGTTCCGCTCTGTGTGAGTCACACTCTCTGCTCAGTGTTCCGTTCCGTGTGAGAGCCGCACTCTCAGCTCAGTGTTCCGCTCCGTGTATGCGTCGCACTCTCTGCTCAGTGTTCCGCTCCATGTGTGAGTCGCGATCTCTGTTCCGTGTGTGAGCCGCACTCTCTGCTCAGTGTTCCGCTCCGTGTGTGCGTCGCACTCTCTGCTCAGTGTTCCGCTCCATGTGTGAGTCGCGATCTCTGTTCCGTGTGTGAGCCGCACTCTCTGCTCAGTGTTCCGCTCCGTGTGTGAGCCGCACTCTCTGCTCAGTGTTCCGCTCTGTGTGTGAGCCGCACTCTCTGCTCAGTGTTCCGCTCCGTGTGTGATCCGCACTCTCTGCTCAGTGTTCCGCTCCGTGTGTGATCCGCACTCTCTGCTCAGTGTTCCGCTCTGTGTGTGAGCCGCACTCTCTGCTCAGTGTTCTGCTCTGTGTGAGCCGCACTCTCTGCTCAGTGTTCCGCTCCGTGTGTGAGCCGCACTCTCTGCTCAGTGTTCCGCTCTGTGTGTGAGCCGCACTCTCTGCTCAGTGTTCCGTTCCGTGTGAGAGCCGCACTCTCTGCTCAGTGTTCTGCTCTGTGTGTGAGCCGCACTCTCTGCTCAGTGTTCCGCTCCGTGTGTGAGCCGCACTCTCTGCTCAGTGTTCCGCTCCGTATGTGCGTCGCACTCTCTGCTCAGTGTTCCGCTCTGTGTGTGAGCCGCACTCTCTGCTCAGTGTTCCGCTCTGTGTGAGTCGCACTCTCTGCTCAGTGTTCCGCTCTGTGTGAGTCGCACTCTCTGCTTCGCACTCTCTGCTCCGCTCCGTGTGTGCGTCGCACTCTCTGCTCAGTTTTCCGCTCTGTGTGTGCGTCGCACTCTCTGCTCAGTGTTCCGCTCTGTGTGTGAACCGCACTCTCTGCTCAGTGTTCCGTTCTGTGTGTGCGTCACAATCTCTGCTCAGTTTTCCGCTCTGTGTGTGAGCCGCACTCTCTGCTCGGTGTTCCGCTCTGTGTGTGAGCCGCACTCTCTGTTCAGTGTTCCGCACCGTGTGTGAGCTGCACTCTCTGCTCAGTGTTCCGCACCGTGTGTGAGCTGCACTCTCTGCTCAGTGTTCCGCACCGTGTGTGAGCTGCACTCTCTGCTCAGTGTTCCGTTCTGTGTGTGAGTCGCACTCTCTGCTCAGTGTTCCGCTCCGTGTGTGAGCCGCACTCTCTGTTCAGTGTTCCGCTCTGTGTGTGTGTCGCTCTCTCTGCTCAGTGTTCCGCTCCGTGTGTGAGCCGCACTCTCTGCTCAGTGTTCCGTTCCGTGTGAGAGCCGCACTCTCTGCTCAGTGTTCCGCTCCGTGTGTGAGCCGCACTCTCTGCTCAGTGTTCCGCTTTGTGTGTGTGCCGCACTCTCTGCTCAGTGTTCCGCTCTGTGTGAGCCGCACTCTCTGCTCAGTGTTCCGCTCTGTGTGAGTCGCACTCTCTGCTCAGTGTTCCGTTCCGTGTGAGAGCCGCACTCTCTGCTCAGTGTTCCGCTCCGTGTGTGCGTCGCACTCTCTGCTCAGTGTTCCGCTCCGTGTGTGCGTCGCACTCTCTGCTCAGTGTTCCGCTCCGTGTGTGCGTCGCACTCTCTGCTCAGTGTTCCGCTCTGTGTGTGTGTCGCACTCTCTGCTCAGTGTTCCGCTTTGTGTGTGCTTCGCATTCTCTGCTCAGTGTTCCGCTCTGTGTGTGTGTCGCACTCTCTGCTCAGTGTTCTGCTCCGTGTGTGAGCCGCACTCTCTGCTCAATGTTCCGCTCCGTGTGTGAGCCGCACTCTCTGCTCAGTGTTCCGCTTCGTGTGTGTGCCGCACTCTCTGCTCAGTGTTCCGCTCCGTGTGTGATCCGCACTCTCTGCTCAGTGTTATGCTCTGTGTGTGAGCCGCACTCTCTGCTCAGTGTTCCGCTCCGTGTGTGAGCCGCACTCTCTGCTCAGTGTTCCGCTCCGTGTGTGCGTCGCACTCTCTGCTCAGTGTTCCGCTCCGTGTGTGAGTCGCGTTCTCTGTTCCGTGTGTGAGCCGCACTCTCTGCTCAGTGTTCCGCTCCGTGTGTGAGCCGCACTCTTTGCTCAGTGTTCCGCTCTGTGTGTGAGCCGCACTCTCTGCTCAGTGTTCCGCTCTGTGTGTGAGTCGCACTCTCTGCTCAGTGTTCTGCTCTGTGTGAGTCGCACTCTCTGCTCAGTGTTCCGTTCCGTGTGAGAGCCGCACTCTCTGCTCAGTGTTCCGCTCTGTGTGAGTCACACTCTCTGCTCAGTGTTCCGTTCCGTGTGAGAGCCGCACTCTCTGCTCAGTGTTCCGCTCCGTGTGTGCGTCGCACTCTCTGCTCAGTGTTCCGCTCCGTGTGTGCGTCGCACTCTCTGCTCAGTGTTCTGCTCTGTGTGTGAGCCGCACTCTCTGTTCAGTGTTCCGCTCCGTGTGTGAGCCGCACTCTCTTCTCAGTGTTCCGCTCCGTGTGTGAGCCGCACTCTCTGCTCAGTGTTCCGCTTCGTGTGTGTGCCGCACTCTCTGCTCAGTTTTCCGCTCTGTGTGTGAGCCGCACTCTCTGCTCAGTGTTCCGCTTCGTGTGTGTGCCGCACTCTCTGCTCAGTTTTCCGCTCCGTGTGTGAGCCGCACTCTCTGCTCAGTGTTCCGCTCTGTGTGTGAGCCACACTCTCTGTTCAGTGTTCCGCTCCGTGTGTGAGCCGCACTCTCTGCTCAGTGTTCCGCTCCGTGTGTGAGCCGCACTCTCTGCTCAGTGTTCCGCTCCGTGTGTGAGCCGCACTCTCTGCTCAGTGTTCCGCTCTGTGTGTGTCGCACTCTCTGCTCAGTGTTCCGCTTCGTGTGTGAGCCGCACTCTCTGCTCAGTGTTCCGCTCCGTGTGTGAGCCGCACTCTCTGCTCAGTGTTCCGTTCCGTGTGTGAGCCGCACTCTCTGCTCAGTGTTCCGTTCCGTGTGTGAGCCGCACTCTCTGCTCAGTGTTCCGTTCCGTTTGTGAGCCGCACTCTCTGCTCAGTGTTCCGCTCTGTGTGTGAGCCGCACTCTCTGCTCA